>OY728120.1:1771438075-1772038075 GCA_963277665.1 Viscum album
CATAACGCTATCTTCCACTCCATCCTCATCTCCATTGGATCCAATTCTTAGGGGGTAATTTTCTGAAACAATAAAACACATCCACAAGATGTTCTGAATGCTTCCAGACCTGATACTAGATCATATCTTGTTTTGTGAGCTTCAATTTGACTCCGCATGGAGCCCGAATGGAGTTACAGATTAGATGTTGTGGTTGTTAGAAGTATGGATACTGGAAGTGGCCATTCAGGATGATTTTGGGGAAATGTATTGAGATTCACGAAACAATAGAATCTTGCGTGAAAACTGGATTATTGGGCCTAATAATTGGAATCATGCACGCAATAATGGAATTTTGCGCGCAACACCTCGTGTAAACCTATTAGACACCCAATGCGACGTCAAAAGCCCCTTTAAGTGTGCACCCACTGATGGTCATGCATAAAACCACATGCCTTCTTGGAATTTTACGCACCCCACCTCCCAAGGTTTCGCGTATAAATAAAAATTCACCCACTTCATCCAAGGGGATTCCAGAAGTTGGCCACCACTCTGATGTGCGTAAGACAACCCATTTTTCTCCTACATGGAAAAGAGTAAACCTCCATTAGAGATTTTGCATGACAGGTCCCATATGGGTTCTCTTTCTCATGGACATATAGTGGTTCGATCCTCACCAGATCCATTTGTTGCCTAAGGCATGTGTGCGCAAAACCGCCTCCTACATGAAAAACATAAAACTTGTTGGAAAACCCACCTAGTGAGCGCAAATACCAAATTTTGTGAAAAAGGCATGAAATATAACATGAAATATTTTATTATTGTGTGCAATAGTGCCTGGGTGCCCAATTTTTCACACACCGATTCCATATAGTCAAACCAGGTTTGCATTCCATCCTATGTGTAGCCCATCTTACGCACCACAATGTCCTGCCATGTGCCCACTACCCCATACCAAGGGGGCTGTGCCCCACACCCCCACTCTGAATCACTACCCGACATCGATCCCGACCCTCTGAGTTGGTACATTCTCTATTGTCACACACCACCATGAAAAATGGAGAGTCACACTGCGACATTTTTTGGTCGGGATGATGACATTTTCCATTCCTCCCTTATGCGCACCAACCTCCCACATATTGAAATACCAAAATTTGAGATACTCCTCCATACACCATGAAACACCATGAGGCTACATATTTCTCTTATTTCATTTCCCATGCCATTATTTGAGATTATCATTATTAATTCCCCTGAGTTCTTTGAGTATATCCATTCCTCAAGTAACTCATTCAAACCCCATCACCTAACTCTTAAACTAGGATCCACCACAATGGGCCCCTATTGCGTAAGCCCCAACACCAACCATTTCTAGGCGTCTTATACCTAATAGCCCTATCTAAATGACTATAAAATGTAGTACTCCCTTTAAAAAAAACAATGGATACCACTTGGTCCAAACAAGAAATGCCTTATACGCCAAGTGTAAGACACCAATAGTCCTTTCTACATGACTATAAACAATATTACACCATATTCTAAAAACATAGGATGCCTCTTTCTAGAAAAAATAGATGCCTTATGCACCAAGCTTGATATGGAAATAGTCCTATCAACCTGACCATAAACTGTATTACACCCTATACGACTTATATTGGGCGACTATTTCTCTAAACCTGAGATGCCTTATGTCCCATGAATTAGAAGCCAATATTCCTATATACATGAGTATAATCTATAGTATGCCCTATCATTCAATAATAGGATGCCACTAGTTTCAAATAATATATTTCTTATGTTCTTATCATAAGATTCCTCATGCATTGATTATAGTGGCATAATTTCATGAACGTTGGAATCCATTCGACCATTCCACCACTCCACCTCAGGGTTCATGTGTCCTTTTTTCAAGTATTCATCCTATTTAATGTCTTGAGGGACCCCATAATGACTCGGCCCAATTTCGTATCGACTCACCTACCATTCTAGGGAAACACCCTGGAAGAAAATATACGACACTTCGAGTCAGTTCTGGTGTTTCAAACATGTTCAATATTCATCTCTCATTTTTTTGTCCCCATTATAGGTTAACATGATATGGATTATGTGTTTCCAACAAAGTAATGAGTTATCCTCCATTTTCATGCCACCCCCATCCCATTTTGAATGTCGGGCATGTGATTCACACATTAAATCACCCTTTGTTCAAAGTAAATCCAACACCACTCGCATTGCCCCACTTGTGATCTAGAGCATAGGTGTGGGCCTCAATCATATCCCTCAACCCACTAGTGAGTTGTGATTCCCTCATGGCCAGACATGTGGAAGAAATTACGGTCAGCATCCATGCGTAATCCCATTCACTGTTTCCTCTCCTTAGTGGAACCCGTGCTACTTATATGGGTATGCCCCACCCACCATTGCCCCTTCTTGTGTGCTCCATGTTCTGTCCATACCCAAAGGAACCATTTCCAAGCCCCTCTTATACGTGACACGTCTTTTGTACACACGCTTCTCTTTTAAATCCCTACATGTTCGTAGAATGTGATTTATTTGTCCCCTGGGCCATGCTTCATGTTCCATTGATTAGCCTCATGCTTCTTTGTATAGTCACAGTAATGGATATTTATTCTTCACATAGCCACAATAACGTGGTACCCTCAAATGATCACTCCACAATACCCCACACCACGACATTTCAGTTGACTTACCTTCACCAAGGGTTAATTCTTGTCAGTTTTGTATGTCCTAGGGGTGCGGAGTGAACCTGCCTCATCCATGCTATAGGATGTTAAACATCCAATCACCCTCATACTCAACCCATGAAACAATACTATGGACTCGCCCCATGCAATATACCTAGGGTGAACCATCTTGGAAATTTTCCACACCTGATCATCTCCATGAGAGTGACATCTTCCTCAAATGGAATGATATCATCTTTTCTGAGGTGGTTTCTTTCCGTGGGGAAAGGAAACCATCACGGTGTAAGCCCCTAGCCTTTCCTATAGGAGGTAGAACCCATTCTCCTCCACTCTTCTTTGCTTCCAAAGACTCCATCAGGCCTCCATCCTGGAGTAAGTCGCAATCTAGATCCCCCTGGGCCGCTAACCACAAATAATCCCCAGTTACCACTTTGGGCCACTAACCACATATAAGAACCATTCCACTTCCCATGGAAACACCTTTTGTGATTCAATAGTTGGGTATTTGCAGCCTCTTAATTCTCATAACAGGCATAAATAACATGGGAATAGAGTAAGAATTGTCCATGGAATCTTTCAGTGGCCACCTTAAAGTGTAAGCCCCAACCCATGCCGAACTATGTGGAAATTGATCCTTGTTTCCTATGTAAGGTTTGTTCGAAGCCTCCCTGAGTTTCAATTCCAACACCTCATCCTGCATGATGTTAAAAGGTATCCCCCATTCAAACTATGTGGGTTTTGATCCTTGTCTCACAGACAAGGTATGTAAAAAATCCTCCCCAAGGTTCAAGACCAAATGTTACTTGTCCTGACCCATTCATGTCGTTTCACCTTCATCATGCATGATGTTAAACTGTACTCCCATATTTATCCCATAAGATGTTAAACTGTACTGATTCAAACTATGTGGATTTTGATCCCTATCTCCTAGACACAGAATATAGGAATCCTCCCTATGGTCTAACCCCAATTGACAATAATCCATTGAGATCCCTAATCGATGGTAAACCATTGTGTTCCCTTATCAATGGTTATCCATTATATACCAATCCAATATAAATCCGTTGTATCTTTTAATCGATTGTATGCAATCGTAGTCCCCTTCGCCTGGACCCACAACTATGTTCCTCCCCCATGCGTCATACCAACTCGGGCTGTTATCCATGAGTAAGCCCCAGTATATCACCGGGTCGTCGTCCTATGGGTATACCCAGATTCTATTATCCCATCCTAAACTACGTGAAATTTGACTCCCCACCTCAGGGATATATAAGAATCCTCTTGAAAGTTTAAGCTAATACCCCAAGTCTCACCCTTGTCTTTCCCCCGAGCCTACGTGTTGCGGGAGGGTTACGCCCCAACCCAGAGGTTCCACTTCCTCTGGGTCCAATCCATATTCCCATTCTCACTGGTCACCTCCTTAGGTCCCCCTTCACCCCCCGAACATTGTGGAATTTGATTCCATACAATGGGGATAAGTAGGAAGTCTCTTCGTGTATCAAGCCTAACATCACAATCTCCCTCTCTTTCACTCCATCTCACTCTACATCTACTATCAAAAATCCATATCCATATTAATTATTACCCAAGACCCCACATCCCGGTGAGATCATGTCATCCACTTTCTCACTGCTCCTAAAAGTAATCGGCTCACTAACCACATGTTAGCCCCAGAATCAACTATCCCTCTAGCGCTTGCACCCATATGATCCAATCCCATAGGGGTTCTGGTCATTCCAATCCATCTCTACTAGACATTAAATTTGTGGCATACCCTATGAAAAACATGGGATGTTTAGGAAAATCTCAGAGACATGCCTATGGAATAAAATTCCCCACATTCGACATTGGATGCCTCGGGCTTCCACACCATCAAGAAGCCCTATCATAAGGGGAAGAAACCCATATGAATTGGTGTCACAACATCCAGACAAGCCAGCGATGTCCATCGTGGCTACATACAATAATGATTGTTGCTTCCAGGATGTGACCCCTTTGAATGTCATGACAGAGGAAGCATAATTAATAGGCATCCATGAAGACATGACATTGGGAATTGTTTCACGAACATTGTCTCAAGTCTATGAGGGAGACATTGATTTGGAAATGACTTCTGAGGAGAAATAAAGGGAAGGAAGTATCAGTTTGGCCGAAGTCCTTCCTCAAGCTAAAAACCTACCCTATATCGAAGATCCACAAAGGGGTAGGAGGTTGGGTCACCGACGCCATAAGAAGAATACCTGTATGATCCAGTCTACAATTAATCCAATATACTTCTCAAATTCAATGGTGGAATGTGATTCGGTAATGGAACCCTCACATCGATCTTGTGTGTCGAGGGCCATGGGAGGAGTGAGGCGTATCAGCCTCACCCATTTTAAATGTGAGGCCTACGAGATTATCAACTCCCTCTACAAATAAATCTACACGGAGGATGATTTTTCCCCTTTTGAGGGCATGGTCATGAAATCCTCCCTATTATCAACATTTTCATTCTATACCCCAACCAGAGATCATGGAGAGTTATTATGGGGATTGTTAAAGGATGAATAGTATCATGTCCCACCATTAGCGAGAACAACCCATGTGATAGAAGCTTTTGTTTCAAGACAGTATTTGGTATATGTAGTGGCTCAATCACTGCATTCATTGCATGAGAGCCTGAGATGTGGTTTCTTGTAAGCATATTCACCATATTATCCATCGGCCAGTCTACTATCTCAGCGGTCTTCCTCAGTGATGCTACATGACCCCATCCTCCCCTAGTTGAATGGTGGGGAAACCAAGGGCTAGATCCTGAATCTCAGCCATGGAGTTTTTCGAACATATTTGTAGTGGATAATTTCTAGAAATGTTCTGGCCGATTGTGACTGCAAACTTCAATGCACAAGAATCTCTTACCCAAGAGGATGTCACATGATTTTTGCAAAACCTTTGGGGGAAGAACTTCTGTCTCTATTATTAGTGAGTGTTTTATTCCAAGAGTCACTCACACATTGAATATATTGACCAATAATTTTGTATGGTTGAATTGGATGCGCTCCCTGTGGCCCACCACCTAGAGTCAACCAGTCTCTACAATAACCACCTACAACAATGGGTTTATAACATTAAGGTGCTCCAAAAAATTATCATGTATAATTACCCCCACGATTATGTTTGTGGTCATGGGTAGTACGCTACCCTTCATTTTAGTTGTATCCAGAGCCAACTAGATTTTCTAGGAAATATTAAGGATATTCCTCCACGTAGTGTCATGGTTTACATGTCCGATATATCGGAGGGGGAGAATGAGCTAGATCTCCATGAAGAATACATATCCCCTATGGGAATTATGAAACTATTGGATCCATCAAGAAGGGTTACTCACCAGTAGAGAAATATAGTGGGTCTTCCAGTGCCCAAAAAGGCATTATTCTTCAAACAGAATCCCAATAAGCTTAATGACCACCTTGGGCTATCAAAAACTCAGACCCATCTGGCCCAGTGCCGAAGACAGAGGATGATCCTAAAAAATTTTCATTGCGCCAAGAGCTCGCAGAGCACTTGAATATAGTTTATGACCTCTTTGTTGAACGTTCTGTGGAGTGGAACCAGACTACAGTGATCCTTCACCGAATCCGTGGTGTTAGATACAACTTTCTCCCAACGAGTTGACCTCAGGTGACCCAATCCATCCTATCCACATAGACAAAACAATGGGAGGAACATATGGAATGTGGGCATGGTATATGTCACCAAATCCACCTTAGTGGTGTGATAATCTCCAAGACCTAGCTTAGATCCCCCATAGCTTTTCTGGTCATACCAACTGCTACTCCATGAGCCGTTGGTCCATCTAGTCATGTTGAAGAACATGCCAACTCACTAGAGTGCATGGATTCTTGTTAGGATAGAAACCCCCCACACAGATGACCCGATGGCGGTGCTCATTGCTCACCTCAAATTATTGAAAACTCAACAGATAGAAGATCCATTTTATGGAAATCCATATCCAGCTTGGGTCAATGATATACCAACACCCCCAGGACTCAGAAACCCCACCTTATCCCCCTTTATGGGGATGGGAAACCTACTACAGCATCTGGTCCTATACATCTCAAGGGTTGGACCCATGAAGGGAACTCCAACACAGCAAGAGGCCGCCAAACACTGGTTCTTCTTACAAAAAATGGATGGGCATGTGCTTTTCTGGTAGAGCCAGTTGGGTCGGTCACCGGTTGGGAAGATATCCATAGAAAATTCCTTTACCAGTTATACACTTCCCCTATGAAGATGAGTATTGCAGACCTCTTCAGGGGTATTCTGTGGCTTGATGAGAACTCTACATGCTTCCTCTCATAGAGTAAAGTCCACACATACTTCATGAATTTGACAATAACTCGTGATAAACTACTGAAAAAGAGTGTGGGGGAATATTAATACTGATCTGGTCCCCTCTCTCATTACTAATATTTAACCCAGAGGATTCTTAGACTTCTTTGATAAGGCTCAACTTCTAGAAGAAGCATTGCAGTAGGCCTTGTAGGAATGTCTGTTGCCTCTTGCAATTCCCATGAGAAGAAATTAAAAGGCGGAGTCAGCCACGGTGGCCTAAATAGAGGCCCCCCATATAGCTAGAGTTATTACTAATGGACCCCCTCCGTATACTCTCAGAGGCCCTCCACCTAAGTTGAAGTCTATGGACCAATAGCAACCACCTCAGAATCAGAGTGCACCCCTTCATAACACATAACCACCACCTAGGCCAGATAACCAGGTTCCACCTCCTCGACAGGATCCTCTGGCCCCATGTCAGGTCAAGTCTACCAGATTCCCCTTCCTAGGTAGGATAAATCATAACTACTCATTCAATGAGGCTAAGGTTCCATGTTATTTCCGATGTTCCTTGGAACATGGAATTCAACGGTTTCCCGAATGTAGTAGGCCCGAAGAGGTGGATCTCCCAAATCTCCCCAGTTACTTCCCCTACCACCAGATCATGGGGAACAGTCTAAAATACTGTTATGAGTTTAAATATTGTCTTCAAGACCAGGTTAATAACAACATAGTCAGGTTAGGACCAGCTCCAGCATAGGTGTCTTGTGTATTCGTGATGCCAGATAGTGGCAGTGACATCAAAGGTGAGTGGCATCAGATTCCTATGTGTGGGTCCAAGGATTATGAAGACTGGATGGCTCGTAGGAAAATTTCATGATCCCATGGTATTATCTGTACACAAATAAATCGACCTAAGCCTTCAAAAGATTCCACGTAACCCGTAACCAGTACTACTACGACAATGGCTCAGCCTCCCACTTCTCTGAAGAGCAAGAATCAGTGATGCAAGGGAAAAAATGTCCCCCACCAATGAAATCATAATACCATACTCATGGTGAATTCATGACACCATAGATTGATATTCCTCCCAAACATCGTCCAATAGTGGATAATTATTCAGGTGATGATCAAGGGTATGCATCGGTTAACACGGTGGAGCTAGTAAACCTCTACATGATTCCTGATGATGGGGAGTTCCAGAAATATCCTCCCAACATCCTAAGTCATCCCCAATGTCAATGATTCCACAACTATTTGGGTCGTCAAGGTTCCTCGATCTGTACTTCAAGCCAGGTTTTTCATTCCATCGAAACCAAATAGTAGGCCCAATTTAGTGCTCAACACGACCAGCCTTCTCATCTAGTGTCATCAGGTCCGCCTTCCCCGCTGTTTGTGTTACTGGATTGGGCAGAGCCATCCCCACCGCATCGCGATCGACCACTCACTTTTACAGACCAACCTCAATCATCTAGCCCACATCTGGTAGTCACTCTGAGAGTTGCAACTAGCGAGCAGTGAGACATTCCCAGCACCAACCATCCACCAGTTAATCAGGAAGGGGATGTCATACCCCCTACTATAGAACAACCTTTTTTAAGAAGAATTACATGCATGGCATAGATGTACGATATACTTAAGCATATTTCCAGCCTTCCTACAAGGATCTCTATCATTAAGGAACTCCACCTATCAACAGATATGCGTGAATTCCTCTCTAAAGCATTATGATTCCCCCTACTATTTGGGACATAGGTAGCATCCCTAGAAGCCTTCCATGCTAGTGTAGTCAAGCATGGTTAATGTATTACCATTATCTCTTTATATGTGGATGATGAAGGATCACCCATATAGAGGAACATCTATCCACAATACATCTTCATCCACTTCAATGGTGTGGAGGTTCGTTGTTGTCTTATCATCACATGCTATAGGATCAACGTAATCATGACACAGACACTTCAAAAAATGGGGTTGTCTTAGTATGTTCTGAGTACATCAGACCATAAAATTCAAGGTAATGATATAGTAGAACAGACATCAGTCGGCATGATCTGCCTAATGTCCTAGTTCAGTGGTTTGGTTGCTAGCACTGTGTTCTTGGTTTTCTCGTAAGACACCACATATAACACATTGAAGGGTAGTCCATGGCTTCGACTTCATGCAGTAGTCCCTTCATTGTATCACTAGTGCCTTAAATACTCCCTTAATGGTTGAGTGGGTCTACTACAAAGTGATGTTTCCCCCTTTTCCTCTTGTGAATTCTTCCATCTAGATGATTATTAATATAAGAGCATGGAAACGAAAATAAAGTCTAATGAGGTTGAACACTCTACAGATGTGATAGACCTGAATGATGCCTACATTTTTCCAATCCAACGATTGGAGGATATGACCCCGTATAAGGGGAAGTGCTTTGTTTTTTCAAGAATGAGGAGGAAGCATATTATAAATTCTAAGGGATGCTAGAATAACACCTCATATTCCTTCATAAACCATGATTATGTGTTCCCAGATCCCCCTACTCCCGTGAGGTATCAGGATGTCCACTCCATGGTAATGAGAATACATCATAATTGAGTGTTCTGCCAGGTTGGGATAAACCAGCTCAAGCTGATGCTCCACTATTTCTTTTATATCATCATGCACATACCCATGGCATGATGACCATATGGGATCAGATCGATGGATTTCCTTACTATGGTTTTAGTGGTGCATGAGTCCCCCAATGTAGTGTCTACTGCCACTCAGGCTAGCACCAGATTCCTATCGAGATTTGATAACACAAAGGAATCTCCTCCCACCAAGAATCCCTACTCAATATGTGAAGAATATGATTTGGAGGATGCACCTATGGTATTATAAAAGGGTGTCTCCACCACGGATGATGAAATGGTAGAGGTGAACCTCTGTAGTGAGACAGATCCAAAATCCATATTGATCAGTGTCACTATGCATGTCAAAAAGCAACAACAATATGTTGAATTCATGAAGCCACATCATGATGAATTTTCTAAGAGTTATGATGAGATTCATAGACTAGACCCTCATGTCTCCGTCAACATCCATGATTATTCATAAAATCACCACGTGTTCAAACAGCCTCCCAGAAATATGCACCCTTCTCACAGTGCCTTGGTCGAGGACAACGTTTATAAGTTCATCAAATAAAATTTCATAAAGGAGGTTTACTACCACAGATGGTTTTCCAACATAATTCCCATCAGGAGGAAAAACAGACAAATTAGGGTATGCATTGACTTTCAAGATCTCAACTGTCACTATCAAAATGATGCTTTTCCCCTTCCTAAAAAATAATTGTTTATTGACACCAACACTAGGTTCCAGTCCCTCTCTTTTATGGATTGGTATTCTGGGAATAACCATATCTGAATGTTTCCCATATTTGAAGAGTCTACAGCCTTCTGGGCAAGACAAGGTACATTCTGTTACCAGGTAATTCCCTTTAGTGTAAAGAATACAAGAGCCACCTATCATCATTAAAAGCACCAAATATATAAGACGATACTCATAACATTGGTGGAATGCTAAGTGGAATACATGGTGTTCAAATATCTCTAGATTTAGAACCATTTTGATGATCTTGAGAAAGTGTTCAGCTTCATCCATTCTCACCACCTAAAGATGAACCCGTTGAAGTGTGCCTTCAGGGTCACCTCTGGAATGTTTCATGGCTAAATTGTTAGATACAGTGACCTCAAGATCAATTTGGGGAAGATAAATTCCATCAATCAAATGTCTCATATGAGCAAAATTTCGGAGCTGTGAGGGTTTCTGGGCCATTTTCCCTACATCTGTCGATTCATTGAGAATTTTTCCAGCACGTTTAATCCCTTTTCTTGGTTCATAAAGAAAGGTAACGTCTATTAGTGGGAAATGGAATTTCATATTTCATTCGAGGAAATCATTAGTATCTACTGCAGCTCCCAGTACTAATGCCACCTATTTATGGAAAGCCACAAGTCCTTTATTTGACCACCCAAGAACAATCCCTTGACCCCTTTCTCATCGAGATGAACAATGGGGAATATAAAAGTAGACTATACTATCTCAGACGCATGATCCTCGATATGAAGGCCAAATACTCCCATATCAAGAGGAGCTGCATTGTGCTACAATTTGTAGTGCAAATATTGAAACATTTCTTATAAAACCATGAGATACAACTAGTGTCCTGAGTGGATCTGCTAAATTACATCCATAACTCACACAAGATGATAGGACATCTAACTCGGTGGGTAGTGAACCTACAGTAGTTCGACATTAGTATTTTCCCTTAGAATACTATTAAGGGGAAAGCATTGGATGACATCCTTATCTCCCATCCATCTCCCACAGACTAGTCCCTAGACCTAGGTTTTCTTGATGAGGTGATCTCCATTTTAGACCAAGTTATTATGTGTCGGAAAATTCACCTTAATGGCGCTTCCCAAATCCCTTCCGACAGAAGACTCAATGACCCCACACTCAACAGAGTGGGATTGGGTATCATCTTCTTCACTCCAGCATAAGCTTTTATTCCATATTCATTCCAGTTTTCAGAAGTATGTACCATCAATGAAGAAGAGTATCAGGTCATCATTAGTATCCTAAAGCTATGACTCGGGGTTTATTTTACCCACATGCATGAGGAAGAGGAATCTGTACCAGTCATCAAATATATCCAAAATGACTATTTCGTCAGGAAGCCAAAGATCTCACCAATTTTGGAACTTTCCCGTCAGCTGATGGACCAGTTCTAGTCTCAGAAAGATGTTACTCATGTCCCTCAATCCTAGAATGGTCAAGTTGAGGCCTTGGATAGCCTGGATTCATCCCTTACAGAGCATGATCAGGATGATTTTATTATCCATGTGGCACACTAGAGTGTCATCACCCTCGTCACCTCAAACGACGATGATATCCCACTGGTATGACACCTAACCAATCATGCCTCCACATAAGGACCCCCAGGACCCACTGTCATAGTGATGGATGTGACTCGTAATTTGAGGACCCCCTTTATCGGTTACCTACAACATAGAAGCCTCCCAGTTGATTTATCCGAGCGCGAGAAAATCTGATGATGTGCATTACATTATACCATCCATAGTGGTCCCAATCCTGAGAAGTTCCTCTAAAAATGTAGTTTTCAAGGGGTTATATTATTTTGTATTCTAGGATGTAAAATATCATAGGGCATGCAAGAGTTTCATGTTGTTTCCTGCAGGTCTTATCAGATCGGACCGAAATCATCTCAACCAATTCGAACACTGGGGTATTTTTTAGCTTCCATGATCTGTGACTGCATCATGTTTTCCAAGATTTTCCGTGTTTTCCAAGTCCATTACAACATTGTGCATTGGAAAATATATCCTCTCCACACTATCATGTAATCTGGGCCCTTTTTGGTCTGTGGACTCGACGTCTTGGAACCATATCCACCGGCGATGGGTCACTAGTGCCGATTCATCCAGACAATTAAGTATTTCTTTTCTATGTAGGGAGAGACGGTCCCTCTCATGGAGGTCAAGGCATTTTATATCATTGAATTTGTGAGCTCCAACATCATCTACTGATTTGGATTCACTCACGTCATCTTCGCCGATAACGACACAAACTTTAAGGAAGCCTAGTGGAAGAAATTTAATGCCAAGTTAAAAATTCACTCCAACCATACCTCCTGCTATCACATGCAAGATAATGGGAAGATTGAGGTGTTCAAAAAAAACCCTATCTAATATTCTATAGAAGATTGCTGTTTAGAACAAGAATGGATTGACGAACACACTCCCCAACACCCTTTAGGATTATGGGAAGATGACTTGTAATTCCACCCTAGTGACCCAGTATTACTTGGTGTATGTGACAGAGGCCATCCTGCCCATCGAGATTCAATTGACCTCATTATAAACAACTATCTGATATTAGTAAGCACCAAATAATGTTGATGAAATCCATATATCTCAATTGGAAGAGCTCGATGATAACTAGCTTCGTTCCCTACACAGTTTGGAATGGAATCAGAACAAGATAACTAGAGCTTTCAATAAGAAAGTTTTCCTCTACTGATTCATGAATTTTTACATGGTTATGTCCCTGAGAACATCGAATATATCTGGCTTGAAGACACCCCAAATGGAGCCCAAATGGTAAGGACCTTACATTATTCACATGGTTTACCCCAATGGCGCATATTCCCTAGTTTTTCAGGGGTGGTGAGCCTATAACTCCTCCCACCAATGCCAAATTCCTCAAGAAGTACTTTTCCTGAGTAGGTGAGGGTCCTATATGACCTTAAACTTTTACATCATGCATGAAATTAAACTAATTTACCATCCCACGTGATGATAAACTACAAAATGGTCTAGGCTATATGACCATAATCGAAGATCTATATTGTCCCACATAACCTTAAAATGTTCTGTCTTCCCCACATGACACTAAAATATGTGATTTTCCAAGATGAATGATGTAAAAATACTTAGAACTCATCATACATGACATTAAACTGTGAGAGATAGATATACCGTTATATTCAGATCCCTACGATGTTATACTATCATCTCCACATACCCATTGTCCCACTAGATGTTAAACTACACCTTCAAGAACTACTTATGGCAAGATATCTATCCTTATGGGATACATAATAATGCTCGGATGCCTCATCTTAGATTCCAGCCTCGAAATACTTATCTTTGAATATCCCCTATGTGTAGTTTTCATAGAAGATTCCACAATCTATAGCATAGACTTCTTTAGACCCATCATGACGTTGCTACGATGATCACACCATGTGCCTCTCCTCATTCTTTTATCCCAAAACGTCCACATCGCACGATGTTAAACTGCATGTCACATTTAGAACTACGTATGCCTTGATTACCATCCTTATGGGATACATAAGCATGCCCACACATTTTTTCCATAGGCCCAACCCATATCTTCAGGGTATCCCCTTTGTTCGAAACACATGGAGTGGTGTAGTATTTTCCCCCCATTCACGCTGAGTTCATTATGACTACACCGTGTATCCCTCTCCCTGTAGATCTCCAACTCTTTCATCGTCCTGCATAATGTTGAACTGCACAAGCACATTAATGATTACACACTCATGTTATTTGGGTCTTCATAATATTTTACTTCCAAAAGGACCCCAGAACGGCTTGGATGCTAGGAACTAGAGATCTCCTACAATTTCGGTCTAATTTCCTCAAGGATCTCAAATGACAAACTGAAACCAGTCCCACATTTCAAATATGGTCAGCGGTCGACACTCATATGTTTTTATCATTTCAAGTCGCATGATGTGAATATTGTGTTTAGAATTTGGTCAAATAAAATCCCCCATCATTGTCACCACCCCTATAATTCCCTAATATTGAGTGCAATGATTCATTTTGTCCTACAATCTCTTAAAACATAAGTCTGTGTTGGGTAGGAGTGTGGATTTTATCTGTATCAAACCTTCTAGATCTACTTACCTCATCACTGTATCTTTATATGTTGGGATGTTCCTGATCATATTCCTTGTTTCCCACACCATGTATTGGTCACATGGGTTTAAGATCTTTGTCAAATAAATACCCGCATAAAGGGTCTGGTATCTATGGTCTGAGTCATATGACCATAAACTAAGAACACCATCATCCTCACTACAGGATGATAAACTGCAAAAAAGTTGGGATGTCCGGTATTAGATACCTCTAACTTTTTGGAACCCAATCCAAAGTTCCATTTTGGATTGTACGGTGTGGTATGGGTTTATGCCCTCATTCACATCTTGTTACTCACTATGTCATACACATGACTCATTGAAATACCTTGACCCTAACTTCTTCCATTCAACTTGATGTAAAACTTATCACCATCATCCTGAACTATGTGTGCCTTGATTTTCATCCTTATTGGATACGTACGATTGCCCAAAAATTTATCTCTCAGGTCCATCCCAATTTCATAGAAAAATCCATGCCTTCTTGTCCCACTAGCCCGAGTTCTTCCATGAGAGTGGCATGTGGTGTGGTATGGGCTTATGTCCTCTTTCAAATCAGGTTTGTAACAACCACTCCATATACCTATTTCTCCTAAGATATCTTTATTCCCCTATTATATAATATTCTTTTCAAGTCAGCTTCTCTTGAAATGGGCTCCTCATCCAATTTTGGTTGTTCACCAATGTGCCGAAGAGCACTCTGGTTCAGCACCTATAGTGTTGGATTCTATATAGGCATGTTATTGCCTATCCTCATGATTAATTCTCCCCTCAATTTGGGATATCATCATCTTTCACACCCAAAAGGACCCCTGAATAGCATGGATGCAATACCCTAGGTCTCTCTAACCATTTCAAGCCAACATCCTGGAGGATATCTAAAGATAAATTGATACAAGTCCCTCGTTGTGAATATGGTAATCATTTGATTCTCATTTGTTTTTCCTATTTCAGGTCAAACGATATGGATACTATTTTTCGAACACGGTCAACAGTTTTCCTCCAATGTCACACCAACCCCATAAATCATTAAACATTTGTTGGATGATTCACATCCTTCTCCACTCCATAATTTCATAGTTGAATTTCAACACTCTTCGTAGTATCCCTTAGTGCACGTTTTCAGGTAAGGATGAAATAACCATGGTCATTTTGGGCTCTACACTGATTTCCATTATGCGTTTATTCTATGTGTTACAATGACCTTATCGGACCTTGTTTCCCACATCGAGCATTGTTCATGTGGGATTTGGGATTCGGTTGAGTTTTTAACTTGTTTGGAAGAGTCTCACTTCTAAATGGTCCGAGCTCTAAAACGTTAAACTAAGATATTTCTATATATTTTCATCAATATTTAATAACAGTATACCCTAGAACTATATATAGCTTTAATCCCATCCTCATGGGATACATAAGAATACTCTGGTATCTCATCTTTGGGTTCAGCTCCGTTTCCAGTAATTTCCTCTTCTATTCATTGTTTTTCCCCAACATTTACAAGATTAAGTTGTGTGGCATGAATGGGATTGTGTCCTCACTAACATCGGGTTTTCAATAGTCGCACCATGTAATCCCCTTTGGGACCTAGTCTCTCATACGTCTCATCTAGTATGACATTAAATTTTACCCTCATAACTATATATGTTTTGATTACCATCCTCATGGGATACGTAGGAAAATGTTGAAATTTCATCCATTGGTGTAACCCCATATTTTCCAACTTTTTTTGGCCCCTTTTCTGTGGGTTCTTCCATGTAATTTTGTGTGGTGTGGTGTGGACCTTATACTCATTCACGTCAGGTAATCTTTATCATGCCATGTAAATTTCTCCCTAAATCCTCATTTCTCCTGTATGTGTATAAGACATATGAACTTAGACTATGATGCCTAGTCTCACATGACATTAAACATTTATGTATTTTCTACATGATGTTAAAATGTAGGGGTAGGTCTTATCATACGACCTTAATATATGTAATTATCATCCTGTGTGAAAGATGAATAACTACACTACATTGTGATGTCCTCACTCAAGGGGACATCATGTCTGGTAGTGGTTATCCACCATACCATTTATCAACGCTTGAATATGGATTGATTCATGTAGTGATTAATAAATTATCTATCTTGGGATTATCGCTTCACAATGAAACACATATCCATCCTAAAAACCAAACAAGAACTGTCAAATGCCTCTTCTTTTAATGTGTGGGATAGACCCGCACGACAGTATTGTCCCTGGAATGGGTACGCAACCACTCCAAATAATGAACTATGAATGGCTTGATGCCCATAATAATGTTGTATGTAGGAATTCCCACACACATTTCCTCAGGCCCAGTCCAACTTCCATTTTCAGCCCCTCGGCCAAAAACCTCCTTAGAGAGCACATGGTGTGGTATGGGATTATTTTCCCATTCATATCATGTTTGGAAATTATAGTACCACGTGTCTCCCTACCTCCACATATCTATGGTCCATGATCTAAGAAACATAAACTAAGATCCGACCTCCCTTGTCAAGGATACCAAACAGTATGATATTTTCCAGAACTACGTGGAACTTTATTCTCATCTTCATGGGATACATAAGAATGGCCAGACATTCCATATGCTGGTCCATCCCTAGGAATCTTAAATCTTGCCCTTTTTCCCCTAGGTCTAATACCCTTTGGATTCATGTGGTGTGGCAAAAACCTCTTGTGTTCTCATTCATGCCATGTTTTGCAACAACCAAACAATGTTTTTGCCCTATCTCTTCCCAGTTTGGTCTGAGTTCATTGACCCCAATCTAAGATCTCCATATGGGAACTACACATCAGGTTAGATTAAATCACCACCCTGGAAGAATTTCGTTAAATCAGTTCCACTCTTAATGGTCCACTGTACGACATTATGTTAAGAGTTTATGACCCCATGAACCTTGTCTTTGGAATGTGATTCAACTCCGTATATTTTATGTGCCTTATTTTCATACTCAAATGCGTCTTTATAAAGAACCCAAAGTGTATAATTTTCAGATGGACATTCTATGATTTCATGTCTAGGATTCATGTGCCCATTTTTTGGATCTCAATCTTCTTAAATGTTAGAGGGAACTCCTTTACAGTCCAGTCTCATGCCACATTGGCTCACCTACCGTCTTGGGCCAACGCCCCTGAAGACCTCTGAAAAATATTTGTGACAGGTACATTATTTCGAACATTTTCAGTGGTCAACATTCATTTGTCTATCCCCATTATAGGCTGATGCAAAACAGATACAGTGTTTTGAACATGGTCTGTAGTTATCCTCTATCATCACGTCTCTATCACTATGATCCAGATCTTGGGCATCATGATTCATGTCTATCTACTCCCATGTGTTTATGTTTAATTTCAACACACTCAATACTACCCCTCCATGAATATGTGTGCATTAAGAAGGTGGGTCAGTAATATTGGAACATCACTCATCGAATGTCCAAATGTTCCTAATGCGTGACTCCATAAACAAGGAAAATCTGATCGCTACTCCTTATTTCCCACATCGAGCACGACTCAAATGGTCTTAGTTGATTAGGTGGGGAATGAACTAGAGTAGCTGTTCCACATTGGATTTTCATCCCACATGACATTAAACTGCGATCCCATAACTACATGCATCTTCATTCCCATCCTGATGGGATATGTAGGAATGCTCGTCCACTTTTCCTCAAGACTAACTTAATATTCACTTATTGTCTCTTGACCTAAAAATACATCCTCCTAGGATACATGGAATGGTGTGGACTCATTATGTCTTCATTGAAGTCCAGTTTATAGCTACCACATCACATAACCACTTATTGGGATATCCCCTTATACTCCCATCCCTACTGTATGAGATTAAACTACACGATTCTACATGTCCTTGATGCATGAAATTAAACTGCAGTTCTACCCTGAACTAGTAAGGATTCCCCATGTTAACTATGGGATGACTCAACTTTCTCATCCAAGAGGATTTCCCCTATCAGCATTAGTCTCTAGCCACACCGTTCACAAAAACTACGTTTGTCTTGATTATCATCTGTATGGGATATGTAGCGACGTCTGGACCTTTTACCTCAGGCCCAGCCCTAGGGTCATTGTCCCTTCTGGCCCCTCAGCCCCAATCTTGTTCCAGGTAGTATGACCTTAAAACAATGTGCACAGTCCTCACCAAACGACGTTTAAACTTCGTTTCTATCATCCTTATTAGTATGAAATTATACTATAGATAATTAAATGTCCTTACCAGAGAGGTCAGGTTCGGAAGTGTGTTTAATCCCTGATCAGACCGATGCGTCCACCTAATTTGTCTTCAACATGGTGGTGTAATTTCAAGAGTGTTGGAATCCATTAGTACAACCCATCACTCCACCCACATGCTTTTTTTGTCCATTATTCGGAACCTCATCCAATTTCCTGTCGAATGGAATCCCTATAATGGTACTGATGCTCAGCCTATAGACCACCTTCTTTTATTGGCCAATGATTTAGAAGACTAATGGATAAAATTTTGAGTCAGGTTCCTTGTTTAGAACATGGTTAGTGGTCGGCCCTCAGTTTTCATCCCCATTTCAGCATAACGCTATAGGGAAACTATTTTTTCAACAAGGTCAATAGTTATCTTTTGTTTTCATGGCAACATCATAGTGTTCAGAATTTTGGGTATCGTGATTCACATGATCCAATTCCCTCTGTTCGTATTCATTTCAACGCCCCTGTCATTACCCCACATGTGTCATAGAGCTTGCTGGGAGAAGTCAGTCGGCTGCTCAAGGATCCTTGTACCACTATTTTCTTTTCCTCTCATTCAGTATACACCCAAGGGTGATAAATGTCCCATTCCAATACCAAAACATATTCCACTGTTTTTCCCTCACTTATAGGTTAATGGAATTCCATTATATCGTGTTTCCCACCCCAAGAATAGATCAAACCGGATTTGAGATTTAATTGGTTGTTTCCTCAATGTGATCGAGATACTATGGGACCCATGACATGTGTTTTACCTAGTAATTTCCTCAGGACGGGTTCAGCCTCACCCTCCTCGTCCTTATTATACCCCATTCCTAGGGTTCATTGGTTGACATTGAATACATGTCCACACAATATTCTGAATTCTTCCAGACTTGATAACAGAGTATATCTCATTTCGAAGGCATCAATTTTACTGGTTGTCGAGCTTGAACATAGTTATGGATCAGAAGTTATGGTCGCTCGAAGTTAGGCTACGTTAAATTTCCATCTAGGATGATTTTAAGGAAAACTATGGATTTTTGTGAAAAAATGGAATCATGCATGGAAAATGGAAAATTGCGCGCAATAACAGGTATCTTGCACACAATAAAGGAATTTTTTTGCAGCCCATATCTTAAACATATTACGTGCCAAATGCGACTTCAGAGGACCCTTTGCAAGCACACACTCTTTAGGTCGTGGGTAAAAAAAATTGCCTACTCGGAATTTTATGTGCACTGCCTCCCAAGGGTTTTCATATAAATAAAAGTTCACCACTTCATCCATGGGGGTCCTAGATGTTCCCCACCACTCTAATGCGCATAACGCCAAACTTTTCACGCATGAGTGGAATATATGAACTCTACATGGGATAATTTGTGCTACAGGACCCATATGGGTTAGCTTTCGTGCGAGACCATAGTGGATTGATCCTCTCATGATCCCTTTATATCTCAAGGAATGTTCGCACAAAACCGCCTCTTCCACGCAACATAGAAAACTTGCATGCAAAACCTCCTCTTGTGTGAAAAACTCCAATTTTGCATTTAAAGCATACAATCTTACGTGGAAGACTTAAATCTTGTACGCAACTGTGGAAGGGTGCCCAATTTTTCATGCACATGTGCCATATAGTCCAACTATGTGTGCATCCCATTTTACATGTAGCCCATCTTATGCACAACACTATCCAGCCCTATGCCCAATGGTCCATACCGCTTGGGCTACTCCCTCACACCCCACTTGAGCTCACTACCGAGCTGTAGTCCCAGCCCTCTGAGCAGGTCCCTTCTCTACCATCACTGACCCCCATTAAATACGGATAGTCCAACAATGATGTTTTTGGTTTGGGACACCAACATTTTACATTGCTCCATTATGCGCACCAACCTTCCACCTATGGAAATAACATGATTTGAGATACTCCTTTGCACACCATGAAACACCTTGAAGATACATATTCTAATTAGTTCATTTCCCATGAGGGGAGTTGAGATTCAGATAATCAATTCCCCATGTACCATGTGTCGATCAATTCCTCATGTAACTCATCTAATCCCCATCACCTATCTCCTATTCCACGATCTAATAGAAAGGGATTCTCTTGTGTAAGTCCAAAAACCAAACATTTCTAGGCACCTTATCCTTAATAGTCCTATCTATATGACTATAAACTATAGTACACTCTATATGAAAAAAATAAGATGCCTCTAACTCCAAACTAGAGATGCCTAATGTGCCAAACGTAAGCTTCCAATAGTCTTTTCTACATGACTATAAAATATAGTGCACCCTATACGAAAAACATAGGATGCCTCTTGATCCAATCAATAGATGCCTTATGAACCGATCATAATCATCTAATAATACTATCAACATGACTATAATCAATATTACACACTATAGGACAAATATAAAACACCACATTCTCTGAACAAGTGATGCCTTATACACCAATAATTAGATTCCAATAGTCCTATCAACATGAATATGATCTATAGTATGACCTATCATTCAATAATAGGATGCATCTTATTCTAAATTAGATATTTCTTATGTTTTAGACATAAGATGCCTAATTCCTAGATTACAGTTGTGTAATTTCATGTGAGTTTGAATCTATTCGTGAATCCCACCACTCCACCTAATACTTCATGTGTCCATTATTCAGATCTTCATCCTCTTTCATGTCTAAAGGTACCCCCTAATGGCCTGGTACCATGCTGCATTAGCTCACCTACTATTTTGGGCCAACACCCTAGAAGATTTTAGACAACACCTGGAGTCAGGTCCTGTGTTTCAGAGACTATTAGTAGTCTACCCCCATTTGTTTTTCCCCATTTCGCGATAACGTGATAATGATGTTGTGATTAAAACATGGTCAACCGTTATCCTCTATCATCATGCCACCCACACACCATTCTGAATGTTGGGCATGTGATTCACACTTTTCCTCTACCTTGGTTCAGACTAATTCCAATGCCCTTGACATTATCCCATTTGTTCACTAGTGCATAGGTATAGGACTCGATGGCATTCCTCAACCCACTAATGAGTTGGGATGACATCATGTCCAGACATGAGGAAGGAGTTACGAGCAGCTTCCATGCATAATCCCCATTCTCCTCTACCACTCCTTAGCAGCACCTGAGCAGATTCTATGTGTAAGCCCCATTCACCATCTCCCCTCCTTGTGTTTTCCATGGGTCGCCCTTACCATAAGACACCATTTTTGATCCCCTCTTATACATGATTCATTTTTCAAAGACCCACTTCTCTTGTACGACCCTCCAGGTATGTACTAAGCGATTTCAAGGTCCCTTGGGTGGTGCATCACATTTGGTTTCTCTACCTCAGGCTTCTTCATGTAGGAATGTTAATGGATATTTCTTCTTCGCATCGCCACGCTAATGTGAGTCCCTCAATGGATCACTCCACAACACCCCCATGCCAGGTCATTACCGGTGCCTTCCATTCACCAAGGGATAAAGCATGATGGTTATGTGTTTCCTAACGGTGAAGAGTGATCTTACCTCGTCTGAGCTGTAAGATGTTTAACTGCCAACCACCCTCACCTTCATCACATGACATTAAATTTTGGACATTCCCCTAGCAATATACATAGGGTGATTTGTCTTAGAAATTATCTATTCCCACTCATCTCCACAAGAGTGAGATATTCATCTCAATGAATGAGATCATCTTTGCTGGGGTGGAATTTATCCATGGGAAATGAATACCATCCTAGTGTAAGCCCCTAGATTCTCTTGTGGGAGCTAGGAACCCTGCATCTCCTCTTATTTTCAATTCAAAATACTATAGGAGGGATGAGAACATAGAACTTCATTATCCCATCCCTCTCCATCTAAGAGTCATCGATATCTGGACTCCATCCTATTGTCAGTCCCCATCTCCATCCCCTGGGCCACTAACCACATATAAGACCCTGTTTCCTCTTGGGGATTCTAACCACATGTAACCCCCATTAAACATCCCACAGATACATCTTTTATGGTGTGATCATTCGGTCTTTGCTACCTCTTGTTTCCCACAATGAGAACGACTCACGTGGGCTTAGAGTAAGCATTGACTGTGGAATCCGTTATGGGATGCCTTAGTGTGTAATACCTATCCAAGGAAGAACTATGTTGACTTTGATCCTTGTCTCCTTGGAAATGTATGTAGAAAGAATCCTCAAGGTTCAAGCCCAATACCTCATCCCATAGGACATTAAACATTATCACCCATTCGATCTACATGGGATTCAATCCTTGTCTCCCAGAAAAGGTATGTAGGAAGCCTCCTTGAGGTTCAAGACCAACACTTACATGACCCAACCCATTGAAGTTTATTTACCTAGGCCACACATGAAGTTAAACTATATGACCATTTTCATTCCAAAAGATGTTAAACTATACCAATTTTAAAATTGTGGAGTTTGATCCTTGTCTTAAAGACATAGTACATAGGAAGCCTCTATGAGGTCCAACCCCAATAGACTGTAAGCTATTGATTCCCCATCCAAGGGTAAGATGTTGTAGTTTGAAATCGATGTTATGTCATTTTAGTCCCCTTTGATGGGACCCATAGCTCTGGTCCTCTGCTGGGCATCAGACCAACCCTAGCTGCTAACCACACGTAAGCCCCAGTATACCATCAGGTCGCTGTCCTATGTGTACACCCCATTTAAATACCCCCATCCAGAACACCGTGAACATTGAAACCCTTCCATAGTTATACTTTTGAAGATTCCCTGAGGTTTAGGCCCATCACCCATGTCTCATCCTACTCTTACCATGGATCTTATGTTCTTCAGAAAGGTCATTCCCCAACATAGAGGTTCCACTTCCTCCGGGTCCCATCCATCCATCCATTCTCATGGGTTGCCTCCTCAGGTCCCCCGTCACCCCACAGAACTATGCGAATATTGATTCTCTACCACAAGGACATGTAGGATGTCTCTTCAAGGCTCAATCCTAACATCTCAATCAACCTCATGTCAGCCCCATCTCAATCTCCATCAACTATCAAAAATCCATATCCATCTTGATTTTACCCAGGTAACCACATCCTAATGAGATCATGTCAACCACTTTCTTGCTGAACCTAGTAGTAATCATAAAACTAACCACAATTTAGACATTGAATCAGTGATCCTCCAGGGTTTCACCCATCAGATCCACTCCCATTGGTGTTTGAATCAGTCTGATTTATTTCTTAGAGACATTAAATTCACGGAATACCATGTGTTAAACATGGGAATATGAGGAAAACATCATAGACATGCATATGGCATAAAATTCCCCGCATTTGAAGTGGAATTCCTCAAACATCCATGACCTCGAGAGGCCCAATCATATTGGGAAGAAAACCAGAAACATCAATGTTCCATCATCTAGGCACGCTAGCGATGTCCAACATGACTACTTCCCTGACCGAAGTTTACTGCCTGGACCTGACCCCTTGGAATGTCCTGATAGAAGAAGAATAATTAACTAGCATCCATGAATACATTACACTTTGAAGAGTTTCGTGATCAACATATTCAGTCTATGTGGGAGACCCGGATTAGGAGGTGAGTTATGAGTAGAAATAAATGGAAGTAGGAAATGACATCCCATCATCCAATTTTGATCACGGAGAAAACTTCTCTGGATAAGTGATGGATGTCGTGTGCCTTTAGAAAGAGGGAATTCTGGAAAATAGTTTCACTTCCAACATATATGGATGAATTACCAGACATAAGCATCTGAATAAAAAATGAACATGGGAAATTTCACTATCGAGTGAAAAATAATATGGTCTATTCAGTGAATCCATCTATAAGTTTCTTAGGTTCCCTATTTTTTTTCCAGTAATGGATGATTTCTTTTGTTTTGAATATGTATATTCAATAGAATCAAAATATAATTCCTTGAAAAAATGATGTAAATATTCCATGGTGGGGATTTATCCCTTATTAGGTGTCTTACATATCCTGTTTATTGGAGAGATTGAATCACATAAAGTTCATTGGACCCATTAATTTTAACGCCTTGTGGAGATGAGATATAAAAGTGATCTAGGAATCTATAAGTTCATTACTGAGTCCTTGAGGGACCTCCTACATATCCCAATTATTTTTGGAATAATTTTTTTTCTAGTTTAGCTGTTTTGGGATTATACAATGAGGTTTACCTATTCATTTTAGAGACATATGGTTCCCATGATATGATAATTCCTGTTCCCTAATCCCATATGAGATATTCTTGGTGTGAGAAACTAGGGATAGAAAATGATAATTTTTTATTTTGTCGTGATGTGGGACTTATCTAATGGGGCCTCCCTAAAGAAAATTTATTATATTTCTCTATAATCAAGGAGACTTACTATGTATATCAATTATGGAATGATTCAGATTCATCATAGTTCAAGTGATTCCTAATTCCACAGATGGATGCGGTTGAGTAATCATCCCATTGTAATGGTTTGGTCTGTATGATCAAATTAAATTTACATAAGTCTTATATCGATATTGATGTTTATTTGACCTTGGAACATTAGAAGGAATACCACATATCATGATTATTGTAGGAATTAGAGTTATCGTAGTTCAGTCTTCCCCTTGGAAATTTCCCCAAGGTATATTCACTTGTGTTGAGTTGAATGTGTCACGACACTCATTAGGGAATATGTAATTATTTATCCATGGATGTTGGAGACTCATGATATGGATGATATGAATTTTTTAACTACTTATCCCATTTCAAAAATGATCTATGTGAGAAACATAGGATGGAAATTAATCAATGTCATCACTCTTTATTGTCAGACTTGAATTCATGGATCAGCCTGGATAATTAATATAGAGATTCAACCACTATGAGGTGTCTTAAATTTCCATTTTATGGTAGTAATCCAAGCCTCCATAGTTCCCTTTATTATGGATGACATAATTAGTTTTCCCTTATTAATATGATAGTCGTGCCTACCTACCATGCACTGATTGTCCTATCATCCTGATATGTAGGTGAGTATCTTCCTAGAAACATCGAAGACAACTGAATTATTGAATTATTCTTTCTATTGGAATTCAAAAAACTCAGGTGGCATATCTGATGGTTGTCACCTGACAATGGATGTCATGTCTAGCTGAAATCATATGATCAATATGGATGATTTCAAAACCCATCGCATATCCCCGATGAAATGTGCAGAGGGTGTCATATGATCCATTAAACATTCCCTAGTTTCATTCAATAGGGCAGGCTTACACATATATATGATATCACTTGAGTAAATACGACATGTCACATTGGGTGTGTCATGTATTGTATGTCACACCAAAAGGGAATTGTGAGACATGGATAACATTTATAGAGGGCATCACTCATCTTAGATGACATTACCAGAGGGTGTCATGAGAGCTAGTTGGAATTCCTAGATATCACTTTGAGACATGAATGACATGAGATGACATCGTTATATTATTCATCAAATATATCTGAAGGGACTCTCAATACATTGGAGATGAGCCTAGAGGGATTCGTGAGACTAAAGTGGAACACCAATGACGACTATGTGACTTTCTCTACCATATCCAATGGATTCAGCATGACCAAAATATCATGTTAATTGTGCATTGTGAGATCTGGATGGAATTTTCCATTAGCTTCATGTGTATTATATGTCAAATGTGAAGAACATGAGGGGAAACAAACATGTTTTTATTTCTTTAACATTTTTTCTAATTTATACCCATTTTATAATGAATGACTTAGATTTATTCAATGTTAGTTTATTTTCTCTCTCGCATGATCTTGTAGAAACATATGATGTTCTACATATATCATTCTTGAAGTCCTTCATGTCATTCATGAAACTTATTTACATAATTACGTGGATTATCTCTATAATAATGGTCTATTACACTTCTTTTCTATTTATTAAATGGATGAAACCTGAGTGAGACATGATAATTATATGTTCTATGGAAATTGAATTGATTATCCTCCTCATAATCCAAATGATTAGGAATATGGAATGATAAATAACATTTTTCTTCTATCACATCATTATTAATCTATGAATCACATTGTACTTCCAAATGAGAAAAGGGAAGAAAATTATATTGGGTACTTCATGAAGAATCATTCAACATCTTTCTGGGGATCTTATGAACCACAAGGTGCTGAAGAATGGATCAGTACCACAAAAATGATATTTTCCATTCTATATTGTTTAGAACTAGAAAATTTCATTATGTTTGTTTATTATATAGATAGTGAAGTAGATTAGTACTAAAATCTAATAAATAATATGAGTAAGTAAGATGAAATTGACTCTGTGGATTGGGATGATTATGAAGACTAATTTTTAAATAATTTCATTCCTCATTTTATTCATTTGAATATGGAGATGGATTTTGTTGAGTTAAATAAAATGGGTGATACATCTGTTAGTATCTACAAGGCTATTTTTTCAATATTTACAATGAAAACTTCTGGAATTATCATCAATCCAAAAGTAAGGTTGACTAATTCTTCAGTGTCTTAAATCAATGTATCCAATGTGTATTATCTATAATAGATCTCTGTGGATATTAAAAAATTATTCTAGGTTTCATTGAGGAAAAAATGGATGTTAGTAGGTATGCATTAGTCTCATGGGTTTTTGGAGAAGAGAATGTTGGAATTCAAAATGAATTCGAATAACCATGGTGTAAATAAGATGATATTTTGTTTAAGATCAATGTGCGAAATGAGTTAGGGATGAACCTATATTATGGGTACTATAAACTGATTTTGTCTATGGGAAGGATGTCCATAGGTATCTTTAATTTTAAAATGTTGTTAAAAATTAGCTAATTATAGAAATAGAGATAACAATACATAGAATGCCCCACCCAAAAATTAGTGCTTCAAGTGTGGGAAGAATTGTAATTATGCAAACAATTTCAAACAATTTTATTGTTAATAGAAATGGTTGAGGTCATATAATTCTTAAGGTAAGGGACAATTGGAAATTTCATGTGATTATCATTCCTTATTTGGTGAATTATAATGACATGGTGACAGGTGTAGTTACTATTCAATATTGAACTTATAATGTCTTATTTTTATCTATTTATTTCCATTATTAGATATCAAATTAAATTTCTATCATTTTCAAAATTCCATTAGAGTGATTATACTTATAAATATATATAATACAAAAAAATGGAATGATGATTACATCACCAGTCTATATTTTCTCTTCAGTTAATGTTTGTGGGAAACAAATTTTATTATTATCCCTATGCTTGAATCGTATGTTATGATATGAAAGGATTAGATTTAATTACATAATGATCAAATCAATTACCAAGGAAGGCATTTACTATTTGACTTTTGAAATGATCTAATGATCAACTATCAGTGCTATTCTATGTATGAACTTCCAATATAAATAAAATAGAATGTATTGTTTCAATTCCCTTTTATAAGTGGTTTTTATCATAGATTGTTGGGGAGAAATCAAACAGCAATGATATGATAATTTTTCAGGAGTTTTTGGATGTCATTATTAAATAAATTTTTATTCTTCCACCAGAAAATTAAGATGTATTCCCAATATAACTCATACCCAAGGGCACAACAATTTCAATCACTCAATATAGAATGTCACTGACCACGTAGTTGTAATTGAAGAAGAAATCACATGAGAGTCTCGAAATGATATTAATTTATCTAAGTGCATCACCTTAGGGTGTAGGTGTTCGTTTTGAAAAGAATAAATATATATCAATATTATTTTGTATGGATTATCATGAATGGAAAAAGATAACCCCCAAGAACGAGTACCCTATAACCTATATTTATGACTTGTTTGATCAACTAACCAAGGCTCAACAATTTTCCATGATTGACCTTCATTCCAGTGATCATCAATTGAGGGTTCAAAATTATGATATACCCAATACATATTTCTATACACTGTATGGATACTATGAATTTATAGTGATTCGTTTTTGTTGTATAAATTCTAGTTTGACCTTCATTAATTTAATAAAAATCTTCTTTAGAAATTACTTGGATCGGTTTGTGGTTGTATTTAGAGATGACATTATTGATTATTCAAGAATAGTTGAAGGGAAAGAAGATCACTGGTGAATTTTACTAAAGGCCCTAAAGACGGATAAAATGTATGGATAATTTAAAATTTGTAAATTTTGTTTGCAGGTGGATTCATTTTTGGGACTTGTAATCTCAAGAGATGGTATATATGTACATTCATCAATGATGGACGTTATTGAACATTTTCATTGAGAAAAAATGGTCACTTCTACCCTATGATTCTTTAGTTTGGCTGGATATTACAAACAATTTATCAAGAATTTCAAATGACCTTCTATTCCACTAACCTAGTTCTCTCATCATGATTCAATGGTCTATCTCATGGATGAATATGGATGAAACATAAATAGACTAATGATAAGGTTATTCATTTCCATTTTCCATACATTACCCTATTATGAATAAAGGCACATAATCTTTAATGATGCATCTAAGAATGTAAATGGATGAACTACCATTAAAAATAACACGATTATAGATTATAATTCATGAAAATTGATGATTGATGGAAACATTTACCCTACTCATGACATGGAATTATCCACAGTAAATTTTTTATTATGGATATAGAGGAATTTTATTGTAGAAAAAATGTTTGATATATTTATAAATATATACTTACCAAAACAATGTATAGTATATATTCACACAAAATGATCTAAAGTTGTTCCAAGGATGATGGTTATATATGATTAAATATTATATCTTCTCAATAAATTACAATCTTATAAAAGTGAAATAGGTGGTAATTCTTTGGGCCAAAATTATCAGGATTGTTTATATATGATGATTATTGAAAATGGTATAATATTTAAGGATTTTTAATGGATGGCTTTCAAAATACTTAAGGATGTGAAAAAATATTTTATTTCACAATTGAATGTCAAACATCTATCCATGTGATGATTTATTTGGTAAAGAAGGAATTTGTAATTTTTTGAATGAGGGTTAGAAATTTTCACGAGTTTAACCATTATTGTGATGTATTAACAAGGTTAAGGAACCATTTATGTGTTCATTAAATAATATATTTCATGAAAACATTTTTATTAGAGGATGATAGTACTTCATTAACTATTAATTAATGAAGTAAGATGATGTATAGAGGTTTGAAAAAATAATTATAGTGGGATGGAATGATGATAGATATCGCATTATTGTATCTCAGCGATTTGTATGATAGATAGTTATGGTTAAAAGAAAAAAGTATAGGGGAATGTTATAAATATTAACCATACTAGAATATAAATGGGATACCATTACCATCAATTTTAATACAGGACCCCTAGAACTTCTAAAAGAAATAATGTTATATCGGTGGAATTCAATTTCCTTGTTATACCACCACTCTTCATCACTATTAGAGAGGACTGCTCACTAGATCATTATTCCATGATATATATTAAGGATGTGGTATGGTTTCACTGTGTACCACAATCAATTATATATAATCACTACCCAAGGTTTGCCTTAGCATTACTATGATTTTTTTATAATGATTGTGATATGGAAATGAGTATATTAAGTGCATATAATCCTCAAACATATGGTATGTATGAATGAAAAATTATATCCCTATAGGATATTTTGAGATCATATTATTTGGATTTTTATGTGGGTTGTGATCAACACGTTTTTCAAGTTGAGTTTTATTAGAATAATAGATTTGACCCAAGCATTCATATAGCTCATCATGAATCCACCAATATAATTAAATGCAGAGATCCATTATGCTAGAATGTAGTTAGAGAAAGATATATCTTGGGAACTTAGATTTATAATGAAATTGATTAGAAGGTTAGATTTGTTAAATAGTATATTAAGGAATCTCAATGTAGATAGAATATTTATACTAAAACCCATTAGTGTGCTCTTGAATACGATGTTGGTGATAAAGTGTTTCTATGAATTTATCTATGAAATAATGTAATGTGATTTAAAAAGAAATTGAAACTATTATATAAGTATATCAGTCGATTTGAAATTCGTGATAATATATGAATGTAAACTTATCTCCTTGATCTTCCAAAAAAACTCTCTCTGGTTTTGGATGGGTTCCAAGTATCTCCTTTTAAGAAGTACATAAATAAACATTCGTATATACTAAACTCATAGGTCATACAACTGGTGTGATATAATTATTATAAGGAAGAATCGATGGAGATTCTGGTTCATATTTAGAAAGTTCTAAAAAATATCCACACACAATGTAAAATTTTTATGGCAAATAAATATGATACATGATGCAACATGGGAACTCGATGATATTATGAGGTATAAGTGTCCTTATTTGTTTATATTAGAGTGATGAATTTTGAGGAGAAAATTCATTTAAAAGGAGGTAGAATGTAACACCCATATTTTTTATGAATGTTGTTTTAATAAATTATTTTTCCTTGATGAATTTAATAATATACAACCTGATGTTAGTCATTTACTACAACCAACACTAGGTTTGGCATTCTTATCTTGCAACACCGAGATTCTAAAAACCAACATTTTTTTAATAAAATTATTTAAACAAGATAGTTATAACCTAGGAATTAATCATTGTTTGATGAATAGAAATAACTAATTTTTATATATGATTTATAATATTATTATATAAAATAACATTTTGATAATGAAATATATAATCTTTTGAAAAGCCTTTAGATGGTTTGAAATTACTATTTACCAAATGAACATATTTTGTATCATTTTGTGACTAATAATAAAATTAATTTTTGAAACTTTTATAAATTCAAATTGAGAATTTAATCAAATTTTTTGAATTAATATTGTCAAAATTATCATAGGGAGTTTTTGTATTTTTTCAAAAATATTTCTTTTTTGCATGAATAGAGAAAAATAATAAATTTTAATAGAAAATTTCCATCTTAACTAATTTATTTATATAGTTAAATTATATTTTGAATATTTTAAGAGTATAATTAGCTCAATAATATATAATTAAATATAATTTAGGTTATTTTAATTAAATTCACAATGAAATTGGAGATATAAACATTTCAATTTTTTGACCATTTTTTAATTTAAAAACTCGTTGGTTAGTCACGTTTTTGAGATTAATATTAAATTAATTTCATCCACATATGAGTATTTATTTTTTGAAAATGAATCCCATATTTTTACTGATAGTAATTTATATTTTATAATAAGTAAAATTTTATTTTTAACAAATTTTATTTGTGAATACCATTAAAAGTAATCACTAAAAAGTATAGAAAACCATATTACTAAGGGGATAAACAGTAAACCTAAATGTATGTTGAACTATAAACTTTTCCAACACCAATATTCTATACCTATTATAACACTAAACCTTATTTTATCAATATTTTTCAATGTTTTTGCATCTTTACAAGAATAAACGTACATGTAATTCCTTCTTTGAATGATTTAAATGTTTTCCACTCACCATCCTTATAAAAGGATACCCACTACCCCATCACTTCAAAACTCTCTAAACCCTTTGTATCAACCATGATATATCCATGTATCTTACTTAATTATATAATATCATAATCTAACCTTAGTTTTTTTTAAATCCAACTAGGGGAGTCCTTCGCTTCAAACCAATAGAGATTCTGAATGAAGATATAACGATCATTAATGAATGTTTAGATTTTGTTTCTTCCTCAAAAACTTTTTATTATTTTAGTATTACTAATATATATAAAAAAATTCATTTAATATATTCTAATAAGATTTTATATTAATGGTTAAATCTACATCCACACACATGTCCATCAAATGGTTTATAAAATCATCATTCGTGTTTTTGAAGAAATATCGCCTCGCAAAATTAGGTCATTCATTTTTTCAATAACACATTTAATGGATAATAATAATGATGGAAATGTAGTTTATATTTTAAATTTTTGACTTCTATTATGTTTATATTATTTTTATATTACATATTCATTCATGATTTCCATTTTTTGGGAATATGATTATGTCGTTTGTCTGTACGATAGACTAGAGCCTCATGAAGTGAGATAATTCATTAATGATATACATGGAATGTATTAAGGATGGGTTTAATAAAATTTTGTTAAATATATGGAATAAAAATTATTCTTTAATGATAATATCTAATATTTTTTGGTTTCTTTTAATCCAAAAAAATGAAAATAGTGTTCATTCATACATACAGTGTACCATCTACATAAATGGTGTGTTTCATTTCCTATTTATTTCAATTATAGATAATTATAAATAAATAAATACAAAATATAAATGATATTTATATCTATATTATCATTTTAGAGATTATGTAATCAGGATTCATGTTATAGGAAGAAAATATTACAAATCAAAATATTTATGAAAAATTAAGCGGTTATTACCCAAAACGTAACATTAAAATGGAATTGTTAATAAAAGTGAAATAAAAGTAATAAAAAAACAATATATGGTATGATATTAATTAATATTTATTATTAATTGATGTTTAATATACATATTTTTTTTAAAATTGTAGGATTTAATGACAAAATAACAATTCAAGAAATAAGGTATGGGATTTTTGTATCACTATTATTTTTCATGAGACATGGGCCATGTTGCCCACCTATTCATTGTATGTGTTGTGTATAATGACCATGAATGAAATTTGTGATAATTATAATAATAATATTCATAACATAATTATCCATTTTATGATGTATCTTTAATGGGATGTAAATTTCAATGTTAGTAATGAGGTAAGGAAAGTTTGTCTCAATTTTCATTCACTGAGACACATGTTTTCTATTGGACTTATATTATTTTATGTGGTGTATATAATTAGCATCTGACATGTTATTTCCTAAATATTTTTATCTTATTGATTTTTTATGCTTCATTTATTCTAATTATTTTATTGTTATTAAAATTCAATTATACCAATTAGTAAGAGTTTATAACTACATTCCCATCATTCATTAGTATCATTCAGGAATATGATTCCAGTAATGAAATATCTCAATAATTATATTAAAATTTATTCTAATATTTTTATTTATGATATATTCAAGTAATACTGTAATTTTTCCACTTTCTTAACAAATCATTCATCAATATCCTATCATCCAAAAACTCATTCAGACAATGTAATTCAACACTAAAAAATGGTTGAATATATATTTTATCATGTTCTTCATTTCATATCTTGAACCACTTGAGAAGAACATTTGAATGTAAATTAGTTCTAATATGTCCCTTCCATAAAAAATTCAATGAACCATTCAGATTTTCCTGATTACAATATTCTGATTATAATAATTCTAATTTTTATTGTCCAAGGTACGATCATCCAAAGTATGATTATCTTGATTCTTATTATCCAGGATATTATCACTTCTGAATATGATCAGTATGAGAATGATCCTCTTAATGCCTATCATTTTGAGAATGAAAATTTTCAATATCATTCGATGGAATAAAGGATACTATAGTAAATCATCACCACATATTACTCTTCTTTCACCATGATATAATTGATATGAAAAATAATTGGTATCAATTGTTCCAATAATCCTCCTTCATATGTTTGTTTCGGTAAAAAATAAGTCTCATTTATTTTTAATTGGAACCACATTTTAATCGGTTCAACATCTCGACTAAAACTACCATTCCAGTCGACTCCACATTTTAATTCAACAACACCATTCCTTTCACTCCCCATTTCTTCCATAATGTATTCATTATATGTTACAAATTTAACTAATGATTTATATGAAATAAAAATCATCAAAGTTCCATCCTAATTAAAACGACATAGTCACAGAGATTATAATTCTAAAGAAAAACAAACACTTTGTTCCCATTGTATTCAGTGTGAATCCAATGTCCATTTACTTCTAGAAATATTTTTTCACTTTTAGTCAGACCCGAGCTGAGTTTGATCAAAAACACTCATTTCAAAACAAATTCTTGTCATTATGATGGGTGTTCATTGTGAGTATGATTTTTTTGAAAACAATGTCTTGTTTTTTTAAAACATGGGTATGATTCTATTAAAATAAAAAGGCATGTATTATTGTTTCCATAAAAAAGTGTGGTGATTTTAAAAAAAATCCATCATAACAATTGAAAACACATGAGAACTGTCACCATCATCATCAATGAGGAACTAAAAATCTCCCCTTTTTATTTTGTGGAAAACCAAGTTTCATAAATCCCTGAAACATGTATCCTCAAGAAAAGGATTACATATCAATGATATTAAGCTTGTGTGAGCTAACGCATTTCAGGAAACAAGAATCCTTGATAGAAAAACCATGCTGTCAAAATAGTGATTATCAAAACCTTCTTCCTTTTTGTATCCTCATAACTTCTTCAACCACATATTTTCATCAACTTTTCTGGATTAAAAAAATAAACATTCCATAAACCACTCCAACAAATGGTTAAAATATTTCACATACAAAACAATGCTAAATTAACAGTTTACATAGAACTCTATCTTTACTGTAGTATATTTATGAAACAATTCAATTCTCCCCTAAAAAATATAGTCCATTGATAATGTAAGAGAGGGGACATAACTAAATACTCTTCCTCAAAGGTAATGTTGTTGGAAACCCTTTTTCAAGCTAAATTTTTAAAATGATTCATTCGGAAAAGGATTTTTTAAAATGATTTACACTTTTTACGATGTTGGAAAATACTCTAGCTTCGATTAAATATTCTCTCCATTCTCTTGGAGGAAATGATATTTGATATCAATATGATTTTAATAAGAATTTAGAAATATATTTCTATTGAGATTGATTGTTCATTGATTGTAAAAACCCATGGGAAACAGTATTTTCAATTCTCCATGTAAATATTCAAGATGTATTTTCGTTCACACATGTTTAGTAGAAACTAGAGCGAAAAAACATGTAGGAAATTAGCCATACTGCGGGTTACTAAATTCTATTTCTTTGAATTCTAGCTAACAAAATATTTTCCCATAATGAAAACTCAACTTTATGTGGATCTTCTTTAATCAAAATTTAATTCCCATTCTTTATATGAATATCTAAAAAATCAATTCCATCTGAGCTAAAATACCTGATTTAAAATTCTTTTCTGCATATAATATAGCTGAGAATTATTTTTCCATCAAGCAAGTGTGATTATCTTAGATTCATCTGAATTATTTTATATACAGTTAGAACCTAAAAAATTTCTGGTCTTGAGGTATTAAAATAAAATATACATCCAATAATCTTCTAATACTTTTTCTCTTCAAATTAATTTACTTCACCATACTTACATAGATTTGTTCCCACTAAAATTGGTGTGGAAATAGGATTTGAGTTTTCGATGTTGAACCACATTAAATTATCATTATAATACATTTCATAGGGGATAAAAATTATTTATTTATTTTTATAGAATTTTCACCCATGGAATTATTTCATTTCCCACAATATAAACATTTCAAATACCTTCTTTATCTCTACATAAAATCTTAAACAACATCATTAATCATTCCTAGGAAAGATAATATCATCAACATAGACAATCATAATGGTGGAATAATATTAAAATTTTATGATATAAATATTCTTATCCACACTTCCTTTCATGAAATTTATTTTCCTTAAGATCATATGCAATTTGAAACACTAGGAACAGATTTCTAGTTTTTTACCATACAAATCATTCTTCAATCTACAAACATAACATTCATCTTTACTAATAGAAAAATCCAAAAGGATGTTCAATATACACTTCATCTTCAAGACCACCACTCTTGAATGTGGATTTACCATCCATTTGAAATATCTACTATCCTCATTTTTCAGTAATAGAGAGAAATATTATAATTTTTTCCAACAAGGCCACCATAGAAACTTTTTCATCAAAATATATTCCATCAATCTGTGAATACCATTTAAAAACCATTATTGCATTGTTACTAATAACTTCACCTTATCCATATATAATGTTACAGGAAACACATTTCCTACCAAAAATGTTTTTGTTATCAGTTGTGGGTATGAGTTCCCATGTATTCTACATTCCAATTTGGACAAATTATTCATTTAGTGATTGACCCCATTCCGGATGCTCTAATGATTCTTTCACATCATGTGGTTCCATTTTTGAATATAGATATGTATGTGTAAGAGAATTTTTTTTCTTTTTGTTTGGACCTTTTGATTTTGTCAACAGTACTATTCTATGATTCAACATGTTTTCTTAGTCTTGGATGAGACTTCTGAGATTCTTCCTCATCTCTGGAAATTTTTTAGTTTGATTTATCACTTTGATTAGGATTACGACCATTTGTATCCTTATCAGCATTGTCATGTTCAACTCTCTCAAATTCATTGTGTACCTAAACATGATTATATTCCTCAGAATTTTCAATTACTTTTACATAAAATGAACCAAAAATTATTTTTGTTTATTTGGTTAAGCACACATAACCTCTTTCTTCAAGAGCATAGAAAAGGAAAATTACATCTTCACATTTCCTCAGAAACTTTCCACAGCTTCCACCATTCTTCATCATAATACATGGACTACTAAAATATCCAAAGTTTTTCAGTTTTGGATGTTTTATATAATAAATTCATATTTATTAATATCTCTTTGAAGAATATATAAACAATGTTTCTAAATGTAAATAGCAATACTCATGGATTCCCTCCAATAGTAATGAGAAAGACCACATTCAATTAAAATAGTTCTTCTTACTTCAACCAATAATCAATTGGTTCTTTCAATAACCTAATTTTATTTATGATTGAATTGGGAAAAATAATCATTCCTAATTCCATGATTCTCAAGATAAAAATAATTTTCATCACCTATATATTCTCCACCATAGTGTGTTCCCAACTTCTTCAATGAATACTCACATTCTTTCTCATCGTTCCTTCTGAATCTTTTATACATATTCATTGCTTCCGATTTTTGTTTCATATTGATAACACAAGTAATTAGAGTAAAATAATTAATGAATGTTATGATGTACATCTCTCTATTTGTTTATTGTTTTCTCAATGGTCAACATATAACAGAATGAATCAAGTCCCTGGGTTTTCTTGAACAAATTTCAACATTCTTGTGTACAACATTTTTAAACATTCTTTTCCCAGATATAGCGGTACACCAATCTCTTTATCACGGAAATTCAGTAATGTTATAGACACTGTTATTATTTGATAAAATTTTAATGTTTTTCTTCCCCTTGTGTCCCAGCTGTTTATGTCACAATTGATTCTCTTCCACTATACACATTTAACCGGTGTTTTGTATCTCACCAACCTGAAACAAGAATCCTTTTGTATGTTAGGATATTGTAACTATCATTCCATCATCTTCATCATTCACAAAAAAACCATATTTCTTGATGTTTACATCATTATCCTCATCACACAATTAAAAAAACAGAGCAGATTCTATTTCTTCCCATCCGCATACAATGATTTCATGGATTTCAACTTTTCATTTCTAATGATGGATGAACCAACACCTAGGATTTTCACGGATTCATCATTTCCGAATGTCATACTTCCTTGTCTTAAATATTTCACATCAATTAAAAATTTCATGTATCCTATCATATTTTTTGAACAACCACTATCATATATCTTGGTTCACCCAACTTTTGTGCATTACAATGTATTTTCAACAATAATATATTTTTTCCTTTATTGTATTTCATCACCTTGGTCTTTAGATAATTATAAATCCTTTTTAGATATGATAATAAAACAAGAAATAATTTTTCATGGTGTCTAGGTTGATAACTTCTTTCAATATAGTTTCCATGGGCAAGAAACTAATTTCAATCTTCATTACACTCTTTTCAGACTTCTTCTCATCCTCATTCTCAATCATCTTATTTTGAGGAAATTGGCAGTCCCTAAAATCATTAAATTCAAAACCTATGAAAAAATAGTAATGTTGTTGGTTGAAACAACACATACTAACAGTATATCAAAATCCACCACAAAACATGAAGTGCCTATAGAATGTGTATTTTCCTATGAAACATCCATACTGATACGAATTGGGATTATGATTCTCAGCCCCATTCTTTTTAATATTTTCTAATCCCAATTTTTTTAATTGGAATCTTCATATTCATTTCAGTCATGATAGAATCATGAGTATTGGAATCCATTTTGGATTTTGATTTTTTCAAAACATTTTCAGAATCTAGTTTCACTGAGAATTTTAAATTCTAAATTTTTATTGTCTTGGAAATGTACACCATTTTTCCCACATTCTAATTAGCAGAAACAATTAAATTCTTATTATCACCCTTTTAATGAATTTTTTTTGAACATTATTAGGTTTATCATTTAGATAAATTTCAATAAATTCAGTGATAGTGTTTTGGAAGCACGTGTTTCTCAATTAATCATTAGAATGTTTCTCTTGAACAAGTTCTAACTCATATTATTTATCCTTCATCTTTATCTTCTGATGCTCATTATGATTCATTTCATCTTCAACAAACTTCCACAAATCATCTAACTATTTCACCAATATTTCATTCTCATAAAAAATCATTATTGGATACTTGAGAATTCATGTACTATTTTTTCATGTATTATGAAAATTCATAGACACTCAATCAACTCTTCTTTAAAATGGATATCATGTTTAGTTTTTTATTCTTCCAAACCACTACTTCTGTATTCTCCATAATTCACTTTTTCAATGATTGTAGTTTTAATACCATACTAAACGTATTGTTCAGATTTAACATCGCTTCCTTTCTCTTCCTCTACCATCGATAAGAAAATTATTCTATTGGATCTAAAAAAAATTCTTTCCATGTGGAATAAAACTTTTCATTATCACCATATTTCTTTCACAATATTCATAGATTTAATTCTGCATCATTACTATCCTCTTCATTCATTCATTGAAGATAGTTAATAACAATGTTACCAACTCCTCCACATTTAATAAATTTCATGGGGAGATTCCATTTTTATTTTTGTATATCTCTTTTCATATTTTTAGAAAACAAGGAATAAGAATCATAGGGATTTTACATACAAAATTTTTTGAATCAAAACCATCATATTATTCTTCAATAAGAATCCTCTTCATCCTTTATTTACTCTCCTCTTTGAAATAATTATCTCTACTAACTTTTTTTCTTTTCATATCATTGTCTATTATCATTTTTTAAGTGACATAAGTGCTATAAAAATCATCAGAGGATAATGTTTTAGGATCTATGTCTTCTAATGAAGAAACATGTTTGTCGAATATGTCATATAGGATTATAAATATTTCTACCAAAATTGTTGAGTCATCCAAAACTTCACCATGTCATTTGAAATTACTCACAATATCATTCATCATGGTAATTAAATCCCAAATCGATTCATGCTCACCCATATTTAATTCCACATACATTAATCTACAAATTTGATTTTTTTTCTTCATGAAATTCATATTTCCTTCATATATGTTTTTCAATTTGACCCATATACCTTTGTATATGGAAGCACCATTCACTCTCAAGAATTGACACTCCAAAAACCAATGATAACACAACATTACTGGACCTTCTATCATTATTAAGATAATTTATATCAATATATGTGAAAGGAGATTTATCATAAATAGGAGAAAACCCAATTTTTTCTATTTCATGATCATCATAACTGATTGAAATAAGATAAGGCATCATTTTATCCTTCCATACCTGATAATTCATTTCATAAAATCCCGGAATTCCCTTACTACTCACACTTTTCGAATTCTCCATCCGAAAAGAATAGTGAAGGGAACATTCGCCTCTGATACCACACGTAAGTTCCCTATCGGTTTATTTTTATCACCGAGAGGAGGAGGAGTGAAGTACTGATACTTTTTATTTTATGTTTCCATTCAATTGAAACCAATATTACCTCCTGTTAAAGATTCACTTCCATGCTAAAAAACCAACACATTTCCAAAGGAACATATGTATTTAGAATAATCACTATTCAATAAAGGTTTCTACATCCTTGGTATGGGTTGGTGACAATCCAAAACTATACAATATACTTTAAAGAATCCCTATATAGAAATGAGTAGTATATTCCCTTTCACTTGTACTACAATTTTATGACAATCCAAAAGTGTTTGTGCATCCTCTAATAAAAAATCGGGTAATACAATATTTTTTAACAACACATGTAACCTATGATTATTTTCAATTCAACAAGTGTATTCAGTGGAAATATAATTAATCAATTCATTCCCCATAATAGATGTAAGAACCTCCAATAATTTGATGTAGAAAACACAATCTATTTTTTTAGATCTGATTTTCCTTGTCTTATTCCTCCAAGTACGATTCTCCAAGTCCATTTTATTTCCAAATACAATATTAATGAATTAGATAAATTTGAATACCTATGTCAGATAAACTATGTACGATACATCCCTAGTATGAGAATCCCAATACAAAAATTCCTAAGCTTATTAATCTTGCTTGACACTGTGATTAGATGAATAAAATGTTTCCATATTTCCTCCTCTCATTCACAACTCTATAAAAACTTCTTCAATATCAAATCAAAATGGTCTCACTTCCTCTCATTGAAAACTCTAAGCCTCTCTCTTTAATGCGGTGACTAGTACTCCATCGTTACTCAAGTAAAATATACTTTTCACCTTTTATTGGTGACAAAAAATTGTTTTAGTTGGGGATCCAAAAATCATTACCTCTCACCAAAATACTAAAAAATATGAATTTATCTTGAAATTGTGGAGTAATTAAGACTTCTTCAATGCTTCTTGATTCTTATTGAAACTTATAAGAAATTCACATATTCTTTTCCAGACTCATATTTCAATTAATAATAAAATTTAAATTATTAGTAATACACGTGTCTTATCATATGAGTCTAATTGTCACAATTTGACAGTTGAATACAATTCTCAGAACCGATTTGAATACAAATCCTATATTTGAATGTAATGAACCCCCTCGACAAATCATTCGTCAATCCTCTTTCATCCAAAAAATCATTCTAACAATATAATTCAACCATTTTGAAATGGTTGATTACATTTATGATAATCTTAGTCGTTTATTTTCCTAAACCAATTGAAAAAAAGTTTGAAAGTAAATCATTATTCATATATCTCTTCCATTCTCAGTTCAAACAACCATTCATCTCATTCAGATTATAATATATAGGTTACGATCATTTTGAGTACAATTGGCCTAGGTTCGATCATTTTGGGTATGATTAACCTCATCCTGATAATCCCTGATAAAATCACTTCTGAATACGAGTATGATAAGTATGGTTCTACTTATGTCGATCATTATGAGTAAAAAATGTTTTTATATCATCAGATAGTATACATGATGCTATAGAAACACCAAACCACATATTTCTCTTCTTTCACCTAGATACGATTGTTTAAAACAACAATCAGTATCTCTTCATTCACTCTTCCACATGGATACATTTTTTTTAAAAACAATCAACTTCCATTATTTTCAATTTGCACAACCTTTTTAATATGCACCACCATTCGATCAACACGAGTTCTAAATTAGCACCACCTTTCCCATCCACACCACCTTTTAAATCTGAACATCCATTCCATTCACTCCTTCCTTCATCCATCACTCATTATTCATAAGCTGAAAATTTATCACATAATTTATATGTAATACAATTCAAAAAATAATCATCAGAAATAAAACATTCTAGTCACCAATACTCCGATTCTCCAGAAAAACAAACACTTCTTTCAAATCATATTTAGAGTGAATCCAATGTCCATTTACATCCAGAAATATCTTTTAACTTTTACTCAGACCCGAGATGTTTCCTTTCAAAAAACCCCTATTCAAAAAATATTATTCTCATTATGATGGGATTCCATAACGAGTCAGATTAATTTTAAAAAAAAGTCCGGTTTTTTTCAAACACGAGACCGATTCATTTCAATACAAAGGCCAGTACGATTGTTTCTAGAAACAGAGTGAGGTGATTTTCAAAAACATTTATTTAACACAAAAATATTACACTTGAAAAGAAACACATTCATCATCAACTAGTTTCTATCTAATTATCATGTTCCATTTCAATTTCACCCATAAAAAGTTTTTTTATTCCCTTCAAAAACAATGTTTTTTCTTTAGAGCGTCTATATCATTAGAAATTATTTAATGATAAAATGATAAGATTTTTTCATGAAATTTATATTTTTTTTTGATATTAATACTCCAGGTTGTGGAGGCCACATTATAAATCATATGTCTTCTATTAGAGTGTTTTAATATTGGATTTACAGATTACATATCAAAAATACAAAATACTCTCATTAAACTCTTACGTTTTTTGAGGAATTTGATGTGTGTGGAATATATTTTAAGAGACCCTTTATTATGTATATTTGAATCTATAACATATTGTAGGTTAGTGATTTTGTTTCTAAATGGGTTGCATCCAATACCTCAAAAATTGATGATTATAATGTTATTTTTTATTTTTTTAAAATAATATTTGTTTGGAAGAGTTAAAAGTTCTATGATAAATAATAAAGAAAATTGATTCAATATTAGTATTATGGAATATAAAATAAGAAATTATGGATTTAACTATAAGTTATCAACACTATATAACCCATAAAAAATGTCCATGGCCAAGTTTCAAATAGATAAATCAATGGGATACTAGAGAAATTAATTATTAAAAAATAAATATTATATTACTTTTCAGAGAAAACCATATATATATATAATATGACATATAAAACTACTAGTATGATGATTCCATATAGATTGTTTCATTTTAATATATATAAAATCCATTTAGTGATAGAGAATAATATATACTTGGTAGTGATGGTGGTGAATCTATTTTTGAACAAAGAAGGATGAGAAATAAAACTATAGATATAAGAGTGGGAATATTTTCGGATAAAATATTTTATAAACATATATATTTACATAGAAATAACTGAAGTGGAGAATGAAAAATATTTATAAAACAAAATTATTGTATGGTGGATATGTATTTATTTGCAACATATAAAAAACATTGATGTTAGAAAAGATTATTTCATGATGTGATGGTCTATTTACAGGTACCAAAGTATATCATTTTGGTTCTATGTAGGTCCATAAATAAGTTCACTACAACACATTCACTATTAATGGGAATAAACATAATAAATTATATGTAAATACTCCCCATGCATCAATGGAGGAGTTACCAAACTTCTAACATATATATTAATGATCAATATTAGGTTTTACAATTCGATAACAGTTAATTGATTCCATTAAAATATGATTTATATCCAAATTTTTAATCATGTGTTGAAGACTATACATCTTTTAAGTGTGGGAAGGGGGTATATAATTAGTTTAATTTCATCAAATTAATTTTAAAATATGTTTTTTCTTCTTAAAATATTTAATGTTTTTTTTTCATTTATTGAGTGTTTTAAAAATCAGAGAGATCTCATTGATGTCACATGAAACATCTAATTTCAATTCAAGTGATAGGAAAATCATATAAACTATTTTATATTAATCGATATATATTTAAATTAAATATTATCAAATTATACTTGAGGTGAACTCATGAAAATCCATTTTATTTTTGAATCTCATGAGATGAAATATTTCCATACCATTTATTCACTTACATAAGAGGATTATATTACAAAATTTATTTATATTTTATAATACCCTATTTCATAATAGAACCAATACAATACTGAAAAAATAATTTTATGTCAAATTTTATCAAAACCTAGGATTTTTGTGGATCTTTTTTAATATATTATTGAGGTAATATTTTGATTTTAAAAAATTAATTTTACAATTAATCTATATTTTTGTATTAATTGATATTTAACCCTTGTAAGCCTTAGAAACATTGAATGGAATCACATGGATTGCACATTAGAATTTTTTTTTCACATTTACCATTATCTAGATGTAGATGTATGATATAGGTTGAATTTATGTGTGGGTGATGGGGAAGGTGAGATGAAATTTTTTTTCCAAATAATATTCTTGAGTTGAAGTGAAAAAACAATTTCATCATATTTGAAGCATTTTTTGATTAAATGAATTCTATGAATAATTTAAGAATTAATTATATACATTAAAATATAATAATATAATCTTAGAAATAATTTTAAGTGAATGTTTTTTCTTTTTTATTAAATAGTAATATCATCAAAAAAATTATAGTTCTTTAAAAACAACTAAATAATTCCACCAAACTGAGGGAAGGTTAAGGGAATATTGGTCCTCAATATTTTCATAATTAATTAGTAATCAATTCAATTATAAATTATTAATAATGGAAACTATTGGTTTTGATGCAATTATATTTTAGAAATAAAAAATCATGACATTCAACAGAAATAGAGGGGAATACCTCCTATTTTGATGCATGATAGATCACATAACCACATTAAAATCCAATGTCCCACTTTTTTATAATATGAAGATAATGTAAAATAAAACTAGAACCTGCTAAAAGAAATAATTAAATGATACGATTATTTAATTATGACTAAAATTTTGGGTAAATACATACTAAAATTAAATGGGGTGGATTTGAATTAATAGTACAGTGAGAGAAGGAGGATATCAATCATGAAATAAATTCAAAATCATGAATTGTCCTTCATATTATAGAAATACCTCCAATAATTACCCAAATATATTCTTAATCAAAACCGTAAACAAATGAATATAATAACAACACTAAAAATTTATCATTATATGTAAAATACATTACCAATTTGGTGGATATGAAAAGATTAATGAAGCCTATAGTGAAACATTCAATGATTTTGGATTATAAAAACATCATTTCAATTAATATTTTAGTGTTTAGTGAAAAATTTCTAGGAATATAATTTAAAAAATATCATAGGGGGATAAAAGAAGAGGGAATAAATTGAATTATCTTCAAAAATAAAATATTATTAAGATAATTAATGAGGAATGATGAGATTGAGAATCATGGTGATAAAAAAGTAAACTCACATTAGAGAGACTTTCATATTATTCTTGTGTAATATTTTTGATTTTATAATTATCCCAGTTTCCCCATATTAAGTATTGGGATATGTAAATAGTAAATAAATTTATGATATATTGTAAAATTTAATTCATTTTCCCCATAATATTTATTTATTAAATAAATTATATGGTGATTTATAATTAAAATGTCAATTAAGTAGATACTATTTATTTTTATTAATGAAAAAATTGTTACCTTAATTGATATCAAAGATTTTTCTAAATAAATTAAGGAATTACCATTTATATTGATTTATATTTATATTTCATGGGATGATGAGGAATTTTTTCCCTTTATGAAGATTCTTGGAAGTATAATTGTATGAATTTAAACCAAAGAATTATCATGTATGACTTTATTTAGGATATAACAATACTAAATGAATCATGTATGATATTATTCATATAGAACATTGATAATTAGGGGGAATACGACTTTCTGGTGTGTATGAATTGTGAGAGGTTGTCACATTTGACTTTAGGCTATAGTGTAAGATATTTTTGGTCATGAAAGGTATTGAATACATTAACATATAATTTTTTGGGGAATATAAATTTATTACATAACATGTTACATTTCCCATAATCAAACATTATAGGTGCAACAACTAAATTTATTAGGTGAGTTCATATGTCTTTCCATCCAATAGGTACGATTTTTTATCTTCTTAATAATATATTTAATTTTAAATTTTCACAAGGCGGATCACTAATCAAGGATTAGTTGATTTCATATATGTTTTATGATGATTATTAGTGGTTATAAAATATCATAAATTAAATGTAATAATTGGAATCTACATGGATTTTAAAAAACAAATCCATCGTGATACAAAACTGATGATCTATCAAAGAAAATGATTGAATATAAATATTTTTATAATGTGTTGTTCATGGTTATAAAGGAAAAAATTGAATATATATATATATATAATGATCTCAGAGATATGAATTTTGGTCAGGAAAGGAGGAATTATATGAAATATTATGAGGTAATGTGGTTGAATTAGAAGATGTATGTGACAACTGGGTCTCGCTGACAGCACAGACACCCCTCCTTAACATGGTCGTTGGGTCCTGACCTTCCAGGTACCACCAGTTGCCCCCGCAGACACATGGGGATCACCCACATGCCTGAATGGGTCATCTTACTAATAACAGTCTCCACATGCCAACACATGTCCTTTTCAGTGTGTTTTGTCCTCACTCACACACACCCTGAGAAACTTCTCAGGTGGTCACCGATCCTAATCACTACTCCAGGCCAAGCACACTTAACTGTGGAGTTCTAATCAGGTAGGCTCCCGAAACGGAAGGTGCACCTTGTTGACATGAGTCATATCATTTATCCATTTAACCCTTTATCGTTTGGGTATGTTACAATCACCCCCCCCTTTAGAGCACAACGCCCTCGTTGTGGGCCCTACATCTCAACCTAGGCAGTGCACCACACTTAAGGATGGGTTCCTCCTCTAATACCAAATGTAATGGTATGGAATTACTTCCAGTGTACTATAATTGATACCTATCAGGCCACTCCATGGGCGGCTACACCCCCTGGGCGGGACACACCACCATCCCCAGTGGTAGCCATTTCCTCATGAAGCCCTTGGGCGGAGATACATGCTTCGTCCAACGCTCACATGTGAGAGTTCCAAAGGATCAGATACATTCCTACCTCCTTTGAATCTGATACCAACTGTAACAACTGGGTCTTGCTGACAGCACAGACACCCCGCCTTAACATGGCCGTCGGGTCCTGACCTACCAGGTACCACCAGTTGCCCCCGCAGACATGTGGGGCCCACCCCAGGGTCCACCCTCATGCCTGAATGTGTCATATTACTAATGAAAGTCTCCACATGCAAACACATGTTCTTTTCTGTGTGTTGTGTGTTTTGTCCTCACTCACACACACCCTGAGAAAATTCCCAGGAGGTCACCCATCCTGATCACTACTCCAGGCCAAGCACACTTAACTGTGGAGTTCTAATCAGATAGCCTCCCAAAAAGGAAGGTGCACCTTGTTGACACGAGTCATATCGTTTATCCTTTTAACCCTTTATCATCTGGGGATGTTACAATTTATCAATGAGTTTTTTTCTTTGGTATTAAGTTTTCACAATTCTATTTTCCATAGTTCAGTCTACTATATTTTGTTTGTATTCCTTGATTTAAATTACAATTTCTTTAATAGAGGTGTAAAATATTAGGTCATATGTGGGTAATAAGTATGAAAACTATTTTAGAGACATGAACATTAATTAAAAATAATATATATCTTCAATACAATGAATATTGTATATCAAATGAATTTATAAATTTCAGTGTCATTATATTTGATTTATATCTATCATTATTTATTTTTCATTTTTAATGATCCATCATATAACATAGATTATTTTATCCTATATATAATGGAATCGTATAGGATTAGTGGTGAATTTATTAGATATTTATGAGATATATGTAAAGGGGTGTGAAAACTCCACGATTTATTATGAAACACAATTCCTTATTTAGAATTTCTTGGGTATTCTAGGTGGTATTTTATATTATTAATAGACAATGGAAGGAAGGTGCACCAAATATAAATATTAGTTATATTTATCCATACCAAATTAATTGAACTAAAGTTGATAGGTGAATTGATTTTGGGAACTCTCCTTAATTAACTAATATAAAGAAGATCAATAATTTTTAAAGATTATGAAACAATTATAATTGGTAAAACAACCAATGACTAGTCATTTTCCATCAACATGATCTCCAATAAATTTGAATCCATTTGCCTCTTCTTTTTTTTCTAGTTCTAATACCAATCCAAAAAAATAATAATATATTTTTCTAATAGTAAGTGAGAATTAATGGTTGAGAACCCCTCTCTAGAAAAAACCATGGGTTTCTACTAATACTACACTATTAATTTTGGAAAATAAATAGGGGTTTCACACCTAGTGACAGGTATTATCATGTGTATATAAATTTAAATTCTTTAACAATGTATAAAAATTACAAGGAGGGTTTATGTCATGAAACACAATCATTAAACCTCATGTTAATAATTAATCTTAAATATAAAAATTCATTTAATTTATGAAAAATTGTATGAAAGGGAATCTATTGTATCTCATATATTTTTGTGACTGAACATTATGTTACCTAATAAATTAAGTAATTAATTAAGATTAATTTATTAATTATAATAACACAACATAATAGGGATAATGTTTTCAATGAATTATCCACAGATGAATGTATAATTTTTTCTTGTTGTGATTGATCAAGATCTTTTATGGCCTCAGTAAATGTTGGGTTTTTTATATTAATTTATTATTATTATGGTTTTTTGGATAAATGTATTATGAAGTTACATATAATAATTTTTTTACCCCATCCAAATTTATTCTCTATGTGATTGTGGGTCTATGGTTTATTTTTTTGTAACTATAAACCCTTGGTACTTCTTTCTGGTGAATGTATAAGAATATGTAAAGGGAGAAGATCTCATCAAGAGGTGACAGTTAGTGACTAGATACAAGATAGACCCCATCATGAAGATACATGATTTTTTGTTGGAATACTGAAACTAAAGATATTCCTCGACAAAATGATTTATTATCCCCAGGGTCAAGTTTGAAATTCTTTTTTCCCTATAAATCCATGCGCATATTAAATGATCAAGATCATATCAAATGTTCATTTTCTTTTTTTGGGCAAGCTTTTTTATGTCTTACTTGTTTATTTGAAATATTAAACACAATCACTTAATATAACTAAATTATAGACCATGATAATAAAATAAAAAATAATGGTTTTATAGAAAAAATATTTTATAAGGCAATGTTAATAAATTTTATTTTAACGTCCCAAATGGTTATGAATTAAAATTCCATTGTGATTAAACTAAATGTATTATTATGTAATATAGTTATATAAAACACATCAACATTATTGTTTCTATTATATCTTATTGGATTTAAATGATATTTAGACATCATTAATATTTATAAAATAGTATTTTAATAGTGATCACATGATTGGTATAAATTTATGGTTTTATCCAATCTAATTCACACAAAAAATAGATGTTATAGCCTCAAACAATAGCATAACTCCCTAGAGAGCCAATTTATTAGAGCTTATTATGGATATAAAATGAGTAGTTTTTTCCCTTAACTAATCCCATCCTAATATCCAACAACATAAGCATGAGAAAAACATTTTTTGGGAGAGGTTCTGGCTCATCAAGATCCCAAACCATGCCATGTATGCTGAACCACCACATGAAAGTATCACCATCGAAACCCTTATTATTCGGAAATTTTCTACTATATTATATAGATATATTCTGATAACCATGTAATATAAGTATTTAAATGATTATTTATATAATAATTATTATATTTTCATCCTATTATTTTTACATTATAAATATTTTTTATTTTCATATAAAATTTTTGTATTTTTGGGAAATATTAAGAATCATTTATGGAATTTATTTTGATGAAGTAATGGATTTATGGAATAAATAATGTTATAATATATATTTATTATTAAATAATTTTTATTAAATATAAATTATCATATAATTATTATGTAGTTTAATGTATTTATATAAGCATTTGAAAACAATTATTTTCCAAAAAACACATACATTTTCAATGAAAGTATGTTATTAATTTAAATGTGAAAATTGATATATTTCTAAATCTTTTTAGATAAAATGGATATTAATTTTTGGAATCATAATTTCAAATGTATCCAATGGTGAGATTTTCATAATTTTCTAAAATCATCAAATATTCGAGTGAAAATTCAATACTGTATAAATATACTTTGTGTATTATGAAAAAATAATGACCCAAAAGTGATGTCATAAAAAATAAAATGGATAAATTAAAAAATAAATGTTTTCCCCTTAAATTAATTTTATTTTAATGTTATTTAATTAATTTTATTAAGCCATTATTTATCCTCCCAAAAAATTAATATATTTTGAGGTTTTAAAATCATTTAATTAAGAGTATGATTCACATCCACAACATTAACAATATTATTTTATTATATTGAGGAATTAGATATATAATATAAATTAATCCACACCCATTTTGAATAATCCATTTTAGAAAACCATGGGAAGGTTTTTTGATTTTTTAATATTATTATTTAAATCCCAAATCCTTCGTTTGAGAAATGTTAAAGAAATCCCAAATCATTTCATATATAAATCAACAGAAGCTCGCATCTCTCTTCACTAAAAATCCATTTATAACTTCCAAAATGATCCCTAATTTCTCTATAATCCTCCAATGTTTTCCCCAAACTCTCATGATGTTCTACCCAAGAATTTGAAATCACAATCTTTAGTAATGGATCCTCACATTCTCTACTTTATTCAAGTTTAATTATTATATTATACCTTTTATTTTCAATGCATAATGGTGGGAAATACCTATCCATGTACCTATTACTAACCATTTTATTTTTCAGAATATTTGATACCACTTTCTATCTTAAAAAATTATTTTATGAATTAATGTGATGTTTTTATGTTTCCAAAATTTAACCATTATTTTTCCAACCAAAACATTTGTGTAATGAATACAATACACATTTTCAATCCATGGTGTTCACCTTTATACACCTATAATTCATTTACCTTGAAGTTACATGTATTTATTCAACTCTAATAGATAACGTAATGAAATATAAGGATTAATGAATTTAATTATTACGATCTAAGTGGAACACATAACCATGAGAATGAAATGAATGTGACGGGTTCAACCAGAATTATATGGTGCTCTATTGAATTGGGTAATTTTTTGTCACATGAAGAGTCATATTGGGAAATATGTTGAACCATATTACATTATGGGGGTTTTTACGTCATGATTTCTAATAATTTATCCTTGACCTATTCTTATGATGTAGTGTTTTATGTTGGTTCCACCTTTCCCATGATGCATTTATGATTATCATGTTATATCTTGTCTCATTGTTTATTTTTATTATTCATACTATATTTATTCCAAGTTGATATTCTAAATCTCTAACATGTATTATTCTGTTCATTTATACCATTTTTATTCCCTTACTGGTCCATATAGAACGCCCTTTCTTATATATGTCCCCAAGATATCTCCTGCAGTTTTAAAATCCATATGATTTTAGAACATTTTCAAGAACATTTTCAATATTGTGTTCCCATCCCATGGTCAAGATGTTTTGATATGTACCTAATTTTAAATACATTATACATATTAATATTATGGGTTTTATTATGTTTAATTTTATGTAATAAATCATGAAATAACATGGAATAAGAAGATGGGAATTTATAGTTGGTATAAATGGAAAAGTTTAGTAATTTAATGAATTAGAATTAGATAACTCCAGCGAAAGACTTAGGGATAATACTAAGTATACAGAACATCCATAATTTTTTGTATGTTTATATAAGTGGTTTATCAATCATATTAATCTATGTTTAGATAAAATAAGCAGATCTAGCTTTGGCATTGATATACATAGGGGTAAATCCCGAAAACATTGCATTGAGCTAGAATCGATTGAGAATTGTTGCACATCCACATGTATTACTTCACATATGGTTTGACACTCCCATGTTATGTGCTTTAGTAAATTCGTAATCTCATTTCATTTAATTATTATATAAAAAAAAAATACTCATCAGATCATATGTATGGAAACAGATCATAGATAACAAATATTAAAGCATTGATATTTAAATGTTAAAGAAAAAAAATATAATTTAAAGGTTATCTCATTAATTTCATTATATTACCTTTTATGTATTTAATGGTTAAAATATAATCATCCATTATTTTTCATTTATTATAGTCATTGGATCGAAATTGAATGAATGAGGTAAACAATCAATGTGAAGGGAAATGTGAGGACTGCCCCAATGAGATTCCCAACCTAATGAGAGTAGGAATCACCAACATTATGATGATACTCTCTCATTTTTCTCAGGTTTTCAACATAAAACATTATTAGAAGGATCAGCCATATCACCCTAAAAATTTTCAAGGTGCAATTGAGTTCTTTTTTCGAAAAAGTACTCTAACGTTCAATGAATCATATGATTCCTTAATTGCGGAACAATAGATCTACTCTATTAATATGTTCTTCTCAATCCATTAACATAAAAAAACAGAATGTTTTACAAGATATTTTTCATATTCTGGGATATGATGATTTGTGGTGTGAATTTATCATGAATACAATTCATAAAAAGAAGATCCATGATTTTGGGATGAAGGGATTATGAAAGATGTTTTCTAATAAATATCTTCTTCGCATTATATGATATAAAATAGAATGGGATTTTCTTTCCCTCATGAAAAAATAAGATGAAGAAATTTTTTATAATGGGGAAAACATCACAATAAATACATGTTAATAATATTGAATTTTCATTACCCCTAAATACGAGGATGAATGATTATTTTTTTGGTTAAAATTTAGTCCGTGAAAATACATTGTGATCATGGACATTGATAACTATGAAGATATTGTACGATGTTCCCTAAATGTTTTAATGAAGATTGGAAAATTTCAATGTTATCATGGGGATGTAATGAAAAAAGAGGATTTTAATTCTGGGGGTCTTACGAGGAATCTAATGGTTCCCTGAAATTTCAACATCCCACATTTCAATGGTGTATAAAGATGAACTAGAGAAATTTACAAAGGGGGTGAGGAAAATTGTGAAGTGTGTGATGGAAGGGAACCTAGATAGTGATTTTTGACTAGAGAAACCCACTAATGAGAATTAGGAATGTAATTCTCCCAAAACCCGTAACCACATTGTTAATTTCTCCAACTTCAAGTAACTTGGTTAGTTTTCAAAACAATTCACTATGCCCTATATTTTGGGAGACAACCAATAACATCCATGGCAGCAATTATATGATTTTTCCAACACAACAATAGAGGTAGATTCTAATAATAAAGTTTTGATAGTTTTAATAGATATTCATTCAATAATATCAAACATATATTTTATTCTGGTTCTATGGATTCCATTAAATCATTAATGTTAACAAGAACTATTCAAACTGATCCAAAATGCATAAAACTAGAAGTGTCCATGAGAACAAAAAATGGGGACATTATTTCACACCTTTTATATCAATATTACACATAATTAATTTGCGTGACTAAATTCAAAAAAATAACATTTCATACTCATATGTTGTAATTTTTTTAAATTTTTAGTAAGGATTATCTTTCCTTATTTCAAGACAACACAAATTTACATTAAAAAGAAATAACTCTCACTATTGCAAATTGTCCTCTGATTCCATAAAAGTTCAAGGAGGAGGATAAATAATAAGTAATACCAATATCTCAAGAATTGATATTATTTCCCTGGAATAATCTATATCTCGGTCAAATTATTCAATATAAAGAACAAATAATTATCTAAGGAATTCCAATTTTAAGGGAATATGGTGATATGTTTCCTACATAATTTTTGGGTCTTCCTCATAATTGAGAAGTTTAATTTTTAATCAAATATATACCTAGGGTGTTACCATTATCCAAGAATCTATATAGAAAAAATATTGGGGATCTTGAGCTGTATAAGAAGATAACTGAGTAAAAATTTGATAAAGTTTTCTAATTCGTACAACTTTACCATGGGGTGGACCATTCCTCTTTGTCAAGAAGAACGAATGGTCAATGCGCCTTTGAAGTGATTATCATGAGTTCCACAAGATGATGATAATGATAAACTATCATATACAATAGATTGAGGAAATATTTTATCATATACATATTGAAGAATACATCTTCAATATGGATATATGGTCTAGATATTTACAATTCTCGATGAATAAGGAAGATATTTCGAAGACTAATTTTCATATTAGGTATGGGCACTATGAGTATATAGTGATCCTTTTTCAGACTCACTAGTACTCCAGAAATATTCATTGACTTTATAAATAGAGCCATTAGATATTTTATTGACATATTTTTGGGTGTATTTATATATTATGTTCTAATATAACCCATAACCAAGGAGGATAATGAGGAGTATCAGATCAACTTTAAAAATACCTTTTTAAAGGATAAGAATTATGAAATGTACAGAACAAGCATGTTCTAGTTTAAGAATGTATGATTCTTGGGAAATATCCTCACATGTATTCAGATATATGTGGACACATAAAAAGATATTAATGGATAGTCTAGGACAAAATCATTGAGATATATCCACAAATTCTATAATTCTCATTGTTCTATCATCGATCATGGAGAAATTTCCTATGATTATCCAAAAATCAATCCAAGAAAAAAATGAAGGGAGTCATGTTTTCTTAGAATGAATTATTTGAAGATTTATTTATGGAGTAAAAAAGGAATATTATCTTTTCCCCTATGCTCACACAACCCACAATTTCATAATTGATTTTGGTTTTAAATTATTCTTTGATGAAGGGATTTATTTGTTTGTTAATGTAGAACAATGATGTCCCAGTGTATGCTTCAAGGAATTTGATGTTTTATGAATAGAACTACCCAATGCATGATCTGGAGATGGCTGTAGTGATATTATCTTTGAAAATATGGTGTCATTATATATTTTGGGGGAGGTATGAAATATTTATAGATCAAAATAGTCTCAAATATTTGTTTAACCCAAAAGAGATGAATATTCACCAATGAAGATGTTAGATCTGATCAAAGAATGTGACTACTCAAAACAATACCATCATGATAATGAGAATAAAGTGGTAGAAAATTTATGTATAATGGATCAAAAAATTATTCCATTAATGAAAATTGAGGAGTATATGATCTTATTATATTTGAAGAGGATAGACATGTGAATCATAAAGTATGTAACCTCATCTTACCTATAACAAATAATTGTTCAACTATCTCTTTTGGAAAAGATAATGGGTGATTAAATAGTTGATGTCAGATTTTTGGTGAAAGAGGAAGTTATAATAAAAGGGAATCATATAGAGTTCAATATTAATGAAGAAGGTTCTGTATGATTCGGGTTAGGAGTATGTGTACCATGAAATCATGAGTTAAAGGAGTTGTCTGATAATGCACATAGCTAAAATATTCTTATTACATCCTAGAAGAAAAAATATGTATCAATATCTCTAAGCACCATATTGGTGGACCGATATGATGAATAATATTAGTGTCCATAAATCAGTGTTTCGTTAATGTCAACATGTGAAAGAAGAAAGGAAAAAATACAATGGGATCGTGCAACCATTACCCATACCAACATGAAAATGGGAAACATCGTCCAAGACATTGTCACCGGTATTCCAAAGACAACAAGAGGGAATAGTTTTGTATATATTATGGATTACAATATTCTAAATACTTAAAACATAATTTTTATTTGATAATATTTTTCACTAGATCAACTTTCACTGATATACAACAAAGAATCAGTAAGGTTGTCTAGAGTACCACTATTGATTATATCTGACCGGTAAGATCCCATGTATTCATATGAGGCATGGATCCATTATTTCATCATTTTTACGTTTTAAATATGGAATAATATTAACTCCCTTTGAGGTAATGTAGGTATTAGTGTTGTTTGGGTATTTTTTAGTGCCCAAATCCCATGTTTTGTGAGGAAAATGGCATGGAAAATGGTTAGTTCAAACCATGAGGGGAATGCCAAATGGCTAGATCCTACCATGCAAGGTACAACAGGGGATAGATATTGGATACTTGGTTCGGTCAAGCTGTGTTATTTGTGTGACACGGTGTTGTGGAATCTTGTGTAACTTTTATAGTGTGGTTTGGAAAAAAAATTTACATAGTTATTCAAACCACACAGACAAACCATGTGGGGACCCTTTCCTACAAAAAATTTGCACGATTGGTTCACCATTAATCAAAACATCCACTAATATAGCGCAATATATTTATTTTGGTTAAATTTAATAATTAATAATAAAATTTAAATCTATTTAAACCAAAATTCGCTATTTAAAATACCTCCCCAAAAAACATGTTTTGAGAGGCTTCATGAAATCCTATGCTAGATTATGAGATAAATTCTTCATATAATCTCTGATTCAAGTGTTTCACATCTTATTTCATCCATATTAGTGATTACTATATTCCATTTTAGTTATTATTCATTTTTCATTATAGTGGCTCCACTATTTTGGTACAAGATAACATACACTATTTTTAGATTCTTTATTATTTCTTCATTCTTATCCAGATATGAGTAAAATCAGGACTTGATACAAGATAAAAATTTGACTACAAATACTATGTGGGTGGCACATACTCCTCCTATTGGTTTTGGTCGTTTATAGACAATGATTTCATTGTGATGCCTACTAGAATTGCTAGTAGGTGCAAAAATTGGACTAGTTATTTGATTAAATAGAACATTCCCTATTAGGGAATCCCTTAGGTCCTATTGAGTATTATTATAGATTTTCCCAACCTAGGTCCATCGATGGTGTGTTCCATATTAATTTTATATGTTAATTTATTATTAAACCATCAGTGGCATGAGTTCTAATTCATTCATAGTTAGTGGAAGCGTAGATGTGATTAAATGGAATTGAATTTCTTTCCTAGGAGATGTATTTGATCCTTCCACAGTGAACATGGTTTCAAGACATTAATGTATTTAATTTTTGAATGGATCTAATGTCTATTGAGTTGTGTTGATGGAATGAGTTTCCATACTAATTGAATGATTGACATAAATGTAAATGGATAAATAAGATGGTAAACTCATGTGATAGGATTAAAAATGAATTGTTCTAAATGAGTCGGTATACTAATTGGTTGCCTTTGAATATGAATTATGAATGGTTATATGACTAGGTAGACACATATTTTATGAAAAGGTAAATGGTATGAAATGAAGAATTCTTCTATAAATACATTAGATGATGCTCCTTGGATATTGTATGCATTATTGGACACCTTGGATTGAGTATACTCTTTGGGTATTGATTTTGTGGTATTCCTTGGTCCTTACTACCCATTGGATTCATAATTCATGGAATCATGTAGGAAATGTTTCATATGAAATGAACATAGGACTCCAACCAGTGTTTAATAGAGTTTCCATTGAGATGGTCCTTGGACTCTATGAGGATCCAATCATCTTATACACCTGAAAACAAGACCTTCATGGTTTAAAACATCGTTATACTACATGAACATTGTAATTATGGTATTCATGGTTTAAATAATAAACTATTTAAATTCTAACACATCTGGTATATAGTGTTCCTAATGTAATATGACCATTGATTATACATAATGGTATTTTTTATGTGATATACGTGTTTGTATAGGAAATTTATGGTTGACATGATTTGTATGAATTAATTGAAAATCCTCCTGATTTATTTATTTATATTAATGTAAAATACTTATATAGAAGTATGACCATATATTGGAGGGGGAGATTAATGACAATTTCAGATTTTCAATTTAGTTGTTTACATGCCATGGGAATACATTATTTATTTCACTGTTTACCTTTTATACTTGACCACTACCTGTTTTATTATATTACACAACCTGGATTGTATATACCATTGGGCGTTTAACAACTGGGATTGAATATGACACATTTTTTGGGCCATTACTGGGTACACAAACAGACTATTTGGATTTTGGTAGATATAGGGGAAATAGCCCATTGTTTAAGAGTTGATTTTTGGATATGCATTAGATAAGGGGTGAAATGGATTGAATTTAGTCTTGTGGTGCTATGTGGAGGTCTCACATTAGGTATTTTTGTTATTTTTCATAATTTTATTGTAATGTATTCATATATATCTATTTCATATGCCTTTTAGATAAATTTATCATCATCATTATATACAAGGAACTTAATTCATTATTATGTATTCATGTCTTGATTATTTATCAGTTGTATTCTTATTATTACTTCTTCCACTATTGACTATTTTTTCTATTTTTTTGTGTTAAAATATGATAATGATGGAATATTATACAAATAGAAACACCCTATTCCCTCACTGGTAGTCAATAGCCTACGACAATCGAGGAGTTGTTTTTAAGCCCATGTGATGTAATGAGTTCGGGGCACTATTGAGTGGAATTCAGGTCTGAGATGTTACAAATTGGAATCAGAGTACTCATTATTGGTTTCCATTACTATGTGGAAAAAATAGAATTGAATAGGAAGGTATTAGAGTTTGTTAATGATATTTTCTTGGGTGTAGTGAACCAGCATGCATGAAAAATATTAATTATCTTGAATTAAATTGTTTTTATTTCTATATTTGGACTATTACAATTGATTTCTTTCCACCATTAGGCAATGCAATTACATTTTGATGTTAACATTGATATTATTATCGGTTATATTGTGTTCCAACTCAATGATATGAGGGTATTACATCTCAAGAATCATATATACACTATTTATAAATGAAATTCCATTCATTAAACAGTTCCATTTATGATGCATTTCCTATTTTCATGCTGTTGTGATAAATTACTAAAATATTTTTCATGATAATGTAATTGATTTTATGTATTGGACAGAGAACATGGAACTCTATTATCATTTATATTGATTATGGGAACTTATGGATAGGAATTTATCATTCCATTTTATTCAATTAACTCAATTGGATTTGACATGTTTTGAATAATATTGCCATCAATTTTTTTTTCATGAGCTGTAATGGGCCCTTGTAGATTGGAAGCTGGAAAACCATTTGAAATAAATTTTAAATTAAATTTTTATATAATGGGAATTAATTTCATGTTTTATTGAAATGGAAATGTGAACTTAGAATAAGAGACTTTACCTAAACCCAAAAATTTTGGGTGAAAGAGGATGTGTATCAGGTGTTTTTTGATACTATTCCCATTATACTCCTAGATATTGGATTAGGCTCTATGGTATGACTTGTTTTAGGGGGGTTTTGACCTATCCTAAACTTTAGTTCTAGAATATTTGATATAAAATCTTTCTCTGGTGTGAATATGGATTTGTAGAGGCATGAAAACTTGAAAAACTCTATTCATTCCCAAGGAGAAATGAAAAAGTCTTGATATGGAGGTGGTGGGCCATGGTCTTCCAATGGATCATCCTTTAGTTCCAATAATGGAACTAGATGTTGTTAAGGAAACTGATGTGGAGGAATATTTTTTGGGAAGGGATTTATCTAATTGTGAAATCATTTTAGGGTGTACCAACACATTCCATGTCGATGGATAAGCTAACACTTGTATTCTAGTAGCATCACCCCCCATGTTTTTAAGGGATGTCATTCCGCATGATACTGAGCTCTGTCTAGATAGTACGTTAGTGATATTAAAGAATCTAGAGACTCCACCTAAGAGGATAGTGAATATCATAATGTATATTCTATGTGGAGTAGAAAATCACTGGTGAGATGTTTATACTAGGTTCGAAGGCTACGAGGCATGGTTTGTGGTGATTTGAAAAACATGATCTATGATAACTTTTCATGACCCCCCAATATTAGAAAGGTCTATCAAGTTTATGTGGATAGAGTAGTGTGTGAGGACTATTATGGGTTCCTTTTTTGCGAACATTGTTGATGTGAGGAGACCTTTTGGTGTTATGAACTTTTTATAGGATTTATAGAAAACCCCCCATAATGATGTTTACATGCTATAATGGATGGTATATTTTTCTTTATAACTCTTACTTGATATTTCCATTATATCTTTGATGGATTACATGATAAATGATCCATGTTGTGTTCTCTTAGATTGAATTTAGAGAGGTGTTATATCATGAACCCCCAACTAAGGGTCAATATATTCAGTAGCATAGCAAATATTTGTGAGGGAATGTGAACATTGTTGTGCTCCTTAGTTATATTCCCTTCCTAGGGATGGTCAGTCCTAGATGATGGGAAGTAAGTCTTACTAACCTTTAAAAAGGGATAGCCTTAGGGAGGTATCACCCCTTCAAAGATAAATTTTCCATAAATTATTGTGATTCTTTTTCTCAAATGACTTATTTTTCGGGTACAATTTGTACCTAGTTGGACCACTTACATTGAAATAACTCCATGGTGAATGGTTGGATATCTGGTTATTAGACCTCAAATGGTATTTCAAATAGTTTGATACATGGGAAGTGTCATGTATATTATTGTAAGTTAGTGTGATTATCCATCCAATAACACTCCCCATTGTAGATTATATGGGTGATCAAGTTCTAACAACTGATGTTGTATGGTTATTTCATATTGATTTAAGTGATATAATCTGATCTGTGTATATGAAGAATCCTTATTTCATTTTTTATCCTCCTTTTAGATTGTGTTTCAGCTAGTTTAGATGTCGTATCATAGATTCCCTTAAGTGGGTTGTTGTTCACATGTGAGGAACCTTAGGGTTACTTTCTTGAACCTTGTGTCCAATATCATATACCGTTTTTCCTTGGGATATGAGGTATTCCTAGATATCCTTCCCTTAAAACATACCCTATTAGGATAGCGATGATCAATTGAGTATGAATAACCTATGTGGGAATTTTGATAGAGGATTATGTTTTCCTTAATGGAAGTGGTCTTGGATTATTGATGTTCTTAAATGGTCCATAGTTTATGCATGGGACCATCGTTTTAGACATGGTGACGCATTTTATTTCTAGAAGATCCGTGGCTGATAGTTTATTAGAACCTGATCAATAAGTGAGATAATTTATGTGCCTAACCCAGTTGACTATTGGTGGTCGCATTTTCATCCTTTCTAAAATGGAACAGTGTGTCTCGTGGTAATTTGATGGGAAAGGTGATACAGGATACCTATTTTCAAATCAATACAAAGGTATATTTTTCATTGATGAGACCGGTGTTCCATGAAACATGATAATCTTTGTCTTTATGTGAAATGAACCAAATCAATGTGAGTTTGACCTATATTCTAGTGCCATGGGAGTTTACATCCACTACTTATGGGAAACATGATACCGTCCATTAGAATAAGGTATTATTTTGATGGCCAATCTATGAGTGTCTGAGAGAAATCTAAATATTTAATGTTTCTTATTGATATTTTTGGGATTGGAAAACCATCAAATAATTAAATTAAATATGGATACATGATGAGGAATACTCTGAAATCAAACTGGGTATTGGTAGAAAATAGTCCCATGTTTGGGGCTTGGGAAATCTTGTTTAGAAGTTGTGGTTTGATGTTTCAGTGAAGTATTTTTAGCTTGTTTTTTATTTGATTGGGTCTTGGGAGTATCACTACAAATCTATAGAAACAAATTATAGTGAAATACTTATTTAGTTATGAGAATTACCCATATCATAACGATGTTATGACTACAATAAGGGGTAATTTTTTGTATGATTATATAAGGTAATGAAATACCCATTATGACTTATTGAGTGAACTCCTTAGAGGTACAATCAAGGAAAAATTTAAAGGAAGCCTTGTTGTGGTGATATCACCCTCAGCCATTGGTCAAAAAACATGAGAAAGGGGTTGGGGCTTACTGATACTGGTTATTGGAAATTTTTATTATCACATGAAAGGATTTTGATAAAATTAAATATGAGTGGATTGATAAGGAGATGTCATGGTGGTCAGGTATGGTCCTATAAGGATATACATTAGTAATACATAGGGTGTCGTGGGGATGACATTGGGTATTTTTTTGAGGTGTATTGGTCATGTAGGCATAGCAATTTTGAGAAAAATCAACTAATGGTTTTTCGATTAGTTTCATTTCAATATGATGCGTCAAATGGTTATGATATCATTTTATGCTTGTTTTTTTGTTGAAATTATTTGTGTGTAAGTGTTTTATATTACATTTAATTGAATCTAGTGTGACCATCTCTATTAGGTAAATGGAAATTGGCCATGAAGACCTATGGTGGGAATCAACATAGCCTGGTCGGTAAAATAAATGATGATGTGATCCTATCTTGGGTTAGAAAGAAACTTGAAGGACATTAATTTAATTTTTTATCAAGGATACCTCTAGTGTGGATGAGCTTGGGAGGCTTTATATAAATGAGATACTACAACATCATGGGGTCCCACACATTATCATTTCAGATAGGGATGCACACATTACACATCTTCATTGGAAGAGACTGAATTTGGTGCTTGGTAAAAAGTTTCTTCTCCACACAACCTACCCCCCTCAGACTGATTTCCAGTCAGAGTGTATGATACAGGTTCATGGGGACATGTTATGATCACGCATACTATATTTTTTTGTCTAATGGGAGGGGAATATAAATTTGGTTTAGTTCTACTCCAAAAATAGTATACAAGAATCCTTACAGATGTTTCCTAGTGAGGCATTGTATGGATTGCCATGTCGATAAACCCTATGTTAGTTAGAGTATGGATAGACATCTATTCATGGTACTCATATTATTTAAGAGACCATAATGTATAGATAGTTGATTCATAAATGGTTTTATACTGTGAATTATCATCATAATTATTATGTCTATTGTAACATATGTTATCCAGAGTTCAATTTCAAGTGTTAGGTTTTATTATGTCTCACATCGGGGGTGGGAAATTAGAGGATCAGGTGACTGGGTAAGCATTCACCTTGATATGTTGGCCCATTATAGATTCCAAAGAGAGTCAGGTTGGTAGCCTATCTATTACAGTTACCTTAGAGGTACTGATAAATTCAGAATAATTTTACATGTATCTCTGCTACATCACTACTACTCAGACCCATCTCATTCAATTCATCCTGAGGTTGTTGAGTTACAGGTTGATGTGTCCTTTGAGGAGTGTCATTTTTTATTACTTATTGGATCATGAAGGTTATTTGAGGCTGGTCAGTTCGTCTAGTAGGATTTTTATGAATGCCTGACCATTTATAAGAGAAGACCTGGGGGTGGTCAGATGATGTACATGATCAATGGTCATAGTCATTCTTAGATGAATCCTTACCACCTACAAGTGGAAAAGTAAGGAATGAATTGCTTTTTGTTGGGGAGATTGTAAGAAACCAAATTTTCCTATATGGTAAAAATACCTTCTTTTTCACTGTTAATGTTTAAATATATTCTAATGTTAAATCCATTTTAGATCACGAATCTATCGTGGGATGTTTGGGGATTGTTTAGATCCCAAAACCTATGTTTTGGTGATAAAATGGTCTGACACATTTTTAGTAAAATAAATTTTATGGAAGGCCTTATGTTCAGATTAACCCATGTGAGGTTGGATAGTGGAGAACTACATGACACATGGTTAGGACGAGTAGTGGGATTTTGGATGCATATCCATGTGGATACCTCTTCAATTTCGAAAATTGGTTTTTTGCATGGTTTGTTCATAGTTATTCAATCCATTGAGACAAATGAAGTAGGTTCCCCTTCCCTATAGAAAACCTTGCAAAGTTTCCACATCTTTTATAAAACTGTGTGAGCCCATTAATTTGAGTGTATTTTATAATTCTAAATTAAATTAAAAATAATTTAACATAAATACACTCTTTACTCTCCCAAATAGAAAACTCATGTTTGGAGAGCCTTCTTGGAATCCTATTATAGGATAGAGTAAACACCTCTAACTAATCTCCGGTTTAGGTGACTTTAATATCATTGGATCAATATTGGTGAGTAGTTGATTCCTTTTTATCCATTCTACACTTTTCTTGGTATTAGATTCACTAGTTAGGTGTGAGGTAATAATCCCTGATTTTAGTTTCTTCATATATTCTTCCAATTTTTCCTGATCTGAGTCGAATCATAAGTTTATACTGGATGAGCACTCAAAAACATATCTAGGATAGGTGTTTTATACTATTACAGTTGGTTTTAGTTCTTAATAGTCCATGTTGTTGTTGTGACACCTTTTATACATTCCATCACGGAACCAAGATTTAATTTGTTGATTTATTAAATCGAATATGACCTATTAATAATTCTCAAAGGTTTCATTGAGATGTATTGGTTCATTTATTCCAACTTAGTGCCACCATTGGTGTATCCCAAATGAATTCTCATGGTTAATGAATTATTAACATATCCATGGGATATGTTCTCATGCTTACATAGTTAGAGGATTCTTAATTGTGATTAAATTGAATTATATTTCTTTCCAATCAGATTTCATACTTCCTTCCATGTTGAACATGATATTGAGACATTAAAATATTTTATTGTTAAGTTGAACTAATTGTAATTTTTGGGATTGATGAAATGAGTGGGCATACTCAATGTTTGTGGCTTTTAAATTTAAATGGATAAATGAGTGGGTAAACTCAAGTGATATGTATAAATATTAATTTTGGATAATGAATCGGTATAATCTTTGGTTGCCTTGGAATTTTAATATTGAAGGGTTATATTATTGGGTAGACTCATATTGTATGAATCGATAAATGGTCTGAACAGGTGAATGTTTCTATAGATGACTAGGTTTATGCTCATTGGATAATGAGTGTGGTAGTGGATGCCTTGGATTGGGTATGCTCCTTGGGACTTGGTTCTATGGGATTTCATGGGCCATTCTACCCCTAGGATCTGTCTTTCTTGGACTCATAAATGACATGTTTCGTATGAAATGATTCTAGGAATCCAACCAATGCGTAACCGAATTACCCTCGAGATGATCTTGGGACTCAATTAGGATTCCATGGTGTTATAAAACTTAGATCCAAACCTTTGTATTTTGAAGCTTCAATATATATATAGGACATGGAATGTTTGATATTCATGGTTTAACGTATCGCCATTGGTTACTAGGATACCTTTGTTATATGGTTTTCTCGTTGTAATGTGAAAAATCCATTATTCGATAATGTAGTAGGTTTTGTGATATTCTTGGTTTTACCACAAGGCCATAGTAGACATGGATTAATTAGATGAATGTAAAGGTTGTATTGGTTAATTATGAATTATTTTTAGCTACCTTGTATAGGATTATTACCATCTTTTATAGGAATCCTTTACAGAACATTTAGGATTTCCTATTTAGTGGATTATATGTCATGGTAATTTTTAAATTGTATTACAAGTTACATTATATAATTTAACACATAATAGATTATTATATTGTGAAACATAGATTGTGATGGAATGTAGGTGGTTACCTACTAGGATTGTTTCTCACACCCTATTCGGGGAACCATTGGGTACCCAAACAGACTATTTGGATTTAGATAGAGATAGGAGAAGGATCTCACAATTTGAGAATTGATTTTTGTCCATTCATATGAGCAGTGGTTCACATGATCAAGTTGAGGATCATGATGATATTCATAGATATATGTTCATTTTTTTTATTTTGATACATTTATTTTTGTACAATAATATGTACATGTTTTATATGATTTATTGATCTATGTGATTTCATCATTATACTTATGATACTTCTATAATTGTAATCTTTGATTTTATTGATTATTTAAAAGTAGTCTAATTTTTATATGCTTCCACTATTATCTAATATTTATATTACACTATGTTATACTTTTGTTAGGAAGGAATATTCTCCCCATGGAAACACCATAGGTCCATACCTCTTCTAGACAACCTATGGAATTCAGGAAGATGCACTTGAGGCCATGAAACTAAATGGGCTCAGTTTATTGTTGAGTAGAATATGAGTCCGAGAAGTTACACGACTGAGATTTGAGATTTACCCTCATGTTTTGGAAATTTCTCCAACAAGGTTTAAATAATAATTTTAACATCATCATGATTTATCACCCCAATATAATGGCCAATCTAATCATACTATCTAGACACTCAAGGACATGCTATGAGCATACTCAATTTTCCTCAAAGGATGATGATAGTAACATATTTCTTTTGTTGAGTTATCATACAATAATCGTTGACACTCTATCATCCAAATCGATCCCTATGAACCATTTATGGGAAGGGGTTCATAAAACCTTCATGTCGGGATAATGTTGAATAATGAAAACAATTAGGCCCTGAAATGGCTAAGGAAATTATGGAATATCTTAACACCATTTAGAAGCAAAAACAGGCTTCATAGAGTCCAAAATAGATTTATGTTGTCAATTGTTTATGAGACCTAGAGTTTGATGTTGAATAAATAATATTACCCTTCATATATCCGTGGATTAATGTGTAGAGATTTTTTAAGAATGGAATGCAGAGTCCAAGATACATCGGCCCCTCTAATATACTTAATCGCAGCAAAGAATTAGCTTACCGACCATCACTCCCACTCAACCTATCTCAAGTTCATGATATATTCCATGTATCCATATTGAGAAAGAACAAACCAAACCCCTCACATGAATTCAATATATAAGTGGTACTGTTAGAGAATTATCTATCATATGATGAGTAGTTGGTGAAGATCTTAGACTGTAAAGATAGTATTCTAAAATATAAGATGATGCACATAGTCAATGTGTTATAGAGAGACCAAAAGTATGATAATGCAACATGGGAACAAGGCTATGTGATGAATCAAATTTACCATCATCTTATTAGTGTGGGAAATTCAAAATTAGAAGGAAAAAATTCATTAATGGGTGAAGATTATAATGACTAGAAAAATTATAAATTAAACATCCCGTGTAATTTAAATAAACGTATTATTATGTAATATTGTTATAGAAAAAAATGGCATTTTTTTGATTTTATCATATACTATATTATTTAAATGACCCTTAATAATCTTTATTATTTATTAACATGTTTTTTAATATTAATCAAATGATTATTATAAATATATGTTTTTAAAAAATTTAATTTACACAGATAAAGACAGTGTTGGGCTCAACCAGTATGATACTACCATATAATTCCCATTTATCGGAGTGTTTGGGGAGATAGAATCACTAGTATTTGACCTTTAATAATATCAAGAAAATATAAAACACCTAAATAATGAGAAAAACCATTTAAGATAGTTTTTCATTATCATAGGAATCGTGACCCAGACCCAATACGCCAAACCACCCCCATTGAAGTATCATTGTGTCACACCTTATTCTTATGGAATTTCTGGGTATATTAAAGTGAAATGTATCAACATCCCATAAAAACGTGTATGTTGATTATTTATTATTTAAAAATTAATGTATTTTCATCATATTATTTTTAGTTTATAAATTATTTTACTTTTGATATAATTAAACCATAACAGTATTTTTGGAAAATATTTAAATTCAATTATGTAATTTGTTTTTTATGAATTAATTGATTTTTTTTAAAAATATTATCATAATAAATTTTTATTATTAATTATTTTTTATTAAATATAAATGATCATATAATTTTTTTGATGTAAAATGTAATTTCTATATGGGTTTTAAAACTATCATTATCAAAAACCCTAGTATTTTCAACAACTTTCAGTTATTTTTTTAAATATGAAAATTTACAAGTAAAAAAAATATTTAGATATAAATAATATTATCTTTTTAATCATAATTTTTATATTATCCAATGGTGAGGTTTTCATACATTTTTGAGATAGTTGAATTTTGGGATAAAAATTAAATACCGTATAAATATATTTTGTGTATTATAACATTCTAATGACCCAAACGTTATGTAATAAATTCTATAATGTAGATCCAAGACCAATTATATGTTTTTACATTAAAATAAGTCCATATTATTTTTATTTTATTAATATTATTAATTTATTATAAATTCCCTAAAACCATTATTAGGTTTTAATTTTTTAGAACCATTTATTGAGGAGAATGTATCACTTACACATAATCAAGGGTATTATTTAATTGTTTTCATATCATGGCCTTATAAAATAATAATAACCATTACCACTTGGTAGAAACCATTTTTCAAAAAAAATGGAATGGATTTGGATTTTGGTTATTTTATTATATAGTTTCCAAAACATATATTTGAATAATATTAAATAAATCATCCCAAATTTCCTATATAAACCCACCATGCTCCAATTTTTCATCTCTCAAAATACTTGAAGCATGTCCTTACTCTCACCTACACTGTATAAAGAACTCATAAGTTCCCTAAAGCACTCAAGAAGAAAAACACCAACATATTTAAGTCAAACACTAAAATAATTGATCTTCAACTACAATTCATTATTCTAGTTTCTTTATTATATGATTCATTTTATTTCCAATTCCAAATGTTGGGTTATTTCATTACATATCTATATTACTAAAAATTTGATTTAAAATTTTTAAGAGACTCATTTCCATCCATAAATTAATTTTATGAATTTTAATGTTGTCCTATTATGCTACGGAAATTTCACCAAAATTTTCATAGAGAAAAAAATTGTGTAGTGAGTAAAATACACATTTCCCATCAATATTGTTCCATATAATACATTTAAAATTCATTTAAAATGTACATAAATAAGTTAATTGAAGGATATATGATATTTTAATTACATATTATGTATAATGATCCATGATGTATGATCTTTGTCAGACACTTTAGCTTGAGAATGAAATACAAATGACCGTTGTGCCTAGAATTATATAGTTCTCGAATTCATTGGGTATTGATTAGTCTCATGAGATGTCAAATTATGAATGTAAGTGGATATAATTCCTATAGGTAATTTTCACATCATCATGTCTTAGATTGTTTCCTTAACTGATATTTATGATGAGGTGTTTTAAGTTGTTTCAATATTTACCATGTTCCAATTATGATTATCCTCTAATGACGTGTCTCATTGTTCAGGTTTATGATTCATACTCATTTTATGCCCCGTTGATATACTTATTTTCTAAAATGTAATATTCCATTGATTTTATCAATTTTTATTCTTTTATTGGGATTTATTTCTAACACCTTTCTAATGTATGTCCCCAGGTTATCCAGTATAGTTTTAAAAGGTATTGAGATTATAAATATTTTAAGGATTTTTTAATAATGTTGTTGTTTCACATGTTTATGATGTTATATTATACGCCTAATTAACAAAAACACTAGAAATATTGATCTTATAGGGTGTATAATTTGTAATTGTATCTAATAAATCATGAATTAATGTATGATAATGAAAATGGTTAATATATATATATATAAAATATTATATTATCAACCAAACGAAGAATAAAATATTTAATATTTACATGTAATTTAAAAAAATACGTTAAAGAAAATACAATTTTTTATATTTCAAGATTTCACATTAGTTAGAATTCAACCATATAATGATTTATTGGTTAAGTCCACATCAAGATACTTTTATTTAATTGGGAGATCTAATGTATTTTTTTAGTTGACTTAACAATGATAAAATAAGGATGGTTTCCCCCAAAATATATGGTGAATCATGTAAGAAAGAGATACAGATATAGTATTTTTGGATATTGGGATATAGTATTCCACCAAACCAATCACGAACCCCTGAGGGAATGTAGTTTGATGGAATTAACAAACTAAATTTCATAAAATAACATCATAATCCCATTGACTACGTTATTTTAAGGAAACTATAGACCCTTACCACTATAATGTCCATATTATATGAAATATTGAATCTAATGGAGTTGTTTTTTTGGATTGGAAAAAATAATGGGAGAATAATTATATTATTTTATTATATCACAAATGGTAATCCAGAAAATGTTCTAAAATATTAAATAATATCTTTTCAAAAATGTAATGTTAAACCACAAGAAAACTTATTTCATTCTATGAAAAAGATTTTTACCTCCAAAGAAAAAATTTCAAAGAGTGTTTCAATAAGGTGTATGATTCACTACTACTGTAAAATTAGTTTTATGTTCTAGAATACCCTATTCCTAATCATACACATTATTGATCAAGAAAACGTTAAAAAGGTTCATGGAAAATATTCAAATAGAATAATTCAAATTTTTATTAAATCAAGTTATATGTGATGTTCAGAGAGATAAAATTTATCATAGGGATATTCATTCCCTCAATAGTATAACTCTTCTCCTATAACATGAAAAGGTTAAATTGTGGTTTATGATAACTGATATATTCACAATACAATACATGTGTAACATAGAAGATATTTAAAAATATAGTGATCTTTAATATGTTATGTTAAAATACATTGATCTGTCAGCAATGTTGTGTTTCCATATGTTTAATAAATTTTCCATTTATATTATATATTAAAAATTATATCTAATAATCTCTTTATTAATTTATTTTTATAGAATTGATAAAATGGATAACATTTTTAGGGATTTTTCGATTATGCTTTACTAAGTAGATAAGTATTGCTATAAACATGGTTCCTTACCCATAATGGTGATCGATGTAAAATAAAAAATGAAAAACCATGAAAGGTACATTAATAATGGATAGTTTTTATATTCCTTCAATTAAAGAAAATATAAATAAGTAGTGTAATGAAAAATATTGACTCAACTTTACATAAGGATTGAAATTTCACTAGAAGAGGATATTCAATGAATTAATGAAATAAATGAAACATCTACATCGGTATACTAACGGCTATATTTAATATTTATTTTTTATACAGTGGGTAAGAAATATAATACGTTACTTGCATATTTTTATCTAAATATAGCCACCATGTATATTTGAAAAATAAAGAGAAATAATTTTTTCGTTCAAATAAGGGGAATGAGGTTGATTCCTACATGAGATAAGGGAATATTATGAGACAACATTGCCATGTTGATGGATTCTACTAAAGTTGTTGATTTGTATTAATGGATATAAAAACATTTTACTTGTTTTATAATATTAGACATGTTGATTAATTATTTCATATTTTAAATAATTATCATTACCATACATAATACATAATTGTTTAGTGATACTTGACTAATATAAATTCAATATTGATAATAAATGATTAATATAATATATATTACTCCAATAATACTTAATTATCCTTAAATAATTAGTAGAGAATTTAATCTAATATTAATTTTAATGTATACTCATATATGATTTTTTTTAATTTTAGGATCCAAAAATATTCATAATTTCCACATATTTACTTAATATTTGTTTTATGAAATTAATAGTTAGTGATAATGGTTAATCCACAAGAATTGTGGTATTAGTTCAACAAGTCATGGGTGAATAATTCTTAATAGAATTTAGATATAAATGCATACACACTATTTTAATCCATTAAATTATATTTATAATATAAAATTGATGTTGTCAATAATCATGTTAAATGATATAAGATCCTTTGGGTGAGCTAGTCCGACAATATCACAACCATGTATTTATCAATAATTTCAATATTGAGTGGTGTTACTAATGAATTTAAATTAAATTATACACATTAATGTGGTGATAATAGTATATGAGGACTAATTTGGAGTCATATATCAATTATAATTCATCCATGATTCTTCTGAATACATTTTTACCAATAAGACCATAATTGAATTCTATTTAACAACTATAAATACTACTGGAATTCATATACATTGAAATATGTAAGAAATTCATTATTTTAAATAAATTTTTGGGGAATTGTCTTTAATTATATTCATAGTTTACATACTTACATAATGAAAAAAAACTTGTATCTCTATTAATATTGCAAAAGCTACTCGGGATATTAATATCCAAAATATCGAAAGGTAATAGTTAAGGGATAAACATTATTTTTTCACTAGGGAAACACTTATTTTTTTCTATTATGTGAGAAAACTAGCATTTAAAATATTACAATTCCCCTGATAAAAATTATTTGGCATAGTAACATCAAACTCCCTTATATTTTGATGGATGATTTGCTCTAAATAAATATACTATATAGAATAAGTTCAACCAAAGATTTGATTTTATATTCAAAAAGTTAGTTAATATATTATTTGATAAGAATAAAAATTCGATAAGGAAGTTGTAAATGTATAAGAGACAATATGGTATAATTCATAAATTTTTTAAAATCAACACAATGTAAAAAAATCAAATTTTATATTTTCTAGTGAATCAAATTGAAGTAAATACATTGGTGGGCATTAAAAAAGAAACTATTATGGATGGTATAATTTTGTACAAATTTTTATAAATTAATTAGGGAATTTGTCATTTGACTTGTAGGCATAATTAAATTAGGACAATAATATTGGGTTTCATACAAAAAATCATTATAAATAAAACTATTTTAAAAACAGTATATGATTATTTTATTGGGAAATTGAATTTCAATCCTACCAAAATTGAATGATTTATTTTTTATTAAATTTTTATATAAAGGGTTTATTCAAAATGTTTGGTGATATCAATTGAAAATAATATGTTATACTTGTTATAGAATTAATAATTGGATTGGAGTAAGTAGTACGATCATAGAATATTCATTTTGAAAAATTCATATAAGAGTTTGTTTTTAGAAAATAAAAAATTGAAACATTATCCTATAAGAGTTTAGTATCATAAGTATAGTATTATATGTAAAATATGTTAACACCTCATGGAAAAAATAAATTAAGTCATGTTGTTTTGAAATGACTTTTGAAAAGATATTTCTCCAAGATTGTCTTAATAGAGAAACCAATGTTCGATGGAACATGATATATAATGATAGATATATGTGGTTTCCTAAACCAAATAATGTTATATAAATTGATAAAGTATTAAGAAATATAATATGGAACAATTAATGAATTGATTTTTACTTGTGTCACATTACATGGAATATATTAAAGATGAGGTGTTAAAACATATGAGGAGATTATTATGATGATTATAATTTCATATTCTTATGTTTTATATATTTTCTCATATATTACATGATATATAACATGTTATGACATTTATTAGTCTTATATAATAGTGGTAAAATATCAAACAACATCAAGAAAACTAAATAGGGTTGCAATCAAAACTATCCAACAATACATGAGAATGTAAAATCGATGATAATTGAGAAATTGGTGTAATGGGACTGATAGATATCAAGGGTATAAAAAATTATTCTTCTTTAAGATAAATTGGATCAATTATCATAGTAAAACTGTGGTAGTAAGAAAAATTAACTTATTAAATCCATTGGATAACATATCTTCATACTTGGAGTATATAGTTATTTCTAATAGAACATAAGAAGTGTTCTTTAAATGATTTGGTAATGACTTTAAATTTGAACTAATTTGTAAACTTATATATATATATATTATAGACCTAAGATAATTTTAGTATAAAAAATTTCGTTTTTATGATAGTGGTAAAAATGAAAATACTTCATGATGTAATTCTTTAAAGATTTTATCAAAAGAGGAAGTCACATATAGTATAATATCAATATGAAAATATGAAATGCCTAAATTTTTATACATATCACTATAGATTCACATTTATCATGTGAGAGATAATTATTTGATAGCTTATGGTTGACTATAGTGAAAGTGGGAGTTATTTAGTGTTATTTCTTCATCATTAACTAACTATATACATGTTAAAACGTGAATATTCAATTACTACAATGTAATTGAATATATTATCACATGATTATTGTTAATATTCATAAGTTAAATGTGATAATATTTTTAGACTATTTTTTAAATTAAATATTTATATAATTTCCTTTAAATAATGATAACATATATATTTTATGAAAATATTATTAAACCTATGTCTTGTGACTTATATACCATCATTCAAATGGGAAGAAGAAGATATTTTACTATATATTGATAAATTATAACAAGTAGATGATTATTTATCTGTAGGTGTTTATACTCTATAATCTCAAAGAGAGGAGGTTATGATGAAAAACATCCCAAATAAGGATTCCTTATATTATATATTTGATATTTAATATTCATATTTTCATATGTGTATATTGTTTCATTGAAATCATATTATTTTTAATGTGACTCGTGAATACTATACATTGAGGTATTCATGAAAAATATTATGAAATATGGTGGTGGTGTGGTAGGCTGCATTGGATGCGCTATATGTGAAATTAAATTAATTGAAAAAAGTCAATAAAATATTTATACACTTATTATTAATGATCAATGATATATATAGCCCTTTGAACAAAACGTAATGTTATAATTAAATCTATATCCATCGTAATTCTTTGAGAGAACTTTTCTTTAAGGGATTGGATTTCCAAATCCCATCCTATTCATTTCCCAGGTTATAGAGGTGTTGAGAGGATGTTATATGTCATTTCCATTATTATATATTTGATTATATATGAGGATATTTTCTAAAAAAATTCCTTATCATTACATTGAACCCCCAACCCGATTCTGGGTAAAATCATTTATTATTATTTATCCTTTATTTTGATTCCATATATAAATGAACTTACCCCCAATGTGAGTGTTATCTAGGTTTTTTATTCTAAAATAAAAAGGGATCCCGATGTTGTGTAAAGGTAATCATGGGTTTCTGAACACCATTAATGGTCTTCCTTTCCATGCGTCAGCGTAATATATACATGAAGGTAGCTATGATTGTTATATAAATGTTGATCAACAGAAAATAAGATGTATTATGTTATTTGGGAACTATGATATTTCTAATGCCCGTATCAGGGTATTCTACTTCATGAAATCGTAAAAATGTATCACTTGTCTCACATAAGGTCCATTTACGACATTTATAAAGGAATCCTTTTTTTGTAAAGAGGATTCCAATTTCCTCCCAATATGATTTTAAAAATTTATTAGAAACATTATGGAAATAAATACAAAATATTCCTAGATATAATATCCAATAAATAGGATGAAAATAAATTATGACTCTCTTATATCATACTATAACATAGTATATTTTAGTGGATATATTATGGAAATTAAATACATGTGGATTTAATATGAATTTAAAATATAATTAATAAAAAAGTATTTTGGAAACATATAAAGTTAAATCCCTCAAATAATTTAAAAAAATATTCATTCCCATTCTTTCATGTTTCCTAATTTTTATATTAATTCTGGGTGATCAAAATTTCATTTTTTTATTTTAGTGAACATTGGTTATTTCTCAATATCCCTTATTGTGATTTACAGGTAGCAATTATCCTTTCTCTCTATGTGTGTGAGAGAGAGTGTGTGTGTGTATCCTGTTTTATACCTTCTTTCATGGTTTATGATGCATTACATCGTTTTTTTAAAATGAAAAATTTTCATTTATTTAATTTTTTTATTATGGAGGAATAAAATAAAATGATGATAATAAATAGATCAAGAATGAAATATAATTTCATTCTTTTAATTTTGTATGATTTAATCTTGTTGATATTGAGACTTATTTTCAATATAGAGAGCTATATGTTATTGTGTATTAATTTTTTTCGAGATTAATATGATACAGATTTATATAAACCATAAATATTGAATGATATTATAATTAATTAAATAGACATAACAATTTAATTATAAAATTTCCAAAAACAAATGTTGAAATAAGTAATTTATTATTGAGGTATGGGTATTTTTTAATTATATTTATGTATAGCTATTTATTTTAGTTAGATTATTTTTGTGAGACCAATTCCAAATGTATTAAAAAATTCAATATGGGATTAAATGGTTTCAAACAGTGGTTATATGTTTGAGGATGATTGAGCATGTTATTTTTGTATAAAGGTATGAATTCCTTATTTATAAGTCATTAGTTTCCCCATGAGTTGTCCATATTGAAAATACATTTTCTTCAATACATTCCTTCACTATATAGTATAGACTCATTTTGTTTCTATTATAATCGTGAATTGTGGGAATAATTGGTGAATGGAGATATAGTTTACCTTGTGTTATAGTTACGGTTAATGTCAGGGATGACATGATGGAAAGGGATATGTGTAATGGTGTTAGGGATTACATGAGGTTGATCAAGATATATTATGATATATTCTAACATATTTATTAATTCACGATTCTTTCTTTTTTTGGTTAGATTTATTTTTTCATGATTCATATGATTATAAACAACTTTATGCAGATAGTTTTATTCAAAAAAAGTTTTTATTCACATATGGTAGCATATGATGTTCCCAATAGTACCCAATATTTATATAAAAGTTATTAATTTTAGTATGTGAACCCAAAATTAGTGGCATTGTTGTTGTTACTGGTGATAAATGTTTATGTATTAGTCAGAGAGAAAAAATTATTAAGATGACTGATATGGGAATATGGAAATGGAATCTATAAATTCAACAATTATAAAGAATAATTTTATATTGTAATTGAATTTTTTGATTACATCATAATTTTAATGATAGAAAAATCAATGATGTGTCATTTTAAGGATATTAATTGAATTGATTATAATTTATAATTATTAAAATGGATTGGTTAACAATCATAAGGCCTTAATAGTTGTATGAATATATTATATTTTGAATACTAAAATTTTTTGGTTGTGCTCTCAAGTATTGTATAATGATAGAAGAGTCTGATTATAATGTCAGGTACTCAAACATAGTGTTGTTTTTCAAGAATTTTTTTTATATTTTCTAATTTCAAATGCTTAACCACTTATTGAGATAGAGAAAATGATACCGAAATGTTTTTTGTGGTTGTTTTCCCAACATCCTATTTGTAGTGTGAATAGATAGATGACTTCTCTCTCCCACACTCTCACTTAAACTATGTGTGCATTATGTGAATATCTGGGAATGTATGGACAATAATATAGTGTATCGTTTGACATAGGAAGTGATGGATATAATTTTACAATAAATTTAAGTTTTGGTTGTAATGGAATATGTTTATAGAATAAACATGTATTTGTTCATTCTACTTACAGTGTTCCATGGGTGTACATGCATATGATATGGTTTCATTAGGTATAATTCATCATAAATTAGTTGTAGTGGCTTCTATGATTAATTTTTTAGATTTTTTAATGATGTTGTGGCGATTTTTGGATTTATGTGATAAAATATGTCTATGATATCATTTTTCCATCTAGGGAAGGATGATCTATGGGAGGGATGATAATTGAGAATATTTCACTAGGGATTAAATTTGGAACATCGGTGGGTATGTTGAAGTGGGGTACAATCACTGAAAAATAAATTTTTACAAGATATTCCAAATTTTATTAATTACATGGTATGGAATCTATAGTGAGTATGAGATTCATGTTTACCTAATTACTTAAAGATTCCATGAATATATTATTAAATGTGATTTAGTATGCTTAATAAAAAATTCATGATTTGATCTATGGAATATCATACTATGTTTAATTTAATGACCACCCTATATATATTTGAACTTATTTTTAGGTCTTTAGGATAATTTTAGTGATCCTATGAATTACTAGCTCATGGAGTACCTATTGGAGTTTTTGGTCATTTCATATTACTTTCCTTGGTCATTTTTCAATTTTTTTCAATCATGTTGGACATTAAACCCATAAACTAGGATCACGTCATTATTTATACATTTTGTCAATTTTTGGTATCTAATGTAATATATTGTTTACTAAAAATACCTATAGAGGGTAATGAATTTAATTTTTTATGGTATTCAATTTTTTTACTCTCCATCACTAGCCTATTAGAGGTTGGATCCAGCATTCATAATCTTTCTCTCTCTCTCTCTTTATTTTTAACTAGGAGGGGTGCCATTAGAGGTATTGGACAAAATGATATCAAAGATGGTGGTAGAGATATATGATGTAGTAAAGAGATAAGAAAATGAGAGGTTTTTTGGGTTTTTAGTGAAATACAAATAACTAGACATATTACGTGATGTAAACAAGGGATACCATCTAGAACATAGAATTTTATAGACCCCTCTAATCTAATGCATGGAAATTTTGATTTACTAAGAATATTATGATAAGTGATACTAAATGTGGGGTAAGTACATAATTAAGGATCATATATATTTAGTAGATATTTTTTTTGAATGGTGTAGACGATTGGACACATATGGAAAACGAATTAAAATATCAACCATAAGTATTCAATATTATAAGTTTTGAGAGTTCCAAATATTTCATGTTTTTATTGAATGTTTGTATGTTACTGTCCACAAATTAATAATTCTAAATATGTTTAGAAGGATGTGCCAGAGGGTCACTATATAGTAGAGTTCAATGGAGTTAATTTTTAGGGGAGGAAACACTAATAATTTCAGTTCTAGGGTTGAAAAAATATGAGGTATTTTTCATAAGATCAAGATATCAATTCATTGTAGGTGGAGGTGGAGAAAGCGTTTAGAGTTCAATTAATTTTCTGAAGAAGCAGTAGATATTTCTTGATATGATGATGCTCCATGTGGTATCTTGGATTTAGTGGTTCATGTTAATCAGGGACAGTGAAAAGTGATCTTCTATATAGAATATGTTCTAACTTCATTTTCAATATATTTTTATTTCTAAAACCTTGATGATGGGTTTTCAGTATTAGATTTTTTCTTTTATTAGGTGATTTAATGTGTGAAAGAGTTCAGTCTAATTTATAAAAACCTAGTTTGATATGCTTCATACCTTTTTTTCTATATTTGTGGGATATGAAGAGTCATTTTTAGGGGGATTTTTTTATTTATATTGTTCCATGTCACCTAGATTATGTTGATGACATACTATGAGATATTAGGGAGTGATGAGAAAATTGAGATGATTTTATCTAACACCGAATCATTAAAGGATGTATTTATCAATATTATTAATATAAATTAGTGTTTCTCAATATATAATAGTATCTACTCTAGATTAGTTTTACCGAAGTGGGGGTTATGTTACATCCTTATTCATATCCTTTTTATAGAGTTGGATATTGTGGAACCCATATCAATATATCTAGGATATTTTTCTAGGATATTAGAGATTATTTTTAGAATAAGTGAGTGTTTCTTACCATATATCACCTTTAGTGTTTATATAGATATGAACAATAGTTTTAGTCATTATAGTGATACCCTCTAATATAGTAGTATAAATAGGAATCAGTGGGTTTGGATCAGATATGACAATATCTTGTGGGAAAAGGATAACCCCGGGATTCCCCTCGTCCTCATGGATAATGAATAGAGAATGAATGTGGATTTTATTTACCTCATGATAATAGATGGTGTGGAGTAGGTAATGGTTTCATGCATTCATTAAAATTTATATTGTAATAGGAGCTATATGATATCTGAGGTACTATCTATTTATTTTATAATCAGTTTTATTAATTGTTTGATTTGGGAACAATATATCAATTTGTTTCTCTGACCATATATGATTTTTTTGGTACATTACGTGAAGAGGCTTCCATTTCACATAGAAATAATGATTCGAGTTGGAGTTTGAGATAGATTAGATGATGTGTAAAAAAATTAGGATTAGATTTTAGGGAATCATTTCTTATTGCGAGACTTCTTATATCTGTGCGTACTACCAAAAAACATCATCCTCATAAATTATTAGTTGTATTTGATATGGTATATTGCATATTAATTTATTAGGAACATCATATTAAATTATTTTAATGAGGATAATCATGTGAATGTGAGTGAGACCATAAAATAGGTTATAGATAGGTTGAGTAATATTTTTATTTTATGGATGGGTTCATTTCATAGTCCCTTGATGATTTTCCCAGAGTGTTTTACATGTGTTTTGAGAAGATTCATCCTGTCTTTTCAAAATAATTATATGTGTTAATGCCTCAATAAGTGACTAATTTTGTGATAGATATGTATTTAGGTCAGGATCCCACATCAACATCTCTATATTTTATGACCCTTATGCATCCTGAGAGAGTTTCTTATTTATTTTGAGGATCTCCTATAGAGACGATTCATTCCACCATGTCTGTCTCATTGTGGTGATCTAATTATTTTTTCGACTAATTATAATGGAATATAACATTTATTTATTAAATATCATATCGTAAATCATTTTTTTATGAATAATTATTATCTTATCATATGGATTGGTGATTTTTATCATTAGTTTGAGGGAGATAGATGTTTCTTGATATATTACTTACTAATAGAAAATTATTATTCTTGAGAGACAAATTAGGTTATCGTAAATACTACTTTACGAGGTATCTATAATATTTGAGAGCTCATTATAATGTCATTATACATGTAAAAGGATCTATCAATATTAATGGGACTAGTGGATACCGTTTTCAATTAGTTTTTGGACTGATTCCTAGTGATGCTTATTGATGAAATCCTAGTGTTATCTTCGATATAGGAGAACATAGAAAAATATACAAGATATTTTGGGATGTATTTGTCACCCACAAATATTTGTGATTATAGTGAAGTGTGAGATCATAGAATGTGGTGATATATTCATGGTACATATCATTTCTCAATTTAGAGTAGTTTTGGAACCTTCAAATAACAATGTTGTTGTTTCTTGTTTATCGCCCATGTGAATTGTGGAGGTGTAGAGTTTTGTAAGGAATATTGGATATTACATAAGGTTCATACTATAATTCTCCGGAATCATGAATCATATGATAGTGTTGAATATAAAGGATCAGTAATTCAAGTTGACTAAACCACTTATGGAAAATTTTAATTATTTAAACGACGAGCTAGTTAGTTCTCCATAAATTATTTTACCAGAGGGAGTTTAATTTTATCTTTATTTCAATGATTTGTATCTTTTCAAGGGTTCTATATTGTTTAAAAAATTTTCAGTTAACACTTTTGGGTCACAACATATATCACTTCTTGAATTTATCTATTCATCCCTTAGTAATTGGAATGTTTGAGTCTTATTTTAATGGATTTTTATGTCGAATTACCTCATCATTTACCATTATATGGTCCTCATAGATCCCAAGATATTGATGTATTTTATATTATATAATGATTCAAATCAGTATTAGTTATGTTGGATGGAATTCATATAGGACAATAACATCACATTTTCCAACACACATGGAAAATGTGGTGTTATAGATGATTCTTTGAGTAAGAAGTCACACAGTGTTGTTTTGTATTGAGTATCGACACTCTTACATAGTGATGCAAGATTTTTCTATAATTCACTTTTATATGAGAGATTTTTGTTGAATGTTGAGTATTTAATAGAATATCAGACAACTATATTTGGTGTGGTAGGTGATGGAGTCCCATATATGGGGTTTTGAGGTAGTGGTCTGGTGAGATTAAGTTGTTTATGGTTATTTCCCTGAGGGTTAGATTGAGCATCTTTACTATTGGGTGTCGTTTCACAGGATTATATTCATTTAATCATTAATATGTGATATGGTTATCAATGTATTATAAAATTCACCATTTGCAATACATCCTTATATTTAAAATACATAGCCCACATTTTTATTTTGGTTATGGAGATATGGAGTAATTTTATGAGTCACGTAGTTTGTTTCACATTTATTGATGTGAAAGAAGGTAAATGTAGAGAACCATATTCTTGTTGGGTTTCATTAGTAGATTGATTTTCCTTATAAAGTTAGTGGACTTTTTATGAACTTTTTCATGTGCTTGAGTCAATCATAGGGAGGTTATGATTAAATATTGGTTATCCCATACCATATGAAGAAGTTTACTCACATTGTAATAATTAGGGAGTCACGATAAATAGAGTTTTTATTGAGGTAATATTCAATGGAGGTGGCGATGCATCATGGGTAAACAAAAATTCTCATTTTTTATAAGATTTATTGTTAATATAAAGGGTTTGGAGAGTTATCCATTATGATTTTTGATGGAAGATTTGTATTTATACTATTTTTCACGATAGATGATCAGATAGAGTAGACTATCTATACTATATGGAACATGTTCTATTCATTCTTGATATTTGGAGGTTCGTGTGTGTGGAATTTAACATAGTTTATGTTTTCATATATCAATAATTATTACTCCACTATATGGATGGATTTATTTTGTGGTCTTTATTTCCAGCCTTTCTAACACCAATTATATTTTCCAAAGGTCCGAGATTCAGCAATTTATATAATGAAATTAGTGAAAATTTTGATAGATAAGGTTCAAGTGGTATTTGGGTGAATAAATATATTAAAATAATATAAAAAGACCCATGAAACTCATATAGTGATTCCTATGTAGTTTTCATTTACAGATCATGTATTCTTGAAGGTTATATGTATCATCGGCAGTGAAGGTTTGTTTTTATGAGTAAACCATATCCATAATTATTTAGATATTTATTTTTTAACATGTTGGTGGTGTGGTGTATCCATTTTAATTTCCCAGTATGATAATCTACACAGATGTAATTTTCCATTGTTCATAGATTCAAAAATTTATTATTGATATCATTCAAATAATAAATTTGGTTGAGTTTGATTATGGGGATTATGAAACCTATTGATGAGAAAGAAATTAAGATCTATGACTATCAGTAGAAGGTGTTTCATGGGGGGTTTTTATTTTGTTTTTTCCTATGGGTTCATAGTGTCATAGAGCATAGTAATTGGGAGAATGAGTTGTAGATATGAACTCAATATCCCAATTTTTTATGTGCATGGTTTTCATGTTTATTTCATGTTAAACGGTCATATTGATTATATTATATGATATTATTTATCTTAATTTATTCATTTATTGTTTATGGAATTATCATTGTTTGATTGGTGTTTAGCTTGGGATTGTGTTTTTATATGATTGGTGAGGTTCAATTTTTATGTGCTTTTATATTTTAGGGTGATATATATATTATAGTAGTGATGAGTTCCTTGAGGGTTATATTATAGAGTTGTTTTTGGACTCCTTTATCTTTTATTCATAAATTTAGAATTAATTATCGGGGATAAGAATTCTTTGAGTGGCATCTAATGTAAGGTTATAGATTTCCAAATCCATACATTGTGCTTTCATGGGGCATGGATGTTTTTTAGAGGGTGTATTAAGTCATTTTAAATATTATTTAAATTCTTATTTAACTAAAATTTAATTTTTTTAAAAAAAAATACCTTACCCAAACATAGAAACCCTATATGCATGTTTGTAAACCAATTTACCCTTATATTTTCTAATTTTTAAGACCCTATGTAAAGGTACATCTCATCTATCTAATGAAATTTTTTATTGTTTTTATATTACATAAAGGAAGTATAAATTGGTAGAATGGAAAACCTAATCTTCTATCCAATGCAATTGACAACCTTTCCCATTTTTTGGGTAACATATCTGTGAAGGTAGCTTTAACTTCTGTCTATGGGTAGATCTATATAATGGTATATCCATTCTCAAGTTAGGGTAATATGATATTACTAAATCTCACATTAATATTTCTTTATTTTAATAGTTTCAACTCATCATACCGAAGATCATGAAATTTTGAATCCAATATTATGTAAAGGTAGCAATTTTTATATAAAAATTATAGTTTTCATTAAATTTAATCTACAATGTATTTTTTAAATAATAAGGAAAAAATTGAATATCAATTATAATGGAAATGAATTTATAATTTAATTTCATAAATATTTCTATAAATTATGAAATCTATATGGTTTTTTCATGGGTGTTTAATAAAAACGAATTAATATGAATTTAAAATGTACATCCTAAACTTGTACATGAAAATATATTGGGAGAATTATATGAAATATTTTCTATAACGAGGATGTCTTTCTACATCATTAATTTTCGTTGTTTCTCCCAAAAGTTTGGTTTTCTGAAAATTCATTTTTTGTGTCTAGTAAGCCTTATTTAGATTAAATGATTTATTCATATGAATTCTATTATTCTATAACTCCTTTTCATTATTCGTATTTATGGAGTTACTGTTCGTAGACCATATCTAATGGTATTTCATCTCTTACATCACAAAAAAATTATCTGTAAGTGTAATTGTATCATGATTTAGCTTCATGGGTAAAAATGATATACCCAAAAATGAATATAATATTCATACCATGAAAAAATTGGAATTTTTTTATTTTGATCACATATTATTAATCAATGTTGATGTGGAATAATATTTTCAATATCGTCTCATATAAATTTTCATCATGTTAGTGCTATTCAACATAAATAATACATTAGAAAATGATAAAAAAGATATATCAAAAGAAATTTTATATCTTCTGAAAGAGGAATGGAAATTTAATTGTTTCATTTCCATTAATTCAAGAAAAATAAATTTATTCATAATGAATATTTATAATTTATTTATATTGGATGATTGTTTTTGATTATAGGTATTAATGTTTATTGATCCAATACGTAGTGAATTGCTTAATTTATGATAGTAACTAAACGGTTTCTTGATTATGATAACATTATGGGGCTAAGAAAACTTAATATTGTTTGATAGTGGCATGAAATCATTGTTATATGTTCTCAGTTTCTTATGAGTGTTCCATGCTTAAATTTATAATTGTTATCTGTATTATTGATCTATTATGGTAGATATTTGATGTGTTTGTTGATATTTGGTAATGGTTGGAATAATTGATAATTAATGGAATGGATCTCCCAAGGTTCTAGTGGTGGTTTGTGTCGGAGATGACATGAAGGAATGTGTTATCTGATATGGTGTTGTGGATGACACCAACATGTTTATTATGTCCTAAATATTGGGTTTTATTTTTTATTCTTTCTTGATGCTTATTTTTGATAGATTTAATTTTTGATGGTGGAGGTTTTTTTGAAAACTTCTCGGTGTAGTTCATTCTATGCATGGTAGCATATTTTTCAAATGTGGTAGTTTATGATGAGTCTTATATTACCTAAAATTTATAAAACCGAAAATTATAATAATAAGTTAAACCATGGGATCAATTTTTATTTATGAAAAATATGGAAAATTATTTAATAGTTAATTTTAACCACATAATAGTTGGGATGAATACTCTACAGGAATGAGAATAGAATCACGAAATTGAAAAATTTTAATGGAAGCATATTGTATTGTAATGTAATAGTTTAATTAATCTATAATTTTGATGATGGGATAAACAATGATGAATATTTACTAAACTATAAAAATAAATAATAAAATCATATATTTACTAAATGGAATTGGTCAATGTTTATTAATCCTGAATGATTATGTGAATATTTGAGATCTATACTCTTAGGACATAGTGCAGGATTGCATGTTTTCAATGCGATGATAATTGCGATATATGATTAAGTCTCTGTAAAATAATTTATTTTGTTCATGAAAAATAAAATTCGTATGTTTTTTGGATTTCATATGATTCACCTCTTGAGGCATTAAAGAAATTAACACGTCATTATTTTTTGTTGTGTTTTTCATAACAACCATATGGGAGAGGAAAATATTGGATATAATATCCAACTCCCATACTCTACCTTCGACAACTGTATAATATTTTGGCACACTGAGGGAAAAAATACTTAAAGTATTTAGTATGAAAACACCAAATCTAAAATTATTTTCAATTAATTATAAATTTTTATTGACATTAATGGCTTAAATTTATAGCACATATATCTATCTGATAATGGTGTCTTTGACTTCATAACGGTGTACATTCATGGGATATGATGGAATGATATATAATGAATGATAATTATGTTGTAGTGTCATTCAGAGTGCCCCATGGTTACAAATGAGATGATTTTTATGAGTTTATTAATGGATACATTAGGTTCAGGATAGATATGATATGATTTCCTAAGTTATGGATGTATGAATTATGGGATAAATAAGATCTAGAAATGAGTTTTTAGGGCATTAGATTGATGCATCACTATGGATGTTGAATCATGGAGACTTCATTTATATATATGTTTCGATATAGGTATCCATAAATGTATGTGATACTTAGTGAGTGGTCCAGAGTGGGGATAGGGTGCTATATTTCCAGTTGATGTAGTGAGTTGGTTTCATTCCTTTTCACTAGGATTTAGTATGAATATATAGTATTCTTATGGATATGTTTTTTTGTGGATAATACTGAGTGTACTTCAATGTTTACCCAACATATATATACAATATTTTTTGGATTGTGCAGGTTATTTCATTTTTGATATTGGTATTATGAGCTCTTAGAGTAGATGTTTGAGTCCATGGTTTTTCTACCTAGGAATCCCCATTGTTAGTTCTCCGTTTTTTTAATTTATATATGATAATTCATCAATTTATTGTGATTTTTATCTATTTATAGATAGATTCCATAAGTAATATCTCATCATAACAATTATTCCCTAAAATTTTAAAAAGGATAATGTCTCCCTTGGGAAAATATAACCTTATTAGAGTACCTAGCTCATTGCATATTTTTGGTGGACTTCAGGGGTTATAGTCTCTCTCTCCACTATTATCCAAGGAGGGGTACTAGCGGTGGGTGGGGGTGATACAATTAATAATTATAAGTAAATAAAAATAAAAAATATATTCTGGTGACACATGGTACGCATCCTATATGATGAGATATTGATAAAAATGGTTTATAATAAATTTTAAGTGTTCATATGTGGATTTAATCATTATAAAATTAAATTATATATCAATCTATTACCTAAAATATTCAATGATACTGATCTAGGATTTATGAAACGATCAAATAATTACCCTAGAAGAGGCATAAATGATCACTCACTAATTGTATAAAAAATCACCTTATAAGTTTATTTGAATTTAATGAAATAGTAAATATTAACCTTAATTTGTGATTTAGTAATTGTTTCAGTGCATTTGAAAAAAATAATCACCACATATATAAATTTTTTAATATGCGAGTTGAATATTAAAAGAAATATTTATTTAATGAATTAGTTAATAAAATATTTATTTTTATCTTCTTTTTTATTCACATGGTAATGAAACAATATTCTTTTATTTATCATATTATGGAATGTAATAAAATATTGATTGAATAAATTAAAAATATAATGAAATTGAATTATTTACGGTTTGATAAATACTGAGGAGGATTGATGTATAATGTAAATGTCTTAATTAAATTATATTTTTATCCATGAGTGTAGCACATGTCACTAGATGTAATAATAATAATAATAATAACCACGATGATATTGTTATGATTACTTTCACATGGGATTTCATAAAATTAATAATTAAATAAGTACCCTTATGAAGTTTTTAATTATTTAACCCTATGTATAATATTATAAATATTTCATTTCTAATAAATTGTTGATTCATGTAGTGAAAAAAGATTATTCTAAGAGAATTATCTCATGATACCAAAAAGTTATTATGATATTTTCTCAGGAACCATATTATTATTATATTTATCCTTAAAAACAAGGATATAATAATATTGCATAATTTTTTAGTGAATATAAAATAAAACAAGGTTATTTATTCATCCATACTAGAACCTCAAATGTTAAGAAAATTGTTTAAATATTCCTGGAACATATGTGGATACATATTAAGTAATTATATTATAGATTCTATACTAATACGAATGTGTGATAATATTGGAAACCTAATTGATCAATAATATGAAAAATTATAATTATATTTTTACTATAATATTAAAATAATTTTCACTTTTGTATGGGATCTACAACCATTCCTCATCTATTTGTGGCTAGTTCTGAGTAATTTGAATTAAAAAAAACATATTATCTATGCATGTATAATTAAGAATGAAAACTAAAAAATTATACAAAAACAGTTGAAATTGATCAAACAAATAAAACATAATTATTAGTTATATTTTTTATTCCGTGATAATACATGATGGTTATAGGGTATAACGAATGATGTTATAGAAATGTACAACAATTCTTATGTTAGACCACATAACCTTCACCATATACATGTAGGAGTAAACTCATCCATAATCACATGATGATTGACAATAATATTATAAAAATAAAGAGATTATATAAGAATAATAAAATAATAAAGATTTAGATTATAAGATTGAAGATAGATAAAGGAACATGTAGAAAATGTCTGATCATGTTACATGTGAAACAAGAAGGATGATAATTCCAATTGTTCAATGATCACCCATTGGGAAAATGAATTATAAACGTTGAAGATATTGGTAAAATAAGGGTTGGAATTAATTTATATGTGTTAGATATAAGAAAATTATTGGGGACTCATATGTTTTTAATTTCAAAAAATTTAATAAATTGAATAAAATTTAAAAAACATATGGGGCCACTAGGTATGTGGTATCCCATCAGAGGGAACCTGAGTGGCCAACACAGGACCACCAATAATTTAAACCACACAATGATCCTATAAAGGTACTACATATAATATGATACATGTTGTAACCTTTTACTACTTATGGAACCATGTTCATACTTTACATAAACATTCAAAAAAAATTGAAACCCCATAAATCTTATTAAATCATTATTAATTTAATCCTCGAGCCAAAAAATTAAAAGCCAAATCACAAACAACATTCCCCAAACATTAAATATGATGTAGTATATATTAATTTTGTTCCACTAACAATCCTAGATACATTTTATTATGAAATAGAAATAGTTATTCTTTAACAAATAAAGAGAATGGTTTTGTCCTGATCATTGAGAAGTATTTCATAAATTGCATGAAAAATACATCAAGCCAAATAAAAATTCTTAGAATCAGTAGTTAATATAGTTGATGTTTTATTTTTTCACCCACATCCAATTTCATACCCTTAAATTCAAATTTGAAAATCATTTAGAAAAAATATAACTATAAATTTTTATATCAACCATTTAAATATAGATTTATTATCTTCACATCATTAGATATGTTTCTATTAATTATTTTAAATGTATTTAACTTTTCATCACGTAATATAGTTTTCCCTATTAATATATTTATATATATAATCATATATATATATATATCTTGTTAAATAATATTCACACCATTTAGATTTTTCTGGTAGTGGATGATTGATATGCGCTAAAATAAGTGATTTATTTATGTAAATAAACATTTTAGCATAACAAGTCATGTGAACATGATACATATTATATTAAGAGATAAGGATTATAAGACAAATAATGATATAATTATATCATATCATATAATATATCATATAGCCTATGGTAGGTAATATCAAGTGACTAAGTGTAACCATGTGTCTTATAATATTTACCTTCATTTATGTATCTACATGATGATTCATTCACGACATGATAAATATAATATTATCATTTCAATGATAAAAAATAATAAACAAACAAAAAGTGTGAATTATGTGTAATTTATTGTGGTTTCAAAACATTTGATGGGATACTCAACTTCAATAATTGATTGATGAAATTATATATAGAGGATATGATCGTTCTACTAATATGTGTGGTGTATTTTCAAGCCAAGATAAATGTATCTTCTTCCATTTTATTTATTTCTATATGAGAATAATTAATTTTCATACCTTTAAAATAAAAAGGGATCCTATTGTACTTCACATTGATTATATTTGATGGTGTACACTCAATTGAGGTAGTAGTTCGAGTGTTGTTACAAGGTCATATTCCCCAGGAATATTTCATTAACTTTAGCCTGACTAACTGAAGATGAAGATGGAATGTGTGGGTGATCACCCTTTTTGAATCTAGAATAGGAAAAAAATTCTAATAAAATATTAATTGATCCACATTATCATTAAAACCATAAATGGACAGAGCTTTCAAAACTCCTTTGAATGAGACCGGTGCAGTGAATGAATACGACATTGTGGAACGAATAGGTATCTCATTTGCAAAATCCCTTTTTGGTTATATGAGATATACTAGAGAATCCAATATATAAACCTTCATAAAGCAATCATATGGCGGCACAATCATAGTTGGTAGGGATATAGAATCGATTAAAAAATGATTGATCTTAGTAAGTCCTATTTGTGGTCACATTTCCAATGACAAAAGGCAACAACCCTTGTCCCTATAGAGATCTCAAAAATAGAATATCAAAATATTTTAATATCACTTAATGGTGGGTAATATAGATCAGAAATGTCTAAATTAATTCCATTCATGTGAGGAAGGAAGATATTAATGCAGTCTGGGGATTTTGGAAGCTCAACCGGAGACTGTTATTTTTTTCCTTTCTAAAAGGGAGGAAAAAATCAACCCTATTAATATAAAATATTAGAATTGACATATGGGGACCATATTTCATGGGCTCCCAAAGGTATATTGGCATCCAATAATTCTCAAGGACTTTGCCACTAGATTTGGAACTCCCCTGAAAATTGATCTATCCACCCTCAAAGGTGATATTATCTATTATACAAGGGAACTTATTATGATCAATATGTAGTCACACCCACTAGATTAAATTTAACTTATTACGAATGACCATAAAATGGAGTTCATGTTATAATTTTAACATTTTCCCCAATATTTTGAGAACATCAAAATGGTGGGACACGTAATACAGAACTATTGATTTATGTTGAAGCTATAAAAACCAAATTATAGTTCCAAGACCTGGAAGGAAGTTTCAATTGGAAAGAAGAATAACTCAATGGACAATGTGATAAATGAACTACATGATAAGGATAATAGTTTTAAATGGAGAATGTATTCTAGTATAATATTCTCATGGGAAGTCTTGGTTACAGATGAGGAACAATCACATACCCTCCTTTAATCTGTTAGAAATCATGAGGTCACAAACACTCAATCTGAGGCCAACAAACTAGTATCTAACAAGGATACTTTAGGTGATCACCTATAATTTATTTTATTATAAATCCTAAAAATTGTTTCTTCTTAAAAAAATTAGGACTTATTGTTTTATATAATCTCAAATGACAATAATGAAGCAATCTAGTTAGATCTATCTTATTCAGATGGACACAAAAAGTTGCGGGACACATAACATGTGTATAACTCATTACATGTTCAATAGGTATCTGACACTTCATTAGGTGATAAAACTATAAAGAATTTACTAAAATATAAAAAAAATATTCACAACACATTCGGGTGTTGATGGTGGATTAAACAATATTATGTCTAATCAAGATCCCATGTAGGCCACTTTGAGTAGAATGATAGAAAGATTCCAAAAGGTGGAGTTAAAATAAAAGGGGGACTACACCCCTAGAACATGGTCAAAATGAAGACAAGTTTTTTTGGAAATTCCATGTAATATCCATCCTTACCACTAAATGTTCCACACGTATCATTGATTTTAAAGGTAAAATTGATTTAATTAGTCTGGTTGATCCAATGAAAAGCCTATCCAAATAGGAAACTGTTATGGTCAATAGTGGATATCAAATTATGGGAGAAACTCAGGCCTCCTCCACTCATGAAAGGCTTTGGTTGATGGTTCAAATAAAAATGGAGGAACTCTTAGTCATACATGAATATGAACAACTCATCAACCAGTTCTTCTCCAAGGTAAAAACGAAACATTACTACATAGTTTTATATTCTTTCAGTAATTATATTGACTGGATATCTATAGGGATAAAAATTAAAGGCGTCTAAAGTTATTTCATTGAAAAATGGTTCATTATTAGATACTATAATTCTATACTATTTAAAAATTTGAAAATTGGACCTGTTTTTAGCTCAACCGCTATGAAGGAGTACAGTTCATGTGTTGATGAAGCTAATTTAATGGAAGATAAATCTCATTATAAATAAATTAAATTATTTAAGAAGACATCATAATGGAATGAGATCTATCATAATGACAGACATTTTGTTAATGATTCATTTCCTTTAAATATGAGATCCATTCCATGTGTGACCTTCGAAAATAAAAAGACTAACCATCAACCCATTATAGGGATATTTCCTGGCACTAATAGGAGGCTGGATATTCCATTCATGTTCAATAATGCATGAACTGACCTTCATGAATGCAATCAAATTTAGCAAGACCCTGATAACATAATAGAATGTAATTAAAATGCACATGATTTCTTCTTGAAGATGAAAATTCATAATGATAAAATTACTATATGGGTAAGGAAATGATGTAGTCACCATGATGGAGAAATTGATTCCCTTTGGATGAAATCTTCATTCTCTTCATGAATAAATCTTTGAGAACAAATTCCCTAGAGGAATCATCCAAGATGAATGGATGTCTACTGGTCTAAGAAAATTATTATGATCAAATAAATAATTTAAAATGATATATTTGATGTTATATAATATGATTATGGTGAATGTAACACCAATTTCTTCAATTTTATTCAAAGGGAAAGAAGATCCAAGAAGGCTCTTTACCTCCTAAAGGATTGAGACCAAACTTTGTATGAAATAAATTCCATATCTAACCATGTTTTCTTCTTTTATGAGATCCTTTTCAATATACAACTAGAAAATGAGGAACTAATGGATCACATCCTTCCAAAGTTGATCAAGGAATAAAATATGTTACTCACCTCCACTCCTATGGATATTGAAATTAGGGAATATGTATATGGTCTCAATGATGGAATCTCACATCATCTAGATGGATTTACCAATCATTTATTCCAAAATTTCTGGGAGATCATAAAAATTGATGTTTAAAAAGAAGTTAAACATTTTTTCATCGGTGAATAAATCACTCAATACATTAATTCCAAGATAATTTCCCTCATACCACATGTAGATATTTCAAGTTACATTATTCATTTTATGCATGTTTCCCTTATCCACACAATTAATAATTCATTACTAAGATATTATCTTATATGAATGCTTGAATCTGGAAAAAAATTATTTCATGGAAGAAATTGGGATTCCTTAACATATTGGAATGATTGATGAACACACGAAAGTGTGTGAATATTCATTGGAATAACACAAGGGGAGGAAATATCATTCCCATGATTGACACCAAAAAATCCATTGATATAATGGGCTGTGGATTTATCATTAAATTTCCTTAAAATATTCTCTTCAACATTAGTGTCATTTTCTAGATGAAATCCCTACTCAGGTACTCTCAAATGATAATTTGAATTAATGGTACACTAGAGGTATACTTGGGGTTTTTATGATGTGTGAGACAAGGAGACCCACTCTTGACTATAACTATTTCTATTACAGAATACTATGTTTGTAAGATCTACCATCATATGGTGAAATAGTGTGAATTGAAAATCATCAGTGTGACATGAGGTATCTCTTTTCCCTATCAAATATTTTTTCTATATGATATTATTCTATTTACTCTATGAGATATTGTTAATATTAGAAACATCAACCAAGCCCTAATGATTTACGAAATGGTATCAGCCTAGGAAGTAGGTTGGAGTAAGATATTCATTTACATTGGAATGAATATTCCATCTTAATTAAAATTTTAAATGTTCAATGACATGGGTATAAGTGATAGATATATACCCATTATCAATCATGGTGATCCAATGTTTTTTGGAAGACCTCGTGCATCCCATTTTATCAATTCTCGGATACAGGTTAGAATAACTATAACCTCTTGTAATGAAAAATGTATATCAATGGTATGACGATATTTCATTTTCAAGAATGTGAGGGTCTCAAAATAAGTCTTATAATTTATATAGTACACCTATCTTGACATGGTTATTTAATATATTAAACCTATGAAGAGAAATATCATATGGATTGGAGGAAAACTAAAAAAAAATAAAGTCATAGTCTTGTGGGTTCAATGTTGCAAGACATATTCTCTTGGAGGCCTTGGTATCAAAAAAAATGTTTTTTTTAATTAGTATCTTCTAGATCAATTCAATTTAAAACATATCAACAATAAATGAAACTCATCATAATTTCTATATTCCATGTTCTTTTCCAAATTTACAATAGGGAATACATGTTACATGGAGTCCTCATTATTGTATAGTCTTAATGAATTATTTAATACAATATATCTTCACTCTCACTAGGTTGTCAGTGCTAACTCCATGCTCAAATTATGGATGGGAAACTGTGCTAGTGTACCTCTTATGAATATGATGGGTTCCAATGAACAAGATATTGACTATTACATATCAATAAACTATCAAATGGAAAATATTTATGATCATACATATGAAATAAAACTAGATTTTTCATGTTATGGAATTTTAAATCCATATGAAATGATTATATGGGAACTAACCTCAAATGTTCATGTTGATTCAGAGGCCTTCTATAAGTATCTGATCCAGGTATCTCATTAATGGATCAGTGTTTGTAATTTTTATCTCCATCTTGTTTTACCTTGATTTGGAGACTCACCTTTATTATAATACCCATCGATGCTACCAATCAATGTGTAGGTATATATCTTTTATCAGGATGTGTGATCTATCTTAAAAAACATGAGGATTTTTTTCACTTGATCTTTTTCTATAAAATTTTATCCTTATTGTGGAAAGATTTATTCAACATTTTTTTGGTTCATCCACCATAGGAAGACTTAATTAGGGAATTCCTACCCGCTATACATAATATTATAATGTTGAAACACTTGGTCAATATTTTTAGGATGTACTTTATAGAGCTTCTATCTATCATATACAGAGGAATGAATAATGCTATTCATGAACATACCACCTTCAACCAACAATCCCCTCATGCTGATATCAGGATGGAAGCATACAATGAAAAAACAGTGCAAGTGGACCACTATGACAATTCGGTTAAGGAAATGGTCATTATGAGGTGCCTGAAGGAATATAGTACTTATCCCCCAACACATATAACTCTTAATGTCTTTTGGATTCCCCAATTTTCTAGATGGATAATGTGAAACTCAAATGGGGATTATAGGTAATATCATGAAAGAATGGTATAGTGTGGACTTCAGGGTTCTTAACGAGGTTTTTATTAAACACCATCATGGAAATTGTTGAATTTAAATTACCATTGAAGCATGGATTGTTGGAGTGGTAGATGATGTATCTAGGCTAATAAAAAGAGATGGAACAATATAAGGATCGATTTTGACTCCACAACCATTATTCAGGCTATCAGAACTAGAAATTCCTATATTTTGTGGACATTTGAAGTTAAATTGATCAATTTTCTCAAAAAAACTATCATCAATAAACAAAATCATCATGAAATTGTTTTCTGAATCCACCACACATGAAGATTCTATAGAAAACACAGGTCTGAATGAAGAGGTTTCCAACTTTTCCATCATTATTCCTAATGATATTCTACATATTTTAAAATTTTAAATACATAATGTAATTTAATATATAATGTTGTATATTTTCATTATTAATTTTTATGAACCACTGAGCTCACTTTTGTAAAAAAAATATTTCATTAAGAAAAGGAAAAATGGGATTTAAGTACCCATGTTTAAATTTATTTTATTTTATTTTTAATGGTTATTAAATGATGATATATCATTATTAATGGGCTGTGTTTGTTATTTATGATAATATGGTGATCTAAAAAAATCTATCAATGGAACATGATCTATCAATATCGTGGAGAAAAAATATTTCAATATTATTTCTAATTAATATAGTTTTCAGATGTATCAAATTGAAATATTATACAAAAAATATGTAATGCAAATTAATATTTACTATTCGATTACTATTTTGAAATTTAATAAAAGGGATATCATATGATATGATATAGTTTTTTTAATGTTTTATGGTATAACTAAGAAATCAATATCAGGTAAATCGATGAAACCCATGGGCTCTCAATATTTTACAAACTATTATAAGTATTATCGTAGGAAATGATTTGCTATGAAGATTTTTCTAAATAATTTTACCAATTATTAAAATGATATACTTGATTCCATATATTATAGCATGAAAAACCATGATATATGTTATCACATATCAAAAGATGTGAAAGATCATCAATGATAAATATTGTCTTATTTTATTGTTGGATCCAAAAGTATTGTAGATAATATATATTAAAATAATACAATTTTGACCAAAAATAAATAATTTATAATTAGATGTAAAATTATGGTAGTTTATAAGTAGTTTATAAATGAAAAAGGTTTAACATGATGCATTGAAAATTATTATTCCAAAATATAATATTTAATGTTCATATAAAGGTATTTTGTTTTGAAAATGAATTGGAATTATAAAATTATATTATTCCTATTTTAATAACCATATATATTAATTTGTTATATGATGTGCAAAATATGTAAAATTATAAATTCATTATTATAATTTTTTCAACCACACATTACATTCTAGGTATAACAATATAAGAATTTGTTTCCTTTTACATTGAATTTGTTTTATTATGTGGTAATAATAATTTAGTTAAAATATTAGTACATATTTTACATTTTTGATGTTAGAGTTAGGATTAAATAATGATATCTAATTATTATTTTTCCATAGGTAATGGTACTTTGGGTTGGGCTACTCAATTTGTTGGAACCTAAGATTTATCACAAAACGTGTTGGCTAGTTACCTGTTGTACTATGGATATACTTATTATTTTTTATTAATTTCATAAAATCCTAATCATTTATATATTAATTTTTATGTCCTTTTTCATTTGATATATTTTTATATTTTTAAATATAATTCAAATTAATTTTTGGGATAGTAACATAAAAACTGATTTATGTAAATAGTTACCCATTAAAATGGTTTTGACATAATAGTTTTACAGAAGGTATATGAATTTAAAATATTAAATGTTCTATTCATACTTGCATATAATATTAATACTTTTGAAAATAAATATTACATGATATTAAATAGTTATTTATTTAATATTCAAATTATTTATGTTAATTGGTTACACTAAGAAAACAACATCAATAGAAAATGTGAGATTATTCCTGAATAAATAAAATATAAATATATCGATCAAATAACAGGGTAGGATCAAAAAAATATATGTTTTAATGGATAAAATTATGCTAGGAATAAAGGAAATGGTTATCCATTAGTATTAGGTAATCGAACCATGTTATGATCTTTGCCTTACACAAGGTTGGGAAACCATATGATATTGGATACCCAAGGAAAATAGTTAATCTTGTCTATATGATTGATTTTAATAAAGGGTTATATTGAAAACAATCCTATACACTTAGGTGATATTATTTTCATGATGAACTCCTTGAATATATATCTTTTTAGGGGATTACTAAAGTGGAGTAAAAATTTGTGAAATAATGATCTTGTCTTACTAAATGTAATGATGTATGGTGTAATAATTTTAATGTGATCATATTCATTAAAAAATCCCCAACTGAAAAGATATTAAAGATAATACTCATGCATAATAATTTTCTCATTGTAGTCCCTAACATCCCTCATGGTTTTGAATTTGTGATCTCTAATAGGCTGTATATATAATTTAATATATTTGTATCTGAGGTGGGGAATTGTTCTTAAGGAGATTACTATTTAGTATATGAATATGATTGTTATGGAAATTAATTTCACTAATTCCTACTCAATGATATTGGATACCGGGTGAGCATTACACATTTATTATGATATAGAAAAAATAGAGAAAATTGACTAATGGTGAAATAGATCTATTTTTTGGAAATTGAGAAATATATTTTACACTGTAGTTTAGAATATGTGAACTAATTCTACCTATGGTAATAGATATATAATTTGAAAAATATTATGATGTTCCAACAATTAATATAAATTTTAATTATTTAACTTTTTTCGAAGGGAATTTATTTTCATTCACTAAGAAAAGATATATACTCTATATATTTTAATAAAATATATATTAGATTTCGAATTTAATTAATTGTTTGTATATTTTTTATATTAATAATGGTAGAAATGATATTTATGATAATAATTCCATGGTAATTTCTAATATAACATATCCTTATCATTCTCCCCTATATAATATAAATGATAAATACATCTAAAAATTCATTTTATACAGATTTTTGGATTCATTATATTATCAATTAGTTGAAACGTGAATATATTAATTATTATATAAAATGACCAATAAAATATTTAATTGAAAAGGTGAGAGTGTTAATGGATAATTGGATCTTATAAAAAGTGATGTATTTGAACTAATGATTTATAATTTATGTGGTGGATATAGGTACGTCAAAACCATTACATATGATTTCACTCATTAGTGTTTTTCATTTCATATGAGATAAATGTTTAAAGTAATTGAAGTGTTCAATATGTTAAAAAGTATTGTACATAATCAACAACAAAAATAAATTAAATCACATATCATATTCTCATATTGAAAAAATGATTTTTGAATTTACCAATAATTTGGGAGATTATGTAATTGTTTTAAACCAAAATCCACTTGGAACATATTTGAATAATTGTATGTTTGAGAGGATGAATCCTACCTTTTTTGATACAGTTTTTTCATTGATTACATGGTGTGATCTTGTTGTATAATTATGGGGATATTCATTAGAAACTAATATATTTATACATAATCATATTCTCTCTAAATATTTCATAAATATGCCATGTGAGATATGGATTTGGAGGATTCCTCAATTTTTATGAGTATTTTTATATTAAATAATACCTATGATTTTTGCATCTTGGAAAACATTACCTTAAATAAGAAAAAAATTCATTATTTATAAAACTCAATAATATAATGTGATGTTATTTATATAATTATACTAAGAACAATGTATTTGTTTCCCAATATAGAGTCGTACTTGAAAAGGAAAACATTAATCAAGGATAATGTGGGAGGAAAATTTATCCTTATTAGTTGAAGACCAATAAACTTGAAATATTCATAAAATTTAAGTTGAATTAATGTTACAAGGGGGTATTGAATGTGATTCATCTTTGGATACACAATAACATTATGGGTCTAGTATGAATCATTAAAATTAAAAATGTTATAGTTTTATGGCCATAAATTAATTTGAAAAAAATATATAATGGATAATTATCCTATAAATTGCATAGTGAATTTTGGGAGTTCAAATTATAATATATTTTTAGAAGCCATGAAGTATGCGATAGAATCTCTATACAAAAACTAATGTTTTAACATGGTGGATGAACCTAAAGTATTGAAATCGATATAGTGAATGTGGTTTTCCCTTTGAAAACTAGAATGGACGGTAGAGTGTTATGATATAAAGACTATCTGATTGATAAATGTTATAATGAAATTCATGGTATTTACAGTAATGATACATTTTCAATAGTAATAATGATAAATTCCACTTTAATATTTGTAACTGATGAAACTCATTTTCTTTTTTATACATATAAAATATATTTTAAAAACACTTTCATTATTGGGATTTTAGTTGATGATATTTATATGATACTACCTAAATGTTTTAATGTTTAAAATAAGTCTAATATGGGTTTTATATTAAAAAACATGTTTTGCATTAAATGAAGCTTCATAAAGTTGAAATATCTTATTTTAATGATTCAATGAATGGTGTTGTTTTATAATGTTCGTGGATTATTTGTGTGTATATAATTTTGTTTGAGGGATCATTTTATTATTATTTGTATTGCATGTGTATGGAATACAATTTATGAAAAATTATTCACTATAATTACATGCTATAATGTTGTGGTTAGGAAAATTCTTCAAGGGGAATGAAATAACTAAAATGGCTTGTATAAATGGCATGAATATCAATAAAATGGAGTTTTTAATTTATTGGGGTGAGTGAAAACAATTATATTTGTAGAGTTATAAGATGTTTTAGAATTGAAAACTAAAAAATGGGTGTTTACCAGTGGAGCATGACATAAATATTTTGAATCTTCAAGATCAATCAAAAGATTTATAAATGATATACTATATTCTTTTTGCAATGTCTATAAGATCTATCATGTAAAAAATGATATGTACTCAACCTGATATATATTAATCTATATGTAAAACACATATATACAAATAAAATATTATTTAGGGTCACAGAAGTTTTTTAAATAAAATCATTAAGTACTTAAGAACAAGTAATTATTTATTCAATGATTTTTATGTGAGTATGAGATCACTTTTTGTTTTTATATAAATACTAGGTTAAAATTGAATATTTTGAAATGATAATATTTCATTTATTACAGAAATTATTGATTCATTATTCATATGATTTCCAAAAAAATGACTATTTAATACTCTATAATACTATAATATAAATTTTATTATGAACTAATGTGAAGGATTTTTTTATATGATGAATTCAATCATTGATCATGGGGTAGTTTCTAACATCAGGGATATAATTGAGAATTAATCAAACTAAAATTGAGTTATTTCATGGGATTAAGAACCCCTATATCACGAAAGGAACAAAAACATCCATATAAAATACAATCAAACATGAGAAATCAATGGGATGGTTGATATCATGATCTGTTGGGTGGATACATATGATAATGATATAGACTCATTAAAGAATTCATTACTACATAAATAACATGATGGTCATATTGAATCCCTTGTAATTGGATACATGAGAGATTATATTTAATGGTTGTTAAATTTATCATGATTTATAATAAAGTTATTATATATATACCATTATGTCATGTATGATATATTATTAAATATTAAATGTGGAATGATAAAAAGCTACAAATTATAGATTTGATTTATCAAAAATAAAATATAATCATAAAGTATAATAGGATTTAATGTGATATAAATATTAACAATTGTAGTAGTTTCCTATATGTTACAGAGTAAACACATAAAATAACATGTTGGAAATTGTTTTATATACTAACTTACAAATGTATATCACAAGGAATTTCCTATAATTACTGATATAATTATGATATTATTATTATCTCATTTTTTACTGAAGTCATAAGGGTACTTATCATGTGAAAATTCATACTTTTATTCCTTCTATACTCCATCCTTGAGGCTGATCTATTCTAGCGGTGGTTGGATATGATACTGATAATCACATTAGTTGAATTTAATCAAGATATGATTTATTCCCCAATATATCAAGAAAGAACATTAGGGACATAGAATCTTATGTTATTGAAATTAATGGTTATTATTTGGAAATTTATATGTTATGTTGTTATATATTATAATGTTTGATATCTAATGTAATTATTTTGTGTACTCAATCTACCCAGGGAATAAAAAATGTATCATTTGTCTTGTATAGGATTTCAATGTTCCTTTTCTAATGGTAACATTGTTTCTTGGATGGAATGGTTATGTATGTAATTATATTATTTACATGATACCTTTCATGCTTGGAAATGATTATATATATATATATATATATTTGGATGAGATCAGACAAGAACCCTTTGAATCTGGTGCAACTAAAACATTTTTTGAAGGATACTATTTTTTTAGATATATGAATTATGAAATATATATTTTTGGTTAAAAATAAAAATTCTTATTGATTAGATAATTTTTGATTTTGTAATATTAAATGGGGTTTCTTTGGATTCATAATGATTTTTGATGTTTTTCAAAAATACATTAAAGAATTTTTGAGAAAATAACAGATTAATGGATAAACACTAAAATAAAAAAAATTATTTTATTTGATTCATATTAATATTATTAAATTCAATATGTATATGATGCATATCAATGAGGATGTAACTATTGGATCTTTCAGGTACACTAAGAGTGGCTTCATGTGAGTATACAATTATTAATGATTTCTTTTCAATCACTTTTACTCCAATTAAATTCTAACTTTTTCACATGTTTGGAAAAGTAGATCTTCTTGGTAAGAAAACACAATTATTCAACATGATAGAGTGAAATAAAATGAATCACAACCAATAGTTTCTATACAAGGATCGATCATGATGCTGGAGACTAAATCCTAGTAAAATTTGGGATAATACAAGACACATATTATCTAATCTAAGTCAATCAAAAATAAAAATTGTCTCACTCAGTTGTCAACATAAAAACTTAGTGTGTAGGTATTAACCATTTACAAAAATATATTGGTATTCCATTAGTGTTATTTATACCAGGATCAAAATATTTTTATTTATATATAAATAGAACTAATTTTCATAAAAAAACTATCACAATGGGATATATCACACTAACATCATGCTTCCACTGAATCAAAACTGATCATCCTATTCAATCCACATATTTTAATTTATTTTTCACTTGATCTCATCAACTGAAATAATTTTACTACCACTGAATTTAATCAATAAAAATATGTATGCAATTACACTCATTATACTCTTCTTAGTAGGTAGAAGATATCACATCCACTTATTCTCAATATAATGTAAAAACGATCAGTGTAAGATTACTCAACACAATTAAAATTTTCTACATCCACACATTACTGAATGATGTTACATTATCACAAATTAGTCATTACATGCACAAACATTGATTGTTCATGATTCATGTATGACGAATGCAACATTTTATTTTTTAATATATTTTAATCCATAGAATAACCATCATCCTGAAAATGGTCTAATTCTATATCCTTTTCATATCAATACATGTTAAATCTTATGATTTTGTATATAATCCCTCATATGATAATATCCATTATTTTTCATGAATTTTAAATAGAGGCTGATACATCCCTCATATATAAATATACAATGTACTTTAATTTTTGAATATATGATTCTATTAGAACTAAATCGTATCATTTTATTACAACTTTATAAATGTGATGTGAAAAATCAAATATTCTAGAAACTATTCAATTTCACATTGTTATACATTGAAAATTATATTTTCCCAATCAGAATATATACTATTTGAAGAAACCATAAGGTATAGCTTTAAATGTGTAGATCCATCATGTATCATTTGATTATGGTTAAAAATTTGGGGGTTTATAGAACCATATCATTATATTTTTTAATAAGTATTTATGAAGCATATCACAACAAAACATGAAATTATCCTTTTTGTAAATATATCTCCATTGAGACATTGTTTTAGGTCTCTTTGATTTCCCTATTGATTGCTAGTTCATATTAAAAAAATGGTTAACATGATGTTTATTTAGAGATTAGTGTCCCCTCTCAAGATCATGTGCAACAACAATAGAACATGCTAACATAATCACATTCACACACTACCATATCTCGTGAATTCTATGGTGACACAGAATCATCACCACCATAAATTATACATGTTTTATGAATACAAAAATGTAACTATAATTATGCCTCACTGTAACATCGAAAAAGTGGGTTCTCAATCCTGAAAATAACGATTTAGGCATTCATTTAGTCATGTTCAAAACCCAACCATAATCATCAGACGTTTCATGAAAAAAACTTAGACATCAATCGAATTTTTGTTGCTCATAGTTTTTCATAACATAATGCATCATAGAAATTGGTTTATGATTATGAAGAATTTATAAATCTAATTTGAAAATCCTCATCAAAATGGAATATCATTGAGATATCTTGATATTCCACCATGCCTAATCAATGCATGGAAAACACTTTGAAGGCTTCGAGGTTAAATATGATCTACTAATTTCAATCATATGGCTCATATCGAAGCGGTCAGAATGTAGTGGTTATATCATTATATTTTAAGATTGATGAAAAGTATCTGGCTAAAAAATACTCCATTAATATTCCACTAAACTTAACTCCCCTTAATAATACTCATTGTTTCATTGATGCATCGACCCGACACCAGGGATAGAACCCAAATACATTTTACATACGTTTCATGGGGTAGGACACACATGCCTGCCTCCATGTTCATATTGGGTATAGCTCAATAACAATGCACACTCTATATCCCATGATACAATAGTACCTTTATTCCTGGTGATCTGGATCCCCAAAATGGGTTGGTAACCTCCCACAAATGTAGGATTGAGAACCTTCCCATTCTTTTGTTTGAGTAAACTTATTTTCAAAAGGCCCAAAAAAATTACAAAGTAAATAACAAACTAAAAACCATAATTGGAAATAAATTCATCCAAAATATATTTGTTTACTCGAAATTCATTTAAAATATCAAATAAAAAATACAGATAGTGTAAAAAATGTGGATTCATTTAATGTAACTGGGCACATGTTTTGAAAATTAATAATAGTTATGCAATTGTAAAATTTAATGTTATTTAATTCATGTAAATGTTTATGTCAAGAAAATCCGTAATAAATTAGGAATAACTCTAATGAATAATTCAATGTTAGAATATACATACATCAATCATAGTCATGTTGAACATTTATTAATATTAAAAAAATGATAGAAAATAAAACATAAGTATTAAATAAATCAATTTGTGTTCTTCAATACTCCTTTTATATTTTTTTCAATACACATTTCACTTCCAAAATCAATGTATTATTATCCACATTATTTACAATAAATATAAATAAATAAGAATGGAAAATTATTCGAATCGTATCATTCTTTATCAATTAATCTTTTATTATTCTCTCATTTATTCACCTCATTTAATAAGAGATACTACTTTCATGAAATTCAAATTGGTCTTCATGAGATAAGGATAACAACACTTTTCATAAATAATTGAGTCATCAATTAATGAAATAAAAATATAAATTTTCTAACCCAGTGTCGAAAATATGTCTGATCGATCTAGCAAATATATTTTTGAATATTATTTTCATAATATGATACCAAAATGAACCTTTATTTATTGGTTTGTTAAAATAATTTTTTAATAATATTTAGAATTCATAAGAAAAAATAGATAAATAAATTTAGTGACAGAATATATTTCCCCTTAATCAAAACATGTTAATTTTTTTATCAAATAAATAGTATACCCTTTCATGATTCAAAATTAGTTTTCCTATAGATATATGAGAACATATATCTTTAATGAAAAGAATAAATTTATTGGTTTTGTAATCATTAGATAAATACCTTACCATAACATAAACAATTCATGTCATACTAGTTTAGATATTCAACCCTAGTTGTTTTTTATGATTTCACTCACAAGATGAATGAGCTTAATTCATCACCAACAGAATGGTCAGATTTCAATATAAATATACTCCTATAATAGGTTTAGAAAAAATAAAGTCTCTTTTAGTGATAACATGGATCCAATTAAAATAAATAATTCGTTGATGTATAAAATTTTAGATGTTGAATTTTTCATTACATCATTCACTAAATCAATTCTCCTCCTAAATAGATACCTCACAATCAATTCCTTTCACATATGAAAAAAACCAAATAGTCGTAGAAATAAGGTGGTTCTTGAATAATTTTTTGTTATATCAGCATCGATGAGTTTTATTTCTATACCTAGAAACTCCACTCAATCTAACTCAAAATATATAAATTCTTTTCATGATTTCTCATTTTATGAGAATATAGATTTATTAATTTTAGAGAATCATGATATTTTTAATTTATTCAATTTTAATCCTAGAAGGATTAGGATTTTTACACTAGAAAGTAGTGGACTTATATAATTTTATTCCATTTCCAACTTCTTAGACAATTCTTATTTGTCTTTCCAAATGACTTAATCTTTTTTTACCTAATCATAATTATTATTGTGTGTACACTCTTTCATCACAATATAATTTTTATCATAAAATTCCACCGGTGCATTTCATCTTTTAATCAACAGTATTTTTTATAAGGCAATCATGCTATGAATTTGTCAGGAATATGCCCAAACACTCTGCACATTCCATAAAAATCTATAGTAATCATAGGGTTATACTTTTTATACAAAATCTCATGAAATTATAATTTTTCATTTTCTTTTAATGCACCAAATCAATCCAATTACTTTTTCACATATTTTTTTTCTTCCACTAGAATTCATGTTTATGAAATGTTTGATAAGATTCGTTATATGTACTATTCATCCACTATAGAATATAATTTTCATTATTGTGACATTAATTTCATCAATATTATTGGGTTCATCTTTTTTCATGATTTTCTTAACTTTTTTTATTCATATAGTAAATTAATACTTTTCTTCTTAATTTTATTTTTCAATTTGTTGTCCTTTGGTTTATTTCACCATATTAATAGTTCAATTCTGGAATATACTAGAACTCATCATATCTCTGATAACAAATAATAAAATAAATATATAACTCATCATGAAGCTTAAATATATTCTTGATTGAAATATTATAATCAATATTTGAATTAGTATTAAATTATACCAGTTTTATCTTCACAACTATTCTAATCCCTTAAAAATTGGCATTATTTAATTATCATGAATTGAAAAATTATTTAAAATTTCAATGTATTGATTCCAAAATTAAAAATAGTGCTAAAAATTTATTAAATATTGATTTCCTATTTATTGATACATTTTTTTGGCATTGATTACTTTTATTTAGGTAATATGATTGTTCATCTGAGTTTTTTATAGGGAACAAGAATTATTATTTGTCATCAAATCCATCATTTATGTTATGGTTGGTTTATCATTAGTGTTCTTCACCAATTTTTTATTTTAATTCCATTTGGAAACTATACTAATAGATGAATCATTAATAGTATAAAAAAATTCATTTTAAACAAGGGTTGTATGTTTTCATGATCTTATAATGGTTTTTTATTAAGATCATATCATGTGCCTCATTCCATTTGAGAGGGTCTAGTTAAAATTAAGAATATTTTCATAATTAATGCACGGAATTTTTTTAATCTCATAATTTTGTGAATTTTCATAGTTGAAAATCTCCATATTTCTGAACACTACCACCAACATAAGGCATCTTAGATTTAGAGTTATTATTTTCATTAATTAATTTCACCATATATTCACATTATTTCATAGATATTTTAATAATGTTACATTTAGTTTTTTCACATTAACATTTTTTTTCAATACACTTCATGCTGAAGAAATATTACTTATCCAAGAAATATTTTGTTTTTTATCCCATAGACTCATCATTTTTTGATCTTGATTGGTATGCATTTTATTTTCTTTCATTATATAATTTTTCAACTCTTTAATTATATATTTAATAAATTTTAGATCGAATTATTTATCATTAATAGAGGTTTGGTGTAGTTTCTCCATTGAATAGAACACTACACTCTAATATTTTTCAGTCACATACCTCCCACTAAGAGTTATATATAATTTATAATAAACAAAATTAAATCTTCCTATTATATGTGATACATAATGTTCTATTGGTTCATCATTCATGATGATTTTAAGATCATTTCCATTGATTTTCATCTGATATTTCTTAATACCCATGATAGCATTATGATATTCATCATATTTTTGAACCATGTCAATATGTACCTTCTATGTTACTTCATACTCAATTACATTTCTTTGTTAATCTTCATCATCATTGGAGGGAGGTTCATTCTAAAGGTAATCATATTATCCTTTGAATGAAACATGTTTTTTTGAGATGTTTTCATCACATAAAATTATATTCCAATGATTTTTCCAGGTATTTATATTTCTTTTCAAGATGTGACTTTTCATAATATAGACCCTTGATAAATGAAAATACTTATATAAAAACCTTTTTGAGAACATTATTCAGCCATCCATTGACTTATAAATAATAATAAATAAGTGACTCAATAAAATAATATTCAAAAATACTTGAAATGGACTCAAAAAAATTCCTTATCAATTAATTTGATATATTCTTATGAAGGAATACAACATTGACTTCATTCAGTTTGTGGGGTACCATCTTTCTTTCTCATAATGTATCTCATATTTCATTCCCCTTCATTCTTTCTATTCTGAATAATTTATTTAGAAACCTTTATGTTGTCACTAACAAATATATGAACTAAATTTTTCATCCGAGGATACCCTAATAAAACATAAAATTCAAATCGTCACATCATATATTTCTTATACAACAATTTTGATCAAATTATATATTGATTGTTTTCTCTGATACTAATTGGAATTCCTAGTGAATTATGTAGTTAAATTGATAGTAGGAATGAATCATTGTAAAAAAGCTTTATTGATTAATATTTTTTAACTTTTTCCCCTATGAAATTCTAAACTCAACACTTATTCAGATGAATTTATTTTACCCATCATTAAACAATATTATTACACATATAAGAAATAATATAAAGGAATCATAAGACATTATATTTTCTCAAGGTTCATCCATAATGTGGGTGACTATATATATGTTGTGTTTGGGATAATTAAAGAAATATATTATCCTATATAAATCAATCAAAAAATTAATGTGGGTCATTTATGTATAATTCTCAAACTGTGATGTATAGGCATTAACCATTTCCAAAATTATAGAGGTACTCCACCAATGATCTTTATTCATGAAACCTATTACTATTATTTACACTCACTTCCCTCTAGTGTTTAGAAATTACAAAAACCCAAATGAGAAAGTCCACTAAATCTAATTGCTTCCACATAAACAAAATTGATCTTCCTATTTGAGCTGTAGAGATAAATTGTTTCTGTAATTACTCACATCAATTGAAAGTCCTCAACATCAATTGAATGTAATTAAAAATCATTCATGCGAGTTATATTAGTATAATCTACATAATAAGTAAAATAATTCACATCCACTCCATCTCATTTCAATACTAGAATAAACTACTACACATTCCTTGACACAATACATGTTTTATTCTCAATATCTCGAATTAAATACATTAAATTTAATCTATCAATCATTACATACAAGAATGTCATGTTTTCTTCATTCATGAATGATATAAATTATATTATTTACCATAATATAATTTCATATATCAAATAATAATCAACATGAAAATATTATACTAATTTCAAATATTCATGTCACTATAAGTGTAATTTCACTATTTTATATGAAAATAAATTTCAGTTAATATCCATCCTTCATCACAAAAGTAAAATAGACATTACAACTTCATGTAAAAATAGATGTGGTATTATACGTAATGAAGTAGTGAATCACATGTAACTCCATTGTATCTTCTTTAGGAAGCCTGATTAATGTATAGTAAACAATAAATGGTTTGTGGAACTACATCACTTCATGTGGTTATACCCATTATGTGTTCATTATTCATGATAATACTTATAGTGAAAAAAAACTTTTATGCACGGTTTAATATGCTGAAATCATAAAAAATCACATGTTTATGGTTTAAACCATCATGATTTTGTGATACATGAACATTATTCATCCGGTCTATGTCATAACCTGCCTTCACCAAAAGGAGGGGAGGGTCAGCAGATTGGAAGGCACTTCCTTCTTTAAGTTGAAGGAGAGATAATGACCCTCGAAACCCACCTTCAATAGGTCCCGGAGTGGGGAACAACGCTAAGGGTATAGAATCACACACTAAATGGAAGGCATTACCATTTTTTCCTTTAATAGGATCAAGAGATAAGATGATGAAAGCCAACAACACTAAAAATGAAAGAATAGTAAATCCAAAAGTAAACCATTACAACATGAATGTTCAAAAGTAAAAGATACATGATACAATAACTCCAAAGATAATGTACCAAAAGAATGAAATTAGACAACAACAACTGCCCCACTGTCCGAGCTAGTATGGTCCAGCACGATCCCTGAAGTCCTCCTGGAAGCCTGAAAATAGTTTTATATACGTAGGGTGAGCATACAAGTATACACCGTAGGGAAAAACCTAACTCTCTCGTGAACAAGTGGGGAGATGTAATAAAGTCCCATGAGAAGCAGACAACCAAACACTATCAAGGAGTCTATACATCCCACTCACCAGCCACACTCACCAAATAATGCAAGAAGTAATGTATAATAAAATCACATCTATGTTTTGGTACCCTGTGCAACATGCCCACTGGTTATTGATGACATCCTACGCATCGATCCAATCCCTCCATTCTCACCACAGTCCCACTGCCACAGCCCGCCAGTACACGCATGGGCCATATCCTCACACAGTCCCACTACGAAACCCCACCCGCAAACACCTGGGCCATAACCTCACTCAGTCCCACTGACAAACCCCGACCACAAACACCTGGGCCATAACCACCACCGCCACGCCCGAAGACACCTGGGCTAGAAGATCTACTGCCACACCCAAAGACACCTGGGACTCATCCCGAAGACACGTGGGAAACCACATGCCCGCACAGACATGGGCCAACCACCACACTACCCTGCCTGATGATTCATGGGCTAATAATGGACTTCAGGCCATCACATCCTGCCTATAGAGTCTTGGACTATTCGGGAAAGGTAGCACAATAGGAGATAATAACCAGACACTCATATAATTGTTGGGAAAAACACCCTCCCACCTGAAATGGGGTTGCTCGGCACTAAGTTCTCAACATGGGTGGGCCACGAACAAGAAACACAAAACTAAAAGTATATGTATAGGTAACAGGAACTCACCCAAATCTAGGTTTTTCTTCAGCCAGCCTAAAGTGCACACTTAGCACCTGTGTCCATGTCACAACTCACAAAAAAAACCCATTTGTTCCACCCTTTTTTCGTGTTTGGGAATAAGGATAAAATAAGTTTCTATACCTACTTGGGAAACTAGCAAGTATAATCACAAGACAAGGAAATAGTACAGTCAAACATCAACTTAAACATTCACACCCAATTATCTTGTAAAGTCACAAACACAAAAAGGGATAAGTGAAATCCCTCAAAGTACTAGAACCAAGGAAAATCCCAAGATACTACCCCATGTTCCCAAAAACCAGGAGCACGATTTCTCAACAACATGGGATTCCACCCCAATTCGTGATATAAGAAAACTAACCACACGACCCCAAATTCACAACCAGCAAAACCATAACAATGGGGGATCCCATCCCCACCCACATCACCCAGAAATCGGCCTGTGAAATAAAAACAACCAAACCACTACCACCAACAAAAAGCAGGCCCATGCTGGTATTTTCATATTTAAAAGATTTAACACACTCCATGATACCAATTACACTGTACATTAATCGGGGTTATCATAGAAAAGGGTTGATCTGGGTGCTTTCAATTTATTTATCCGAATATACGTAATTAACCAATTTCCCTTACTCGACCAACACAAGAGATAGGGTTTATTAGTGCACAGATAAAGACCATCAATGACCATGATTTTCAATAGGCATAATCCCGTACAAATCAGAAATCATTAATCAAGAAAGAAGAGAAAAATAGAGCATCATCATCGGTCACACCCCTTCCCTTCATTCATTAGAATCCTTTAATTATCTTCATTAAAGTTTGGTTTGTCCAATTCTATAGAAGTAGTAGAGTTCCCACCCCGCAAGATACACACAAAGGAGACACGAAGGTGAAATACCAACTTGATTGATCATGTATTGACGTTAAGAGTGGAAACTCGAAATGATGAGCAGTAGCACCACGAGACGCATCCAAGGAAAAAATATGGGGTATTCGTTGGGAGGAAGGGTACTCCGAGCGCTGGGTGATCGAGAAAAGAAACATTGAGAGAAGCCTTTAGGTTATAAAGGCTGATAAGGGATGAGATATAGAGTCCACTGGGACGGTTATGATATCGAGAAATTCTCGAAACCGTGGAAGAGGCAGGGTCGTGGGTTGACCACGTGGCTGGGACACCCCACACATCATTAAAGGGTCCCTGCCTTTTGGGGCGGTTAAAACCGACACAGATGTCTACAGGCGTTTCTAAAAACGTGGTTAGGGCGTGAATAGAAACCATGATTTTATTTAAGGGTTCTTCATTTGAGGGGTACCCACCAAAAATTTAATTATTTGTCATTAATGGTCTTTAAAGCGGGCTTAGAGGGGCCAAAACACAGTTTAAAAACCATTTTTCAAAACAAAAAGGGGAGCCACTGGAAAAAAAATCAGAGGAGGTAGGTGCGAGCTACCGGTAGTCGAGAGCTAGTGGTAGGCACGAGCTACCGGTAGCTCTCGGCTACCGGTAAGTTCGAGCTACCGGTAGGTTTGAGCTACCGGTAGTAGAGATCTATGGGTACGATGCGGCTATGGGTAGACCGAGATACTCGTAGGCCGTGGCTACCGGTAGACCAAGCTACCGGTAGGCGGCGACTACCGGTAGACCGAGCTACAAGTAGGCCGCGACTACCAGTAGGATGCAGCTAATGGTAGACGGAGCTACCGGTAGGCCATGCTATCGGTAGGCTGCGGCTACCGGTAGACCTAGCTACAGGTAGGCTGCAGCTACTGGTAGACAGAGCTACCGGTAGGCCGAGCCACCAGTAGGCCTACTACCTGTAGACTAAGGCTACCATTAGAGGGACAAGCTTCACCGAGGAGCTGGGATGACCTTCCAAACCACCCAGAACACTCCAACATCAGATTTTTCACCATATAATGGACCCTAAACACCATGAAATTACATTAGATACTTCTCAAACTATTCTCTTCCCCGAAAATACAAGAAACAACTATAAAGGAGGAAAGAGGGGTCCAAACAACCACCCTCTAAATATAATTCTCAGGAGCAAACCCTTGAGTTGTTAGAAAGCTGGGATATAACCCCCCCTATATCCAAGAACACTCCCCCAAGAGTTATCAATCTCAACATCCACAACAAGCACAAGGATCACACTATCCAACACATGATCTAGGGGGTCCCTGATTACATGTCAGGATATTATCCACTTTGGGCAGCACTGATTCACCCGCACGGGTTTAATCGCATCCACATTAATGTGTCCTGATTAGCAGTCAGGTTTTCCCATCATAACACATTCAGAAACACAGAGCAGGACATGGAACCGATCATTTAATGGATAAGAAAACAAGAACTTCAGATTCACTAAAGCACAAGGTAAAACATCTCAACAAGGCTCACAAAAAAACTATAAGGAAGTTAGAACAGATCTGGGTACTTAATGCGGAACTGGGACTCCCTCTCCCAAGTACTCTCTTCCAGGACACTATGCCTGCACAACACACGAACCAAGGGGATGGTTCGTCCATGAAGCACTTTCTCTTTATGATCCTTGATCTTGATCAGTCACTCTAGGAAGGTCTCATTGTCTTTGACATCCAACTCTCACCAATGTATGATGTGGGAGTCATTGTGTAGGTATCGTCGAAGCTGGGAGACGTGAAAGTCGTTGTGAATTTTCTCCAATTGAGGTGGAAATGCTAGCTGATATTCCATCTTAGCAACTCGTCCCAAAACCTCGAAGGGTCCGATCAACCTAGGTAAGATCTTACTCCCCTTCCCAAACCTTCATTGTCCACGCCGAGGGGAGACCTTAAAGAACACGTGGTCTCGTACCTCAAACACCAAGGGCCTCCTCCTACTATCGTCATACGCCTTCTGTCGGTCCTGGGGCACCTTCATCCTTTCCTATATAAGCTGGACCTTCTCTGTCATGCTCTACACCACCTCCGAGCCAAGGATTCCAGCCTCTCTGAATTCAGTCTATCACATAGGTGAGCGGCATGGCCTCCCGTACAAGGCTTCGAATGGATCCATACCAATGGTAGAGTGATAGCTATAATTGTAGGCAAACTCTACGAGAGGAAAATGTCACAACCACGATCTTCCTGATTCCAGAACACATGCCCGCAACATATCCTCCAAGGTCTGGATGGTGCGCTTTGTATGTCCATCTGTCTAGGGATGGAAAACAGTGCTAACATGTAGCTGAGTGCCAAAAGCATGCTGAATCCCCTCCAGACTCATAAGGTAAATCATGCATCCCTATCCGAGACTATGGACCTCGAAACTCCATACACCCGCACCACCTCATCCACGTACCTTCGTGCCGAAGCATCCACTGAACTCGACTCCTTTATAGCCAGAAAGTGAACTGATTTTGTCAACCATTCCAACTACTACCTAGACGGCATAGTATCCCCCTTGAACCATGGGTAGTCCCATGAAAAAATCCATTGAGAGGTCCTCCCACTTCCCCTCGGGGACATCTAGAGACTGCAGCAGGCCGCCTGGAACTCGGTGTTCAGCCTTCACGTACTGACACACTAGGCACTTGGCCACAAACTCTTCAACTGCTCGCTTTACTCCAGGCCACTAGAAGTGTCTCTTTAGACCGTAGTACATCTTGAAAACATCTGGGTGTACCACTAGTAGTGAGTTGTGGATCTCACGAAGAATATTTTTGTGCATCCCCTCTGGAACAAATAGCTTTCCATGGAAAAGCATCTGGTTCTAACCATCCTCTATCCATCCTTCCAGATCATTACTCTGGTCAACACGGTCATGCATCACTTCGCACTCTGGGTCTCCCCACTGAAAATCCTCCACTTTCGGAAATATAGAAGATTGTACTATAATCTGATACAGGAAACCTGTACCGCTATCCATCCTCGCATCCAGGTGAAAGGAAACCAACTCCTCCATTGCCTTCCAGGCATCTGCCGATTCCCGAACTACTTCCTTCTACGATTTCCATCTCAGGGAATCAACCACAACATTTCCCTTGCCCTCAGTATAAGATTTATAGAAGTCGTAATCTTGGAGGAACTCAACCCATCTCTTCTTACGCAAGTTCATATCTCACTGGGAAAAGACATAACGCACCCTCTTGTGATATGAGAATACCACAAAGCATTCCCCGATGAGGTAATGCCGCCACAACTTCAATGCGAACACTACGGCTACAAGCTTAAGATCGTGGGTGGCATAGTTATCTTCCTGAGGACGTAACTGCCTAGAACCATAAGAGATCACACCTCGTTGTTGCATCAGTACACATCCCAACCCAAGACGGAAGCATCAAAAACCACTTCAAACAACACCACTTCCTATGGAAATCTGAGCACTTGAGCACTAACCTACTTCTCCTTTCGGTAGAAAAAAGTTGCATGGAAGTGGTCGCCCCAAAGGAAGGCCTAACCCTTCTTGGTTAAGGATGTCAAAGGGGTTGCAACTTGGGAGAAGTTGGGTATGAACCTCCAATAGTAACCTACCAGCCCGAGGAAACTATGAACCTCTAGCACATTCTTGGGTTCTTCCCATGAAACAACTACCTCAACCATTGATGGGTCCACCGCTACCCCCTGCTAGGACACTACGTGCCCAAGTAAGTGCACTTATCGCATCCAGAACATGCATTTTGACAACTTCCCAGAGAGCCGGTGCTATCGGAGGACCTCCAAAACCATCCTCAGGTGCTTTTCATGGTCCTCCTCTGATCATGAATAGATCAGGATATCATTGATGAACACAAATATGAACCGATCCAAGTACTCATGGACGATGGAGTTCATAAACCCCATGAACATGGATGGGGCGTTCGTAACACTAAATGGCATAACTACCAACTCGAAGTGCCCATATCTGCACCAGAAGGTTGTCTTCGGGATGTTTCCCACTTTCACCATCAACTAGTGGTACCCAGACCGTAGGTCGATCATCGAGAACCATCTTGCGCCTTTCAGCTGGTCGAAAAGATCATCTATCCTCAAAATAGGGTAGCGATTCTTGATTGTCACCTAATTCAGCCTCCTATAGTCTATGAAAAACCTGAGACCACCATCTTCCTTCTTTGAGAACAAGACTGGAGCAACCCACGGTGATGCACTTGGTCAAACATAACCCCTCTTTATTAGATCATCAATCTGAATCGGCAGCTCTCGTAGCGCATAAGGTGCCATCCGGTAAGGAGCCATCGAAATTGGACGGGCACCATGTTGCAAGTCTATCCCAAATTTGATATCACATCGAGTGGGTAGAGTCATAACCTCCTCAGGGTAGACGTCCATAACCTCACTGACGATCCCTGGTATCTCCATCATCTCAGCATCTAGTGACTCTACTGATAGCTCGACGATCAAGGAGAGGAGGGGTTTTTCTCGCCTGTTGCCCTTCTGACCGCTCCGCTCGCCAGTGGAAGTAACATGGAGACCATCCACGTCTGAAAACACGACCCTTCCTCAGAAGCGGTCGATGATGGAACACACAGAGAACAGCCAGTCGATGCCTAGGATAACATTGTATGGTTGTATCTGCAATAATAGGAGATCCCTGACCGACTAATGCGGCCCTACCATTAGTCTGCATCCTCGAAAAACAAATAACAAGTCGGTCTAACCTTCGACTGGCGTGCTCAGCACCAGGGGAACTGGAAGTCTCTCGGCATCTATACCCAAAGAACCTTCTAGACTAGTTGCAATGAGGGAGTGAGAAGCTCTGGTATCGAACAAGGCATAAGTAAGGGTGATAAACAAACTGATCGTACCTCGAACGACCTATGGCCTTGCTGGAACTGCTGCCTCTGTAGTGTGCAACTCTCCATGCTAAGATCCTCTTCCTATCGGTTGTTGGCCACCTCCCTGACCATTTCCTGGTCGAGGTACCTGAGGAGAGCCCTGAGGTCGGCCTCCTCCCTCAACGTCTGCCCTCTGAGGAGAGGGATTTCGCTGCCCCTGCTGCTGTTGCTGGAAGGGCCTAGCTAGAAGCTACTGCTGGGGCAGGTGCTAGGCCCGTACACCACCGTCATATTGTACTCAGTCCGAGCACTGATTCCAGATATGTCCATGGCTCCCACAGACAAGGAACCTCTATCCTTATCCCGAATGAAAGGGGCGAGGACTAGGGGACCGAAACTAGAACTGATGGGGCCTTCTCCCTACTGGTCGGAATCGATAGGGTCTTGATGCTGGTGGTCTAGTGCTGATAGACTTCCCCTTAGATGATCCCAGCTGGATCCCCTCTCAGGACACACCTCCTAGGGAATTCATCCTCTCCACCACTTAGGCCTTCTTCTGGACCTCCACGTATGTCGGCAGGGTGACGGGGGTAACATCGTACTATAGGGAGGGTCAGAGCACCTCCTTCAAACGTCTTTCCTGAGACTCCTCATTTGGAAAGAGGTCAAGAGAAAAATGTAGGAGGTCCTTGAAGATGAATCACATCTCCTTTACTAACATACTCCCCTACTAAAAGGATATTAACTCCTTCCTCTTCTCCGCCTTCATCGTAGAAGAGAGGAATTCTTCTCAGAACTCCTTCTCAAAATCATCCCATTCCACCTCAGCCTCTCTCCTATCCCCCAGGTAAAGAGTCCACCACTGACGTGCTGCTCCCCGCATCTGGCTGACGGCCAGAGGAACCCATTACATAGGCGGAGGACAAATTAGGTTGAATGCTATCACCAGCTCTTCTAGCCAGCTCTCCGTCTTCATGTCAAATGTGTTTCCCTCATACTTCTCGAGGGTCTATCGCTGGAAGGATAGAAGTGTCTTCTGCCACTAGTCATCCTCCTCCTCCTGATCAGCCCTCTGCCAATATGCCATGTCATCCTATTAGGCCTCGATCGCCCGTGGTCGCCTTCCAGGTGCCATAGCTTCAAGGTAAACTAGGAATGCCTATGCCCAAGTAGTGAGGAATATTGTTTTTAAATTTCTTACTCATCTTATTGATTTAAATTCCCAAAACACCCATGAAACACCAGAACACAAGTCATTATGATGCATGTACCTTTCCTAGGGTCTCTACCCCACAATCAGCGTGGCCTCACTTGGTTGTTTGGTAGGTCCAGAGTCCTTGCATCGGATCACTGGGGGGCCTAAAATCTAATGTCCTAGCTGGTCTTCCCTGGCCTAATTCATGAACCAAGGTCAACCATCACTATTTCCCTACTGTACCATGAAATCCTCACTATTCCTAACTCCAAACTCCATTCTACCTCTCAACCATAACCTCTAGCTCTGATTCTATTCTTTCATGACCCGCCTTCACCAAAAGGAGGTAAGGGTCAGCAGAGTGACATACCCTTCCTTCATTAAGTCGAAAGAGAGATAATGACCCACGAAACCCACATTCAATAGGTCCCGGAGTGGCGACCAACGCCAAGGGTATAGAATCACACACTAAATGGAAGGCATTACCCTTTTTTCTATTAAAAGGATCGGGAGATAAGATTATAAAACCCAACTACACCAAAACTAAATGAAAAGTAAAGCCAAAAGTAAACCATTCCCACATGCATGTTCAAAAGTAAAAGATACATGATACAAGTACTCAAAAGCTAATGTACCAAAAGAAAGAAAAATGACAATAGCAACTACCCCATGGTCCGAGCTAGTACGGTCTCGTACAATCCCTAATGTCCTCCTGGAAACCTGAAAACATTTTTATATATGTAGGTTGAGCATACAAGTATACTCAATATGGAAAAACCTAAAGCTCTCGTGCAGAAGGTGGGAGATGTACTAAAGTCCCGTGAGAAGCAGACAACCAAACACTATCAAGAAGTCTATCCATCCCACTCACCAGCCACACTCACCAAATAACGCAAGCAGTAATGTATAATAAAAGCACATCGATGTTTGGGTACCCCACGCCACTATCCCACGGGTTATTGAAGACATACTACGCATCGAACCAATCCCGCCATTCTCACCATAGTCCCACTGCCACACCCTGACTGCACACACCTGGGCCATATCCTCACGTCGTCCCACTGCCAAACCTCGCCTGCACACACCTGGGCCATATCCTCGCGCAATCCCACTGCCAAACCCCACCCTCAAACACCTGGTCCACAACCACTACCGCCACGCCCGAAGACACCTGGGCTAGAAGATCTACGACCATGCCCGAAGACACCTTGGCATCATCCCAAAGACACTTGGGAAACCACTTGACCGCACACACCTGGGCCAACCACCACACTACCTTGCCCGAAGATTATTGGGCTAATAATGGACATCACGCCATCACAACATTCCCGTAGAGTCTTGGGCTATTCAAGAAAGGGAGCAGAAAAGGAGCTAATAACCAGCCCCTCATATAAGTGTTGGGAAAATCACCCTCCCCCATGAAATGGGGGTGTTCATTATTAAGTGCTCAACTTGGGTGGGGTGAGACCAAGAAACACAAAACTACATGTATATGTATAGGTAACAGGTACTCATCCAAATCTAGGTTTTTCTTTAGCCAGCCTAAAGAGAACACTCAGTACCCGTGTCCAAGACACAACTCACACCAAACCAAAACCCATTTGTTCTAACCTTGTTTCTGTGTTCGGTAAGAATGTTTAAATAATTTTCTTCACCTACTTGGGAATCTAGAAAGCATAAGAACAATCCAAGGGAATACTACATTCAAACAGCAACTTAAACATTCACACTTGGTTATCTTGTAAAGTCACAAACACAAAAAGGGATAAGTGAGATCCCTCAAAGTACTGCAACCACAGAAAACCCCAAGATACTACCCCATGTTCCCAAAACCCAAGAGCACGGTTTCTCAACAACAGATGATTCCACCCCAATTCGTGATATAAGAAAAGTAACCACACGACCCTAAATTCACAAACCACGAAACCATAACAACAGGGGATCACATACCCACCCACATCACCCATAATTTGGACAGTGAAATAAAATCAACCAAACCACTACCACCAACACAAAGTAGGCCCATGAAAGTATTTTCAGATTTAAAAGATTTAACACACTCCATGATTCCAATTCCGCTGTACTTTAACCGAGGTTATCACAGAAAAGGGTTGATCCTGGTGCTTTAAATTTATTTAGCTGAATATATGTAATTAACCAATTTCCCTTACACGACAAACAGAAGAGATAGGGTTTATTAGTACACAAAGAAAGACCTCCGACGACCATGATTTTCAGCAGGCGTAAGCCCGTACAAATCAAGAATCATTAATAATGAAAGAGGAGAAAAACAGAGCATCATCATCAGTCACACCCCTTCCCTTCATTCATTAGAATCCTTTTATTATCTTCATTAAAGTCTGGTTCGTCCAATTCTATAGAAGAAGTAGCGTTCCCACCCCACAAGATACACACAAAGGAGAGATGAAGGATAAATACCTACTTGATTGATCAAGGATCGATGTTAAGTCCTCGGTGGAAACTCGAAATCAGGAGCAACAACACCATGGGACGCGATCAAGGAAAAACTCCGGGGTATTCTTAGGGAGGAAGGGTACTTCGAGCACTGGATGATCAAGAAACGAAATGTTGAGAGAAACCTTTAGGTTATAAAGGCTGATAAGGGCTAAGATACAGCGTCCCCTGGGATGGTTATGATATTGAGAAATTCTAGAAACTGTGGAAGACACGGGGTCAGGGGTTGACCACGCGGTTGGGACACCCCACACATCATTAAAGGGTCCCTGCCATTCAGGGTGGTTAAAACTGACGCACATGTCTACTGGAATTTTTGAAAACGTGGTTAGGGCATGACCAGAACCTGTGTTTTAATTTAAGGGTTCTTCATTTGAGGGGTACCAACCAAACATTTAATTAATTGTCATTAATGGTCTTTAAAATAGGCTTAGTGGGGCCAAAACACGGTTTAAAAACCATTTTTCAAAACAAAAAGGGGCGCCACTGGAAAAAACCCGTGGAGGTAGGCGCGAGCTACCAGTATCCACGCTACTGTTAGGCGATGTCTATCGGTAGACCGAGCTACCGGTAGGCCGTGGCTACCAGTAGCCCGAGCTATCGGTAGGTGGCGGCTACCAGTATTCAAAGGCTACTGGTAGACCGAGCTACCGGTAGGCTGTGGCTAACGATAGACCGAGCTACAGGTAGGTCGAGCCACCGGTAGGCCTGCTACCGGTATGTTATGGCTACCGTTAGGGGTTCATGCTTCACCGAGGAGATGGGATGGCCTTCCAAACCACCCATAACACTCTAACCTAAGATTTTTCACCATGTAATGGACCCCAAACTCCTGGCCATTACAGTCAGGATGGATTTAGGAAACACAATACAGAAATTCTAGAAATTTTCCTTTATAAATACAAAGATTACTTGAGTATATATTTTAGCACTCTTGTATTTCCATCAATATGCATTTTTCATCATATTGAAAATGGGTAGCTTAGTGGTAATTTATATAAAATCATCTATTTCCCATGGTAATTGTAACGCCCCGACCCTAGTTACCTAGAGTCGGTGCATTATTACATAACATTGGCATGATCATGAGAAAGATCAAGTCTCGAAAGACCGATTAGTTTAGTAGCCTTGGAATAACTAGATACATCCATAAATTTTTACATTACATGATAAAAAAAACATCTTGTCTTCATATCCCCTCATACTATCCCTGCAGGTCATTCATAAATTACTTCTTCATAATCCTAGAAAAAAAACATTGAAAGGGGTGAGCTCGGATGCTCAGTAAGGATAACATTATAGCAGAAGCTTTCATAAATAAGCATAAACACTTAAGGCAATTTATATCTAAAACAAAAGCCTTTGAAACTTGAACTTCAGCATAAAATGGCAAAGGTAAAATGAAATAATGCCATTTACTTACTCACATGGATATTCTACTAGTCGAATGATCACATGCAATATCAATAACCACTTTCATAATGATGGAATGCATAATGCCAGACTATCTTAACCACATAGCCAAGGCCTCGTGCCAAGACTACAAATAAGATTTTGCCAAGGCCTTGTGCCAAGACACTAGTTTGCCTCATGAGACCTACCGATGCATCGAGGAGCTATAGCGGGCTCCACCCGTCACTTATTAAGTCCAATGTATTCCTCATATGAATAGGTTTAAGCATAAAATAAACATTCGTATTAAAACTAGCATACGAAATGTCAATACTTTAACCACAAACCATGAATGGTATAAAAATAGAACATCCACAGTCAAATATAACTCATTTGATACAATATGGAAGATTGTATTGTATCACATTAACCTCAATCATGAATAATGAAGGATGTTGACATAGATGAAAATAATCATCAAAACTATTTGAGAGAAATATCCCCCTTTTCTTGAAAACATTTAAAAGTCACACTATTTGTCAAGAAGCCATTTAAAAATAGATTTTTGAATCAAAGTGTCCCATACCACTTTGAAACTTTTAAAAGGAGTTTTAATTTTAAAACTTTGATGTCCATATAAATAAATCCTTAAAACCATTTTTAAAACATGGACATTAATGAGCAAGATATAGAAGAATAAGTCTTTAAAACATTTTAAAATGGTATTTTGGTTAGAGGTTCTAACCAAAAGAGAGACACTTGAATACAAATAATTGAGGTAATAAAAACTTTGTAATATCATGAGAATAAAGGGATTCATGATATACTATGTCAAGTACATTATCTACACCGCATAAAAGTGATTTGGTGTATATCAACAAAGAAGTCTCAGTTCAATGTAAATTGAGATGAAATCTCTCATAAAGGCCGTATCCTTAGGTTAAGGATAAATCAACGACATAATTATGTGTGAAAAATATAAATACACTAAATATGATTGAATATTCAGTGTAAAACAATCAAAGGATATTCACACATATTCTTGTAGAAACAACACCAATGAATTGGATATTTAACTCAACAAATTGAGATTGAGTTAAAATTACTCTTATCAAGTTCATACCGATCACTTGAGAATTTATCAATGGAGTGATTATGTGTATCAAAAGTATATCCACAGAAAGGGGAGTGGAAATTAAGGCATAATCAAATGAATAGCGATTCCACACATAATCTTGGAGTAATATAATCAATGAAATATGTGTAAAGCCAAATGAGTGGAAATTGAAATCTCAAATTCCCTTATCGATTAGGTAACTTACGAAACATACACCCATGAAAGAAGTATCATAACATGATGATGTAAATACCCATAAATTAAATTATATTACACAATTAATACAATCATGGGCAATACACCACATGCAATAATTAAGTGGTGAACAATGGAAATCTCACGGAATTGAAAGTGAGATAAGAAAATCCCTTACCACGTTAATCAACTGAGTCGCATGTCCAAAAGTTAATAACCACCAAATGATTTACATAATAACATGATTATAAAGTGAATCATGATAATATATATCAAATGGAAGTACACAATACACCACTTTCAATAATTTAGTAGCGAACAATGGAAATCTCACGGAATTGAAAGTGAGATAAGAGAATCCTTTACTTTGTACTTTTTCCTTGGTCGATGGTAGGTTTACCTCCTGTATAATGGTGAAATAATTGTTATTTAATAATAAAAGAATAAGTTACTTTAATATGATATCATATATGATCTTTTAACATTGATTTGTTAATAATATCTTAGAATTATCGTTATTTCAGGTGTTAACGGGTTCATTTTACTTTACATTCTTTGTTATGTGAGCCATATTCGTTATTAATGGGATGTATATTATTCATATCCAGAATGGTATCAAGTCCATAAACATCATTTTTAAATCATAAAATGATAATTATACTTTAATGGATACGATGGAGAATGAATCTCATCGCGTTCGTGGAGACGGTAGTCCGTACGTACGCACGAATACTACTTCCATTTAATTTTTATTTTAAATTAATCTAATCAAAATGATACATAGGTATATTACTATTCCAGTAAAATATAATATTTTATATATGTTACTTAAGTTCATTAACACCATCCTTTATACGTTCCATGTGTGGTATGAACGAGTCATATCATTTTAAGGGGGCGGTAGTCCGCACTTCCTCAAATGAAATTATCGTATGTATATACAACATGAAACGAATAATTGTATGAAATAAAATTTAATTACAGAAGCTTATATATAAAATATATATCATTAATATCATATTTAATTACAGTGCCATTCTAATGGCCACCATGAGAGGCGGTAAGATGTATTTGAACAATCATCGTTTCGTGAGGCGTTAGTTTGCCATCCACAGAAACATTATGTTCATCATCCATTAGATGGAGTTGTGTGAATGTGTAGTTTGAATCCTTCTTATAACAACATCCTAGTATATTGTGGATACTGTTGTTGTTACAAAAGAAAGGAAATAAAAAGAGTTTGGGGGTTGGAGAAGCAAAATAATTGAAAATAATTTAAGAGAAAATGTTACCTTTAATTTAGGTAACTCACTTTGGTTGGAACCAAAGGACTTCTTGAAATGCTTTATGCCTAAGGTGAAGCTTCAAGGAGGAGGAGATGGATGTGGGGAGCTTAGTTGGGCGGAGTTTGGACGAGCCAAGTGGCTTGAGAGGTGTGAGGAATGAGTAGAAGTGGTCTCCTTTTATAAGGGAGAGGAGGGGCTCTTTAGGAAAGAGTGAAAGTATTACTTTATAATATAATTATATTCGGTTTATAATGGTCCAAAAATCATTGAGGTAGAAGATAAGATGACTCATATTCTAAATAACATCAACCAATAAGAATTGGACAGGTTTTAGATAATATTTTAATCATTATAATCTTATTTATTTAAATGATTTATTAATGAGGTAAACATTACATCATTATTGTGTCATTAATAATTTAAATTATTTGATGTCTAAAAATTATAAATAAAATATCATTATGTAGGAAATAGTTTTAGCTTTCTAATGAATATTTATAATCGAAAATCCAACATGTATAACCCTATGTAAAAATTGTTCTTTTAAAAGATGTAAGCTTATGCCATTTTTGTATTCATTTTAACTTAATTAAAATAAAGTGTCATTATCACTTTCAAGTGGATAAATGGGGTCCCAAAATTGACCCAAAGATGCCCATGGTCGACCATGTATCAACCAATAGGGTTAAGACACGTTTTAGGGTAATTTAGTATTATAATAATATTATTTTTTAACCCTTATTTACCGGATTTACCCTTAACCATGGTAAATAAAATATTTACCGCAGTAATTATTCAAAATGTCTAAAAATAAAAGTTACCTATTTACACAATTTGAACATCCTGATTCCAAATATGGAATCCATTTTTCTAAATTCAAAACACAGAAGTGGCAGAAATTAATTTAAAATTAATTCCCGCTGTCAAAACAAAAAGCGTGTTTTTAAGAGATAATAACTATCAAAAGATTGACACTTGTTTATTTTCAGTTTAATTGTAAAATTATGTACAATGACCAAAATTATATTAAATGGTAAAAATATATTCTAAATATACTTTAAAACCACTCAAATTCATAATTTATCACTATTAATTATTTTGATTAAAAAAGTTGTTTTTAATTAAAATTTAGTAATTTTTACTATTCATCAAAATATGAAAGTTATCCGAAAAGTACCAAAATTTCACCTTAGGCTAAATTTGATATTCCGAATCCAAAAATGAAGTCCATTTTGAAATATAAAATATATATAATTTCAAAAAATTAAGTATTACTATTCATAACGGCTAGTTTGATCGGTTGTGCTGTGTGTTAAAACTCGAAGTTGCGTACAACACACGCTACTGTTTTATTCAAAGGAAAGCGTACCGTGGAAGCTTGGGATGTTTTATTTTAAATATTTTGATGTCCCCATTTAGTCAAAAAGTTTAAAATATTTTATTTAAAAAGGGTTCACTATTAAAAGTTGGTAAAACCACAATACTGAAGATGAATTTGTTCTTACATTATGTCTAAGAAACTCATAATATGGATTCTAAAATTATAAGGATTATATAAAGTTTAAAATTTAGTTAATACTATTCATAACCTTTTTTGAACGGCTTGTTTGGTAAGTCATGGTGCGCTTGAACTCGGTGTTGCGTGTAGTGCAAGTTATTGAATTATTTTGAAGAAATAACACACTATGAAATCTTGGGGTGTTACATTCTCCCCTCCTTCAATAAACTGCATCCTCGCAATTTGAAATTGTTCTTCGAAAATAAAAGGTTGAAAATAGAAAATATATTTGTGGGAAAACCCACATCGGAAATTGGTTTACTAAAATTTAGTCTTAATATGAGGAAAAGAGAAATGAAAGGGTCACCACCAAATTATGATCTCGATTAGAAGAACATTGGTGGCAATTAGAGACATATAATTGGAGGAAAAACGTAAATATTTATAGGTAGTGGTTGAGGTCATCAATCACAAACAAGTATAAAATTGAGGTCCTTAAACTCATCAATATATGATGATTTGAAGTACCATCAGTTCAACAAAATATAGGGTATTGGGATCACACATTTTTGACATTTCAAAATATCTTAGTTGAAATCCCACATCGAAAAATGAATTAATGAGGCCTCTATTTAAAATAACGAGTGGAAAGTATGAAGATTACCGAAAATAACACATACTAGGGTTCCATGTAGGAAAATATGGATATGGAGGAGAAATCTAACCATCAATTATCTGATGGAGAGTGGTAGAGAACATGGCTAAGAAAAGGCCAACAATCCCAAATCCATAAATTAGTGATGATTTAAGGTACCATCTAGGACAACATTTTTTTTAAGTTACATTACATAAGGAAGAGGAATTCATTTATGATATTGACTAAGAACATTATGAGATATACTTAAATTTTAAGTAGATTTTCATTCTTTAATAAATTTCCACCACTAACTCAATTTTTTTTAAACGATGAGTATTCAAGAAGACATGGTCACACTGGAAGAGCTAGAATAAACTTCTATAGAATCACATGATCCATGCAGGATAAACCATATATTTACATTGTCATTGAAGATTAATCAAAACCAAAATGGTTAGTGAATGATCTAATGATCCCCCAAAAGTATATTCATTGAGATAAATATGCACTAATCTTAATTTCTAAAATTAAACCAACAATACCCCAAAGTTAAATAGATACCATTCAATAACCAATTGTCCTTAAAATCCTTTAATATAATCCAAACTAATATTGAAACCCAAAACATAGAAGAATTTGATTATGTAGTCTCCCATGTTACATTGTATCTCCAAATGACATCAAATACTCTTAAAGTCACATACTTAAAAGTAATAAACATCATCACATATTCTCTGTTATAGGTTAATCATTTCCATAAATAACCCAAATCACTATAAATCAACAATAAAAATGTAGATAAAAATCCACCATTACTCTACAAATGAAACCTCATTGTATTCTATTTTCCTTGGGCATATAGTGTTCCTAACAAAACGAACATCTTCCAAAATAACATTTATCACTTAATCACCAAATCATTTTCCTATACCAAGGGTATTCATTTGATAAGACATAAGAACCCAATCATCTTATTATTGATCAATAAAATCATTTAACAAAAAAATAGTCATACTAACCAGGGACTTCACGTAGTCCAGTGGTAGGCGATAAATCCCAATCGCACTTTGGTTGTGGGTTCGATTCCCACAGCTTTGTCCGACGCGACGGGTTGTCACACGGTCTACGTGTTGTCCTTTTTCAAAAACTATATTATATAATATTACCAAAATGAGATAAATTTTTCAAAATAACATAATTTAACCACAAATGTTATATCATACTTTGCATTTTCATCCCAAATTATAATAACTTATCATTTTCTCAAACCCCAATGATCATATAAAACCAAATGGTTATTTATACCTATATCCACAAGAGAAGAGACAATTATTCCTCAAATATCATTCTCACATGGCAAACTGAGGGGTTACAAATACAAGAGAAAATTTTCCAAAGTAAACCCATCAACAAGGAGTGATAATACTTTTTAAATTTTTCTCCAACCATTTATTTCCGCATAGCTTCTTCTTTGAGCAAGAAAATATCCTATAAAATAGGACATTCACTCGGGTAATGGCCAGGTCCCCTACATTTACGGCAAATGACTGTAAATGGACTCTTGGGACCATTTTTATCTTCTTCCATAGTACTCTTCATTTTTCTTCGGCAATTCTTCACTTTATGTCCTTCCTTCCCGCACGTAAAACATTTCGTTGTCCCATTGAGACACTTTCCTGGGTGTCTCTTTCCACAATTCCTGCATGATGAAAATTGAGGTTTCTTTTCTCCATGGTCTCCATTGCTGAAGATCTTATCATTTATCACCTTTATCTTCCTTGTTGAGTCTGGGAGTTGGTTAATATATATGTTGTTGATCATATTTTTGGAAAACTGATTTGACATAAAGACGATATCTTTTACGCCTATCAACATTCCATTTTGTTGCTCATTTCCACCACCGTTCCCACCTTGTACATCATTCTCAATGTCACTATGACTTCCTTGGAATCCAGCCATTGACTAAAACCAGAAAGCATTGTGTGAGTAATAGTAGTTGTAAAATCATTTAGAGATTAAAATGTCACCATATTCTCAATTTGAAACATATTAGGATTAACCAATGTCATTTACTCTCATCTTATGTATATATTACTTAAATCGGTTTGTAAAGAAAATGTAAATTATCCTAAGCATATCCCCCGGGAGTGTCGTAACCAAGAGTGCAGCAAGGCCCATTGTCGTGCACCAGTTCCCGTTCGAGTCTAGCTCAAAGTGGTGTTTTCGGGTTTTACCCCTAGGTACATCTGTGCCAGAGCCGCCTCTACCTGCTCGTATCCAGACAGGGATGTATTGCTCGGAAAACTCACAAAATCTCTACAATACCAAAATTCTAGGAAGTTCTTTTATACTAATTCTCAAAGTTCATCTTAGGTCTACGTGCTCTAATCAGAGTTTATCTAAATCTAGCTACCATGGTTTGTACTAAATTTCCTCTGATACCAACTGTAACGCCCCGACCCTAGTTACCCAGAGTCGGTGCATTATTACAAAACATTGGCATGATCATGAGAAAGATCAAGTCTCGAAAGACCGATTAGTTTAGTTGCCTTGGAATAACTAGATACATCCATAAATTTTTACATTACATCATAAAAAAAACATCTTGTCTTCATATCCCCTCATACTATCCCTACAGGTCATTCATAAATTACTTCTTCATAATCCTGGAAAAAAAAATAAAACATTGAAAGGGGTGAGCTCGGATGCTCAGTAAGGATAACATTATAGCAGAAGCTTTCATAAATAAGCATAAACACTTAAGGCAATTTATAACTAAAACAAAAGCCTTTGAAACTTGAACTTCAGCATAAAATGGCAAAGGTAAAATGAAATAATGCCATTTACTTACTCACATGGATATTCTACTAGTCTAATGATCACATGCAATATCAATAACCACTTTCATAATGATGGAATGCATAATGCCAGACTATCATAACCACATAGCCAAGGCCTCGTGCCAAGACTACAAATAAGATTTTTCCAAGGCCTTGTGCCAAGACACTAGTTTGTCTCATGAGACCTACCGATGCATCTAGGAGCTATAGCGGGCTCCACCCGTCACTTATTAAGTCCAATGCATTCCTCATATGAATAGGTTTAAGCATAAAATAAACATTCGTATTAAAACTAGCATACGAAATGTCAATACTTTAACCACAAACCATGAATGGTATAAAAATAGAACATCCACAGTCAAATATAACTCATTTGATACAATATGGAAGATTGTATTGTATCACATTAACCTCAATCATGAATAATGAAGGATGTTGACATAGATGAAAATAATCATCAAAACTATTTGAGAGAAATATCCCCCTTTTCTTGAAAACATTTAAAAGTCACACTATTTGTCAAGAAGCCATTTAAAAATAGATTTTTGAATCAAAGTGTCCCATACCACTTTGAAACTTTTAAAAGGAGTTTTAATTTTAAAACTTTAATGTACATATAAATAAATCCTTAAAACCATTTTTAAAACATGGACATTAATGAGAAAGATATAGAAGAATAAGTCTTTAAAACATTTTAAAATGGTATTTTGGTTAGAGGTTCTAACCAAAAAAGAGACACTTGAATACAAATAATTGAGGTAATAAAAACTTTGTAATATCATGAGAATAAAGGGATTCATGATATACTATGTCAAGTACATTATCTACACCGCATAAAAGTGATTTGGTGTATATCAACAAAGAAGTCTCAGTTCAATGTAAATTGAGATGAAATCTCTCATAAAGGCCGTATCCTTAGGTTAAGGATAAATCAACGAAATAATTATGTGTGAAAAATATAAATACACTAAATATGATTTAATATTCAGTGTAAAACAATCAAAGGATATTCACACATATTCTTGTAGAAACAACACCAACGAATTGGATATTTAACTCAACAAATAGAGATTGAGTTAAAATTACTCTTATCAAGTTCATACCGATCACTTGAGAATTTATCAATGGAGTGATTATGTGTATCAAAAGTATATCCACAGAAAGGGGAGTGGAAATTAAGGAATAATCAAATGAATAGCGATTCCACACATAATCTTGGAGTAATATAATCAATGAAATATGTGTAAAGCCAAATGAGTGGAAATTGAAATCTCAAATTCCCTTATCGATTAGGTAACATACGAAACATAAACCCATGAAAGAAGTATCATAACATGATGATGTAAATACCCATAAATTAAATTATATTACACAATGAATACAATCATGGGCAGTACACCACATGCATTAATTAAGTGGTGAACAATGGAAATCTCACAGAATTGAAAGTGAGATAAGAAAATCCCTTACCACGTTAATCAACTGAGTCGCATGGCCAAAAGTTAATAACCACCAAATGATTTACAGATTAACATGAATATAAAGTGAATCATGATAATATATATCAAATGGAAGTACACAATACACCACTTTCAATAATTTAGTAGCGAACAATGGAAATCTCACGGAATTGAAAGTGATATAAGAGAATCCCTTACTTTGTACTTTTTCCTTGGTCGATGGTAGGTTTACCTCCTGTATAATGGTGAAATAATTGTTATTGAATAATACAAGAATCAGTTACTTTAATATGATATCATATATGATCTTTTAACATTGATTTGTTAATAATATCTTAGAATTGTCGTCATTTCAGGTGTTAACGGGTTCATTTTACTTTACATTCTTTGTTATGTGAGCCATATTCGTTATTAATGGGATGTATATTATTCATATCCAGAATGGTATCAAGTCCTTAAACTTAATTTTTAAATAATCAAATGATAATTATACTTGAATGGATACGATGGAGAATGAATCTCATCGCGTTCGTGGAAACGGTAGTCCGTACGTACGCACGAATACTACTTACATTTAATTTTTATTTTAAAAGAATCGAATCCAAATGATACATAGGTATATTACTATTCCAGTAAAATATAATATTTTATATATGTTACTTAAGTTCATTAACACCATCCTTTATATGTTCCATGTGTGGTATGAACGAGTCATATCATTTTAAGGGGGCGGTAGTCCGCACTTCCTCAAATGAAATTATCGTATGTATATACAACATGAAACGAATAATTGTATGAAATAAAATGGAATTACAGAAGCTTATATATAAAATATATATCATTAATATCATATTTAATTACAGTGTCATCCTAATTGCCACCATGAGATGCGGTAAGATGTATTTGAACAATCATCATTTCGTGAGGCGTTAGTTTTCCATCCACAGAAATATTATGTTCATCATCCATTAGATGACGTTGTGTGAATGTGTAGTTTGAATCCTTCTTATAAAAACATCCTAGTATATTTTGGATACTTTTGTTGTTACAAAAGAAAGGAAATAAAAAGAGTTTGGGGGTTGGAGAAGCAAAATAATTGAAAATAATTTAAGAGAAAATGTTACCTTTAATTTAGGTAACTCGCTTTGGTTGGAACCAAAGGACTTCTTGAAATGATTTCTGCCTAAGGGGAAGCTTCAAGGAGGAGGAGAGGGATGTGGGGAGCTTAGTTGGGCAGAGTTTGGACGAGCCAAGTGGCTTGAGAGGTGTGAGGAATGAGTAGAAGTGGTCTCCTTTTATAAGGGAGAGGAGGGGCTCTTTAGGAAAGAGTGAAAGTATTACTTTATAATATAATTATATTCGGTTTATAATGGTCCAAAAATCATTGAGGTCGAAGATAAGATGACTCATATTCTAAATAACATCAACCAATAATAATTGGACAGGTTTTAGATAATATTTTAATCATTATAATCTTATTTATTTAAATGATTTATTAATGAGGTAAACATTGCATCATTATTGTGTCATTAATAATTTAAATTATTTTATGTCTAAAAATTATAAATAAAATATCATTATGTAGGAAATCTTTTTATCTTTCTAATGAATATTTATAATCGAAAATCCAACATGTATAACCCTATGTAAAAATTGTTCTTTTAAAAGATGTAAGCTTATGCCATTTTTGTATTCATTTTAACTTAATTAAAATAAAGTGTCATTATCACTTTCAAGTGGATCAATGGGGTCCCAAAATTGACCCAAAGATGCCCATGGTCGACCATGTATCAACCAATAGGGTTAAGACACGTTTTAGGGTAATTTAGTATTATTATAATATTATTTTTTAACCCTTATTTACCGGATTTACCCTTAACCATGGTAAATAAAATATTTACCGCAGTAATTATTCAAAATGTCTAAAAATAAAAGTTACCTATTTACACAATTTGAACATCCTGATTCCAAATATGGAATCCATTTTTCTAAATTCAAAACACAGAAGTGGCAGAAATTAATTTAAAATTAATTCCCGCTGTCAAAACAAAAAGCGTGTTTTTAAGAGATAATAACTATCAAAAGATTGACACTTGTTTATGTTCGGTTTAATTGTAAAATTATATCCAATGACCAAAATTATATTAAATGGTAAAAATATATTCTAAATATACTTTAAAACCACTAAAATTCATAATTTATCACTATTAAGTATTTTGATTAAAAAAGTTGTTTTTAATTAAAATTTAGTAATTTTTACTATTCATCAAAATATGAAAGTTATCCGAAAAGTACCAAAATTTCACCTTCGGCTAAATTTGATATTACGAATCCAAAAATGAATTCCATTTTGAAATATAAAATATATATAATTTCAAAAAATTAAGTATTACTATTCATAACGGCTAGTTTGATCGGTTGTGGTGTGTGTTAAAACTCGAAGTTGCGTACAACACACGCTACTGTTTTATTCAAAGGAAAGCGTACCGTGGAAGCTTGGGATGTTTTATTTTAAATTATTTGATGTCCCCATTTAGTCAAAAAGTTTAAAAAAATTTATTTAAAAAGGGTTCACTATTAAAAGTTGGTAAAACCACAATACTGAAGATGAATTTGTTCTTACATTATGTCTAAGAAACTCATAATATGGATTCTAAAATTATAAGGATTATATAAAGTTTAAAATTTAGTTAATACTATTAATAACCTTTTTTGAACGGCTTGTTTGGTAATTCATGGTGCGCTTGAACTCGGTGTTGTGTGTAGTGCAAGTTATTGAATTATTTTGAAGAAATAACACACTATGAAATCTTGGGGTGTTACAGTAGTGACTAAAAACATAGCATGCAGTAGCTTACACTCTTATGTACACTACCAAAGATCACATTTTTCAGGACTATAATAAACCATTATGACCACAAGGGATTACTTATATATTCAAACACACATGAAACCTCACAACATTCTCATGGTAACATTATAATAGTGGGTTCGTATTCATATAAATTATGTTTCATGCATTTATTCGATCATGTAAGGAACTCACCATCAATCATTATACATCACATGAAAACCTCTCAGACAATTACAATCATCTATTTATTCAGTATTTTTCATAACTGAATTCATCACTAGCTCTGTATTATGATTCCAATGTATCTCTCAGTCAAGTACAATCATACACTTCTCAATGGAAAACTCGGTATGATATTTGGATATTCCATAATAAAGCTTCAATGCATGAATTACACATGGAATTCCATGTGGTTGATGATATTATTCTGATGTCGATCAACTGAATCAAATAAAAGAGATCATATTATTTGGGTTAATTTAGTAATCTATAATATGGCTGAATAATAAATAGATTAACATAGTATCACATTGATCCTATACTAAGATAATCTCCCCTAAACAATATTCAATTTTTCCTTACTACTTTGTGCTGACACATGGGTCACCACCTGGATAAACTACACAAACATTACATGGGTATTTTCACACCTACTTTCCTCCACGCACCTATCATGCACACTTCATGCACTGCACATACTCAATGTTATATGCTAAACTAATTCATTCATTCTTGGTGAGTTGCCTCCACATCCTCGTGTAGGTCTCCTCCCACAAACGATGGGTTAAGCTTATTCCCTTGAATATGTGTGGTTCAACACATTTTTGAGATGTCTAAATAAAATATATTAGTAAATATCTAACTAAATTACATCATATGAAATCCAATCATATGTAATATATTTTATAACTACCATTTATTTTAACTACTCAAACCTCCAATTCAAATGTTATAATCAATGTTCATTATGCTAATACAATTTGGAATATGATTTAAACATATAAAAAATCTCTAAAATTTTCATATTTAATGTTCCATTATTTAATGAAATTCTTAATGTAAAAATAACCATTCCATCTTATGAATAACTCACAAGAATAGTACAATGGTATAAAAATATTTCAACAATCACTGTCACATTGATGTTTCATCCATTTAAAAACATTGAAATAAATACAAATCAATTTTTACTTCAATAAATTTTTGTTTTTTAATTGGTAATTGTACGGACTATTTACTTAATCAACATAATGAATTGATAATATGGTACAATATTTGATATAGCTTCTGAAATATGATATTGTGGTCTTTATACATTACACATTTCATAAATTGTTTCTCATTAGTTTTGGAATATTGGTATATTACATTTATGTCCTAAGATAAATATATTTTTATCAATAATATATTCAACAATAATTTTCACTAAATAAGTGTATTTCATGAAAAATAAATTATGGATTCCCAACATTAGTATTGTAACTCGACATCTTTAATTGATTAAATAGGGTTTATGTAATGGATATAATCATTCCTAATAGTTTATATATTACAACTTCAAGATAATCCAAAACTCTCTTATTACCTTTTCTTCATTTCTCTCAAATGAGAAGGTTCAATCATACCCTTATAAGAACCTAGGTTCTTTAAATAGTGTATATCGATTCTAACTGTCGATTTACTACCTATGGAAGAAAGAACCTGAGTATTGTTTCATGTTGATATACCTCAAGAATATTCATTTGAGATAGACTCCACAAAAATTGAGTTATGATATTTTTTAATTTTATATTCACTACCCGAACACCATGAGCCATGAAACATGTCCTCTAATACCATGTTTATATTGTAATACCTTGAGATCCATCATTGATAAATGTGACTCTATTTAATGTATATAATATATCCCATTAGTTTATGTGGTTAATTTTGAAATAAATAAAAATATAAATTGTTCCCTAATATTTATTTATGTCTCAGTAGAAGCTTCTGGCATAGCTTTAGAAGAAAAAGTTGTCCACATATAGGGTCTAGTTTTGTGTGTGTAATTTGTGGAGGCAAGAACCTGAGGGTAATTTCTTTGGGATATTCTATGAGTATAATCTATTGATATAGAACACACTATAATTTAGTTTTGTAAGTTTAATTTTTTTATTAATGAACCCAAATTATCATAAATAGATATTAAATATTATTATATAAATATTACTCACATTACACAAATGCATGATTGAAGATTTCAAAGGTATAATAATTTTGGAATGTTATAAACATGAAAATTAATTAGAAGTATTTCGACATCACCTCACACTTAGTTCCTTGTATCTAGAACCTTTATTATATATATATATATATCAGTTGTAATAAATATCATCAAACGCTAGGTTAAATAATAATTTGAAATGGTTATCTTAGATTCTTAGTATGCGTAATAATGGGAAATATGTAAACAAAATGTGAGAATATGGCTATGAAAACATGATTAGAATATATTAAAACCATACCCTTCATAACAAAGATCATAATGTTGAATTTGGAATAAGGATTTTCAGTTTATAAGACATGAATTATATGTGAATTAAATAACATGAGCCATGATGGCATAACATTGACATAATGCAATTAATTTTTTCTATACACATATTCATAATATATAATTTCCCTATTAGTCAGGGATCATTGTAAATACTATCATATTGGAATGTTTTCACTACCCAATCCATCAATGTAGTCAAGATTCAATCCCATGACTATCTTATGGGTCAATTCCCCATTATAAAATTGGATTAATCACCATTATAGTACTATTTATATCATAATATACTAGTCATTCCCCAATGAATTGGTTGTATATGTATTTCCCACCCATATTATAAATAATGTTAAACTTATATGTTCCACAATATCATATAGAATTATTCATATAATAACTAATGAACATAATTGGGATCTTTATATAATTCATCATATCAGACCCAATGAAGGGAAAAGGGTTTTATTTAACATTATATCACAGAATAACCTATAAAAAGTAAATGGATTTTCATAATTATCTAATGAAATCATGATAACATTACCCATGGAAAAGGGTCAGGTTTCATAAAAATCTCGTGATCGTAATTATAAAACAGCCAGAGAAAGATGAATGAGGGTATTATTGGATAATATCGCCAATTAATCTTATGTTCCATAAATATATTCAATTTGAGATGGAATATTATTTTGAATGATCACTTGGAACATTTCTTGAGGAAAATAGAATGTACACTTTGAAAACACATTATTAAATTGAAAACTGTTTCAAAATCATTTTCATTGAAAATAACCTCATAATCATATAATGTAATCATTAAATAACATTAAAAAAACAAGGAAACAATTATTTCAAATTTAGAAAAATCATTTCAATATATATTTATTTTTTTGAAATAATATTCTTTCGAAATAACCTAGAAGACTTATATGTGAATATTTAATTATTATTTATAAAATTTATTGAGGAAGATATTATTTACAGTTTATGAAAAGATGTTGAAAAAATTGTTCATCAATTTTTTTTAATACATTTAAATTTATAATGAAATAAAATAATGGTCATGCTGATATGAAATTCCAATATATAAATACATTTTAAAATAAAAATCACTTTAACATATTCTGAGAAAGAATGTCATTAATTGATTGAAAAATGACATGAATATCCCTTTTAAAAATCATGGTAAAATTCAAATAATGGGTAATAATTCCCTTTATAAATACTGTTGATTATTTTAAAAAATTTCTTTGAAAACATTTTATATAATGAATGGATATGGATGAAAACATATTTTCAACCGAAGAGAGAAATAATTTATATTTCTTTATAATAAAATTATTTTGGAATATTGGGTAAATAAAATGTTGAAAATTAAGGGATACATGTATTCTCATCAAATAACTAGTGCATAATAATAATCATTAAATTATTGAGAGATCCATCATAATACTTCATCATGGACATCAAAAACATAAATAATCATGATAAATAATGAGATTGTATCATAGAACACTTAACAGTTTGGTAATACTGAGTCATAAAGTCCATTAAAAATGAATCTTTAATAAAAAATATATATAATTAGAAAAATAAATTAATTACAATATATTTTAATGTGTTTTAATATAAAAATCATAATATATGATAGGTTCATACATAACAGATGTTCAAAAAGAGAAATATTTAGCAAGAATATGTTATCACATTGGAATATTTTGATTTGTAAGCCCTAGGATAGATAGATAAAAATGGTATATTAAAATAAAAAATGAAATTTATGAATTTAGATAAATGAATTTTTCAATTAAGGAAACATCTCTATGGTCGTGGAACACCTCTGAACTCCCCCTCAAAAACTACAAGGCCTGGGTAGAACCAATGAGAGGTATATAAAAGTATGATCGCTTATATGAGATACCTCCCAATAAATTATCATCCTCTAGAATTAAAAACCATCATAGTAAAGAATGAAATTTGTATAAATAACTACCTTCTAAGATACCTCTGACTGATATATATTGAATAAGAACACAACAAAATGAAAATTAAGAATGATTTCAAAAAAAATGAAATATAAAGAGCTATATAATTAAAAAAACACATCCAAAAGCATATCCATATAAAAAAATGAAATATTAATCCCACATATGATACTCATGTTCCCAGGAGATCTTCTACCAGATGATATTCTATAATAGAACACCTTCAAAAGGAACAACATGTGCATTCAATATATTCTGATGAAAATAATTGATCTCATCATAATGTGCCTCAAATGATACATAATTTAAAACATCTATATTTACCGAGTATATTTTGTGAGAATCATCATGGTGATATTTATAAATATGTGAAACCTAGAAAACATATTCTATTTGACTCATCTCTGAGATAATTGCTCTCATATATTCCATAAATCACATAGGCACCAATACCATTAATAGACTAAAAACAAAGGATAAATATTACACCCATGACCAAACCATCATTGATCATAATGAGGGGATTCCATCAAGAACAGATGGTATTCATCATAAATCTCCAAAAGACTCCTCCTATGATCATCATAGGACTAATGATGACCCCCAAAACCTTCATGATCTTATATTTCCCATATAACTTCTTTGTTAGGATTTAAATAAATATTTATTTATGAATTCCTAATTATCCATCCTCGTCCCAAAAAAACATATATCAGAAATGTTGGAAAAACTAATCCTTTAAATGGATAAATATAAATTGTGTCAAGATTAATATATTTGTATGAAAATTCCACCAATGGTTGACTGTTCATCTATGAACCTCCAAAATTAATAATTGACTTGTACACCATTTCCACTTGATTTTGGATAGTGTGGTCTATATAACTATGTGTATATGAATGACATGAAATGTAAATGAATAAATGAAATCCAAAATCCTGTGGGATTACTCTCCTAACAATAGAGGTGAACTAGGGGTAATGAATATATATTATAATATTTAGAAATATATAATTCTTCTAACCACTTCACGATACAGCCATGATAGAACCTCCACTATGATCGACATCTTAATAACCTAGAAATATTTCATCATAATGTTGTCCATCACCAACCATATTGAATAAAATCTTCTCTATTGTTGAGGAAAACATGATGAATTCCATATTGATGTAATCCCAAAACCATCAAGGAATTTTAAATGAGTAATAAAAACCACTAGGAACATAGTGATCAATATTTACCCTCAGACAACACAAACACCCCGAGAAAAACTACATAATAGAAAGCTTCATGCCAGACCATAAAAAATCACACCACCAAGCATGATACATCTTCACCAAAGCATGATGTACCGATAAAGATAAATTGTAAATGTCATAAAATAAAACATCGTGATTCATTTAATGAATGAACTACCATGAATGAAAAAATTAATTTTACTACCACTGGGACATTACATTAGAATATCACAAAAAATAACGTGTTCTAGCCAAATATCTACCACACAATCCCCCAGAATGGACTCCAACACATACTACAGAAAAGATTAATACACCATCATTAGATAAAAACCAACTATACCTCGAAATTCTCCCATGTTAAGGTTCATCTCAACCAAATCATAAATTACTATAAATAAGTGTCTAAAATCACACACAACACCACCATGTGGGTTTCTAATGATAACATTAGCCATAATATTTAATTTTACCAGGATATAAAAAAATTTATATTCTTAATCCTAAAAAAAATACATCCATCATTATAGTTAAAATTTATGTAAAGATATAAAAAATAATCCATATGATCTTGTGATATGTGAAGACCAAAATCACTTATCAATGAGGTAATGATGCCTTAAAATTATAGAATTCAAAAATTATACAAGATCAAGATCCGGGATAGTGTAATTACAATTCTGATTCCATAACAATCAATGCCCATAAAGTATAACCATAATATGTAGCATCAAAACAAATTCATAGAAAATACATGGTCTGTATTAATAAACCTTTAATATCCTCGTCTAAAAACCAATAAATCAAATCCCTGGATAGATTCTTCATAAAATACCTTAATGAGACATAAAATTGGATTTTCTTCAAAATATTATAAAATAATTTCTATTCAATGATATCATAAGAATTTAATAACAAGAAACATTAGAAATGAATATCCTTTTACAACTACTAAGGCCTTTAAAACTCTAAAATTCTATAAAATTCATGGTTGATACCCTTTAAAAAACCACCTCAATCTTCAAGTGATCCATTACTGATACAAAATTAGACACACAATTTCATAAGAAAATTAACATAGTGGTCAAAAATAATATCTTTTGAAACTTCAAAAACAACATTGGGTGATAAATAATATCAAAAACATCTTATATATGCTCTATTTAAACCATTGTAGAATTAGAATACACAAGTGTTTCCTCAATAAAATCCAAAAAATACTGATTAAGAAACTCATTGGAAAAATAATTCATTAATTCCATAAACATGTATAGAGTTTTTTCACTAGGAATAACATCATAATGAACTCATAATATCCATATAGATATCTACATGATGTTTTTGGAACATCCTAATCCTTTACTGGCATTTGATGATATCAAATCAAAAAAATATATCATTGATAACCATCTAGATCCCTTCATCTGATAGAATAATCCACCAATACAATGTATATTATATCATTTATTTACTATCACAAGATTTTAATAATGATAATCGAAAAAACATTGTATAATTCCATATGCATTAATTTTAAATAGGACTATAGAGCCTTACAAAAATGGTTGAATAAATTGTCACTGTAGAAGATCATCAATCTGAATCCATAGATAATGATAGTAAAAATATTACATCTTATATAGAGGCATAAATATTTTAGCTATTTACGACTCAATCTATATCCCGAATATGATATATTATCAAAGGGGTAGCATGTCAACATCATATAGAAATAAATCAAGGAACTCCATGACCCTATTAGAACCCATTACATTATCCCCTATAGAACTCATCATAAAATTCACCATCGATTAAAAAGACTCAATAGGTATTTTACCCATTTCAGGGTGTCACATATGGAAAAACTTTTCTTGTCTCGACTAGTGAAATAAATAATTACCTTCCACCTAATGGATTCCACAATATCCTACACCAAATATATCAAATCCATGATAAAATTTGATTTCATATAGTTGTATCCAAAACCATAAAAATTCAACCCAAGAGTGATGGTATACTATAAATAGCTCACAATCTATACTCACATCATCAATGCTTTCTTGACCTCCAACTAAAATAGTCATCACTAAATGCACAAGAAGTACCTACACCTAATGTCTCAAATCATGGAATAGGGTAAGTGAAACTAAAGAGTTCATAGATGCAAAATGAATAAGTAATACCCCAATTTAGAAAATATAAAGATATCACCTCACATGATTTATAGATTTATTTAAATTGGTAAATAAAAAACAAGCATCCGACCATGACCTTCATCATGGCCACTCTAGTCTAATGTATAAACACCCCCATGGTCACACTTTTATTGATGTCACTTCGGAGGTGGAATCATTTGGTTTTCCTCTACCTATCTCATCTCATATCTATATATTAAATATTGTAGTTATCTACTACAACTATCACTACCTTATGTGATAGTCCTACAATAGTAAATCCTAAAGTGGGTCTCGATTTCTACAAATACTATTAGGGAAGATATGATAGTATTTATTATGATGGGTATGACCTCTATAATCATAAAAAATCACACCTAATCCACTTTTTTTTTACCTTGAACCACTGGGTCCAACGAAATAAGATAAATAATGTTGAAACAGACTCCTTGATATCTTATGTTGGGTCGGAACAAAGACGGGAGTGATGGCAAGAGGGGGGGGGGGGGTGAATTGCCTTTTAAAAAAAGATTAACAAAATAAAATCAAAGTTGAAAGTGCAGCGGAAATAAAGAGGCAAGACACACAAAATTGATAACGGAGTTCGGCCAAAAACCCGGCCTACGTCTCCGCTCCCAACTCAACCGTTGAGAGATTCTACCGCTTGCTTTTCAATGGTTTTAGCAAGAAACCCACTAGGCTTTGAGGTAGCACTAGAACCTATTACAGCTTGCTTTTGAATTGGTTTAGCAAGAACCCACTTGCTTTTGATGGTTGAGCAAGAACCCACTAGCCTTCTTACAGGTGAAGGCTAGCTCACCTATGACACAAGCCTTTTAAAAGGAAAGGCTTGAAGAAACCTCTTCACACCTTAGTGGTGATGTGAAACCCAAAAGAAAGAGGGATGAGAAAAGATGTTGGGGTTTGTAGGCACAAACCCAAATTTAAAGCTCAAAATAAATATACAATAAAAACCATATTGGGAGAAGCCTTGGGCGCCTTTGATTAATTGGAGATGTTGAAGGCCGCTTCCAAGCTTCTTTGATGGAGCTCCTTGGATGTGGAAGTTGTTGGAGCAAAGAGGGTTCCTTTGAGGAAGTCCGCCGGAGGTACGCCAAAGATGGAAAATGTGTACGGTGGCTTTGTATATGATCTGTTTGGTGTCCGGGGCTTCCTTGGCCTTTATTTATAGGCATGGAACCCTTGGGGAGTCTTCGGAGCCGTTGTAAAGGGCCTCGGAGCCGTTGGAGGCCAAAAGAGGGTTGACTGGTCAAAGCCAACGGCTAGTTTGACTGGGCTACCGGCTGGCCGGTACAACTCCACCGGCTGGCCGGTGCCTTGGAAGAGGGGAAGAGTTTTGGTCCAGGCTCCACCGGCTGACCGGTGGAGGATCCACCGGCTGGCCAGTGGGCAGACAGTAGAAACCACTATTCCATCTGGGTGCCACCGGCTGGCCGGTGACAGAGCCACCGGCTGACCGGTGGAACCTGGCAGTGGGCAATGCCTCTGCCAGGTCCACCGGCTGGCCGGTGCTATCACACCGGTTGGCCGGTGGACTGCAATTCAGTCCATTTTGCCAACTTTCTTGGGCCAATCCTTTGGCAATCTTTCTCCTATCATCCACAACACTTCAAACAAAATTAAACACATATGAAAGTGATTGTGATCATGAAAATCAAAGAGTGTGGGGTACAACAATCTCCCCCTATTTTGATGATCACAATCACTTATCTAAGCAATGTAAAAACTTAAATGAAAGGCATGATTTAAATGATAAATTGAAAATAAATACTAAGCATGAGAGAAAAGATTCTCCCCCAATCAATCAATAAATTTCTCCCCCTTTGTGATTATCAAAAATTGAATGGGGCAAAAAAACTTAATTGAGGGATACGCGTTGAAAAACAAGATGGAGATTTGAAAAATCAATTGAGATTTTTGAAATTGAAATGAAAATTTGAATAACAGTTTGAATTGAAAGTTTTGAATCAAAATTGAAATGAAAATTTTGAACCAAAAATTGAATTGAAAGTTTTGAATCAAAAACCAATTGAAATTTGAAATTTGAAACCAAATTTTATGCCAATTGTTGAATTTGAAATGAAAAATTTTGAAAACACAAAAAAGCTTAAAAGATCCTAACTCCCCCTAAATAAAAACAAAAAGTCACCGGGGAGAGGGATTTTGAAAAGAGACAATTTTAGGCCCGGAGAGACTCGCTAGAAGGGATTTTTCAATCCATACTTGTCTCATGGCGGGTCTTCTCCTATAGAATTCGTCCGAATAAAAAATCGATTTGGGCCTACCATACCGGGCGTTTTTGCAATTACATTCATATATCATGTGCCCGGGTTTTTTACAATAATTGTAAAATTTATAACTAGAGCTCCCCCTTACAAAAACAGTGGGTGCATGGGAGGAGGAAGCTACATTGGTATATCCCAGCCCTTGGGTGGTTCTTGAAATTCGTTGGGAACCAAGCAATTTTGAAAGATTTTGTTCCCCTTGGGTGAACTTGGCTAGGGATTCCCTTAGGTCTTTAATGGTTGATTCCAAAGAATCAATATCGGGAAAATTTTGGATTTTTAGGGAGAGTTCCTCCTTCTCTTTGAGAAGTTGTTCTTTTTCGGAGGAAAGTTTTTTGAAATTCTTTTTCAAAGCAACGAATTTTGAAGAAAGCTCGTGAAAACCATTTTCTAATTGGTCTCGCACATGTTGGAGTTCTTCGTATGACAAATGATTGAAAGAATTAGAAGAAGTAGAGGATGATGAGGAAGAAGAGTCGGAAGATGATACCTCATGTTTTGCCATTAGGCATTTTTTACCTTGGTCGCTCGAGGAGAAGGAGGAGAAGGAGGAGCTATCACTCCATGATGCCTTTGAAGCCTTATTCTTTCCCTTCTTCTTGGCCCTTTTCTTGTGAAGTGGGCAAGCGGGTACGGATTTTGCATCGGGTTCTTGCTTTTGAGCGGGTTCTTGCTTTTGAGCCATGCTAGTACCTTCATGGGTTAGCTCTAAATATTTCCAAATATCATGTGAAGTAGAGCAAGTAGAAATGCAATTAAAAACATTACGGTCAAGACCACAATGAAGAGCGTTCATGGCTTTGCCATCAAGCTCAAAATTTGCAATGTCGGCGGGGGTCCATTTAGACTCATCGGGAGAGGAGAGAGAAAATCCTTGCATAACAATTTTATAAATTGGATAGCTAATGCTTTTAAGAAAAGTTGACATGCGGGTTTTCCAAAAAGTATAATCAGCTCCATCAAACAATGGAGCACGATCCAAAGAATGTCCTTTGGGGGATTGAGAGGAAGAAGCGGTAGAAGCCATCAAAAAGGATCTTGAATTTGAAACCGGTTAGGGTATTACTCAAATTTTCCCTTTGATACCAATTGTTGGGTCGGAACAAAGACGGGAGTGATGGAAAGAGGGGGGGGGGGTGAATTGCCTTTTAAAAAAAGATTAACAAAATAAAATCAAAGTTGAAAGTGCAGCGGAAATAAAGAGGCAAGACACACAAAATTGATAACGGAGTTCGGCCAAAAACCCGACCTACGTCTCCGCTCCCAACTCAACCGTTGAGAGATTCTACCGCTTGCTTTTCAATGGTTTTAGCAAGAAACCCACTAGGCTTTGAGGTAGCACTAGAACCTATTACAGCTTGCTTTTGAATTGGTTTAGCAAGAACCCACTTGCTTTTGATGGTTGAGCAAGAACCCACTAGCCTTCTTACAGGTGAAGGCTAGCTCACCTATGACACAAGCCTTTTAAAAGGAAAGGCTTGAAGAAACCTCTTCACACCTTAGTGGTGATGTGAAACCCAAAAGAAAGAGGGATGAGAAAAGATGTTGGGGTTTGTAGGCACAAACCCAAATTTAAAGCTCAAAATAAATATACAATAAAAACCATATTGGGAGAAGCCTTGGGCACCTTTGATTGATTGGAGATGTTGAAGGCCGCTTCCAAGCTTCTTTGATGGAGCTCCTTGGATGTGGAAGTTGTTGGAGCAAAGAGGGTTCCTTTGAGGAAGTCCGCCGGAGGTACGCCAAAGATGGAAAATGTGTACGGTGGCTTTGTATATGATCCGGTTGGTGTCCGGGGCTTCCTTGGCCTTTATTTATAGGCATGGAACCCTTGGGGAGTCTTCGGAGCCGTTGTAAATGGCCTCGGAGCCGTTGGAGGCCAAAAGAGGGTTGACTGGTCAAAGCCAACGGCTAGTTTGACTGGGCTACCGGCTGGCCGGTACAACTCCACTGGCTGGCCGGTGCCTTGGCAGAGGGGAAGAGTTTTGGTCCATGCTCCACCGGCTGACCGGTGGAGGAGCCACCGGCTGGCCGGTGGGCAGACAGTAGCAACCACTATTCCATCTGGGTGCCACCGGCTGGCCGGTGACAGAGCCACCGGCTGACCGGTGGAACCTGGCAGTGGGCAATGCCTCTGCCAGGTCCACCGGCTGGCCGGTGCTATCACACCGGTTGGCCGGTGGACTGCAATTCAGTCCATTTTGCCAGCTTTCTTGGGCCAATCCTTTGGCAATCTTTCGCCTATCATCCACAACACTTCAAACAAAATTAAACACATATGAAAGTGATTGTGATCATGAAAATCAAAGAGTGTGGGGTACAACATCTTAAACATCTTCTAAATAGTAAATATGAACATTTAGATACAAATATACTCTTTGGGTAATCTTGAACATTCCCCTCATGAGTTGATCTGGTCATGGATAACATCCTCTAAAAACCCTTCCCCTCACAAAAACATTAATGTATGTTCATAACATAAATAGAGAGAATAGATACTGAATTTGTTTTTCCAAAAAATCCACTCTTAAATACCAGACCATATCCTCCTCATACATAAGGAGTTCCAATGTAAAATGTGAGAGGATTGTAGGTAAGATATTATACCACTGTACATTGAAACTAACCTAATGATGTTTAAGAATATATTACAGAAAAAACTCCATGATAGTTGAATAAATAAAATAGTTCAGAAACTGATCTCGTAACATCTCCCATACAACAAACTAATCATAAAAATCCTTAAAGAATGCAATTAACTATTTCGGATCATCCCCACACTAAAAAATCATTTACAATAGAAAAAAATATAAGATATTGTGTTTAATATTAATTATTAATGTTTTTTATTTTCTATTATTTTTTTATTTTTTACCTAATATGAGTTCCTAGTGAGGCTATTGAAGAACAAGGGATTCCTTGGACTGTTTAGAGCCCAAATATCTTCTTTTTGGTGAAAACCACTAGGCCACAATGTTAGTAGAAACCTTTCATCCCATTATGCATTGTTAGAGTATACCATGATGGGTGACAATGTCCACTATCCTGGGCCATACAATTAGATTAAACTATACAACCTAGACAAAAAACAAGTTAATTTAATTATAGAAATTTTAATAGCGGGAAAACTTCTGAACAATAGACATTTTGTTTAACTATTCACCATGATCGTGCATGTGGGTTTTGAAGTAGAGTTGGGTACACAGTTGATACATGGATTGGAAAACCGCACAACAAAATCATGAAACCAAATTTTTAAAATGGGATGTAACCATTTTACCCGTAATTCATTTAATTGTTATCCACACACATTCATTATATTTTCTCCATTGGCTATTCATTCCTTCTCTCTTTTGAGATCATCAAGCTATTGATCTAGGATTTTGTTTTGTTTCACTATCTGATGTTCAATTTGAGCTATGTATTTCTTTTTAGATGTCCAGCATGGGATATTTATTCATCAATAACATTTCACTATTTTACTTGATATCAGTTAATATATTTTGGTTCATTCGATTATTCCATAGTTTTAGTGCATTCATCTATTATTTTTTGTATAATCTTGATCAAATTAGAGGATGAGAATGGATGACCACTCTACTATGGGAATAAGGTAGGTATTCTATATCTTTTACATAAATACCTTGTGTTTAATAGTTCTTTTTCATTGTGATGTATGTTATAAATTCTATGTGATGCTTCCAAAATTAATTAAAATTTGATTTTATTATTTAAATAATTTTTACGAAATATCATGACATCCTTTTATAGGGTTTGAGGTTGTTTCCTCAACCCAATACTTCTATTGGGTGGGTGTATCCCATTCTCCGTGATTATTCCACCCCTAGGGTGAATTGAGTTAGTACTTTTCTTGGTTAATTAAATGTGATAATGAACTAGTTTATTTATGGTTATAAGACCCTTAACGATCATTTTAAATTTAATATGAATTGTATGAAGAGGTTAACACCTTGGAATGTGTTTTATTATGAAGGGATTAATGGAATGATTACATTTAATGGTTTTTGAAATTTTAATGATGGTTATGTAGGGTTCTTGGTATTAACCCGATGACATGCTTGGACTCCATGGACATTTATACATCATGGTTCATATTCACATAGCATATTAGTATTCCTTAAAAATTTATACTCCTTAGTTCTGATGGAATATATGGATGCCCTGGACTTTTATACTATTTGGATGCCTTTTAATTTTATTACATGGATTCCATAAAAATTTCTAACCATTTTTTCTGATTACATGATTTACTCATTTTCACAGATTTTAGGTAAATCATTACTCATTATATCTGACAACCATTTTAGGGTTCCTAAAAAATTTATACACATTCAATTTTATGAACATATTAGGATTCCATGGTCATTTCTAATATAGGGATCTATTGATCATATTATAATTCAATGGAAATTTCAACAATTGGATCCAATTTAATTGTTCTACTTGACCCACTATAATTCCATAGACTTTTTCACCCATTAAATTTTATTCTTTTTGTTTTACATATATTACTTGGTTTCCATTCAATTTTTTACTCCTTATACCCCTGAACATGTAATCCCAATACAAGATTACCTCATGTAGGATGTTGAGGTTGTTTAACTTTTTGGACATATGGTTCTTATGATTCAGTTTCTTGATCATTGTGAGACCTAATATACTAGAAAGTATTTCCTCTATTTTTAATACTTTTACTCCTATTATATGTGAATATTGTTTAATGATATATGAATGGAATGCTCTTTTAATTGAAATTGTTGTTGGTGGCCTATTGATTGTTATCTCACACACTATTCGAGACACTATTGGGTACTCATATAGACATCATTGACACAGGTAGGGACTGGGAAAAGTGATTTTTTAGTGCTGTTGGATTCATTACTACATTAGAGAAGGGAGAACATGACAAATAAATGGATCATGATTCTTTCTTGGGAAAGGTTATTATTTGTATTTTTTAATTTTATACATTTATTATACTGGATTTTGATTCCCATGAATTACTTTTCTTATGTATAGAAATCCTAGATCATAATTTTTATTTCAAATTTTTGGATCATAATACATGTTTATTTATATGATGGATGTATATTCATTAAATATTCAGTTATTATATATGCTACAACTATTCTTTGTTATGATTATTCCACTTTGATACACTCTGATCATGAGGGTGTAGTATCATCTCCATTCTACCATGGACCCTCGGTAATTGTCAGAAGGCTCTGACATATAGGGTGGCACCCTCGTAGCCATTGTAGAAAATCGGGATAAGTTATTGTAGAGTGACCCAGGACCTAGACAACCCAATGTGGTACTAGAGTGAATTTACTAATTTTATTTTTTCATATAGATTGAAAATATTATATAGGAGATTATGAATGTGTAAGAACATTGTGATGAGCTATACCTAGGAGTATAAAATCTATTTATTAGGATTGAAAAATAACATTGGATGGGACACCTTGTTTTGTATTGTTCTAATTTCAATTTTATTGATTTCATAATTTGGTGACGCACTAGATGTTTTTTGTTCTTTAATATTACATATTTCTACCCTTGTCCCGGTATGGAAAAAAAGTGTTTCAATATGAATCATCAAAGGCACATAGGGATTTTTACAACATGATTTATGTTATTACACATTTATATTACGATGTATAATTCTTGAAAAATGATATGGTGACATCATTTTTATGTGCATGTAATTGGGATAACATTTCATATAGGGACTTGATAAATCACTGGTTGTGATTAAATGGATGCCACATTTAAATTTATATGATTTATCATTCATTTTAAATTTGATGTGGTGATCTATATTGTTCAATATTTCAAGGTGTATTTATATATTATATAGAATCAATTTAACTAAAATTTAATTCTGAAATTAATGGACATAATTTAACCAGTATTCCAATTTAATTGGAAGCATTTTTCCCCTATAAATTTAAAAAGACACCATGTATTCAAAGAGAATTGACTTATAGTAGATAAATTTACCATGACCTACATTAGTGTTTTGTTGTAGGAAGTGTATATTGTTTTTATTTATTATATATATCCTTTAATACGTAGATTTAGGATAATATAGAGTGGTTGGACCTGGATATAGGAAGGCTTGAACCATTATAATTAATATATCTATGATTCTATGGTAAATAAATATTATTTGATGTGTGTGATTGGAATTTTTAGAGATATTCCCCATAATGACCTCTATATTATCAATGGGATGATGAAATTAACCATGCTATTGAGGTGGTGGGAAATGGTCCACCTGTAGAACCTCTAATATTGACACTATTAGAACCTCATGATATTCTAGATATGGGTGATGTTTCCTTTTTCTTGGAGGGTTTCCTGTAAATTATGTACACTATTCATGGATCCTCATGAGCTACCCCAACTATGGAAGTGTTTATGTATGGGTTATAGCTGTTACATATTCCTATATTTTTATTGAATGTTATAAAAACGGCCATAGATTAATTGGTATAGTCCATGGAATAAATGTTTGAGCATCATGAGATACCTATATAAAGGAGAGTGAAGCTCACTATGTATGTGATAAAAAATTCCTACAAGAGATGGAGGGATGTGATTACTCAGATTAATAATAATTAAGATATTTTATAGTTGGATTTACCAATGGAATTCTATGATTATTTTATTCCAAAGACATTTAGGGAGAATAGAGACTAGGATAATCTGGATCCAGAACATGTAACATTATCATTCATGGACTATTATTCAAATTTTATGGAGCTCTAGTCTTTCACAGCTATTCTATTAGTGGATTTGTTAATTAATTATAGAAAATATGAGTATGGTATTAGGTGTTACAAATCATCAATGGATATGGATTTTTGACATTCTACTATATATAAAATTGGAAATTTGGTATTGATTACAAAGCATAACATGTGTTGTGTAGGGGGTGCAGAGAAGAATAGTTTAGGATCTCAAATTATTTGTATGATGTTAGGTGGAAATAAGATAAATTTTCTTATATATAATGTGGGGAATTATTGCTAAATAATATGTATTTGTAATTCTATTCTGTATCATTAATGTGAGAGGATGGGAAATATGATGATATTGTGTGATATAAACCCATCAATGTGTTGATCATGCTGCGAGATGGTCAATATAAAGATATTTTTAGGAAATTAACTCTAGCATCTAGTGACAGAGTGTCGAAACTGAATCCAACATTATGAGTGGTGTAACTCTCTTATAACTAGGAAGGGATCTAGATTGTGGCCAGCTGATCTGGCTGATGTGGCCGTCACGGATGAGGTAGACAGACACCATATTTTCAGGAGCATCTATGTGGGCCTACTCTGTAGGATCGAATTATGATATAGATGCTCAATATACCATAGGTGTTGAATTGTATCCTTTAAAAATTCCTTGGGAACATTTAATGTTGATATAAAAATTTCTATTGTTTCACAAAGTTAAACAATGTAAATTCACAAAACCTCTTAGTTCTAACCACTTTCTAGATTTCAGAAATATGGTTCCTGAAATGAAATATAAGAAAAGTTTACAAGGACAAAGATTATACCTTAAATAGATTAGAATATTACTAATCAGAGTACAAGTATAATGAAGTATACGATAGTTATACATTCATTAATAATCAAAATGCAGCGGAAAATAAACTTGAAACAATACAAGAAACCAGAATAGAATCTTTTATCCTAATGAGTATGGTATCAAACAACCTAGGATAAATGTCACTTGATTTATACTTTCTGAAAGGTATATCTTACCCACACCATGGTGCATCCTCTATAGGAATATCATAGTCTTCATTGATATCCATGCAAGTCCTCGAACATCAAGGTAGATGACACCTCTATCTTCCTTATAAAAGAAGTCTGCAATCATTCAGGTAGTCATCACCACTTTCTTCCTTTCCCTAGATTCCCTCGAATGTTCGCAGAAACATTCGGGGTCACATGAAGAAAGCTCAACAAGATTTTCAGTACACACAATGCATGAGAGTATCTCTTTATAGAAACCACTTCAACAACATGTAATATTGATAATTGTTGATCAGTCATAACTGATGTTCCGTCAAAAGTTTGGAGGTCGTTCAATAGAGATCTTAATTATAAGCATTTCTTCAATGGTCAGCTCCCTCCTCCAATGGTCATATTTTTCTCTAAATAACATAGTGACCTCTATGTCACAACCAATCCCCTAGGTCCCACTCCTTGACTACCCCAAACCCGCCTTTCATAGGCCAATGGCTGATGAGTAGCACCAAAGGTGTAATTCCCTAAAACTGGGAAGACATTGCCTTTATAACCTATAAACACACATTCAAGAATGCACACACCTAGATACAAAACACCATGTAAACTGTATAACAATATAGTGATGAATGTAAAGGGGGTAGGAATAAAAGACCAACTGTAAAGTACAAGAAACTAAAAGTACAATTACAACTGAAGAAAAATGAAAATAGCTATCGGATTATTCTTCATGGTTCCTACATGAAGGGTTGGTATAGATCACCTCCTAAGCACTACTCATTTGTCCGTCTCCTCCATGTACTGACACGTCGTAAGGTCCACCTCCGGGTACTGTCTATTATGGGTACTCTATGCCTCTGTCGGCGCTTTTCGAAATCTACATCTAACACAACATAGTGCGGGCTCAGCCCATGCAGGGGTGAGTATAACGATAGTTAGTAGGGACCCCAAGACCCTCTAGGTATCACAAAATCCATCATGTATTAAACACCATTTATGAAATCAACAGATAACCTTACATAGCTATATGACCATTAATATACATATGTTATCAAGTGATCCATCTCAATCATGAGGAAAACATAGAAAAACTGACTTAGCTCAAACCAGGATTTTATTCTAGGTGCACTATCATGTCACATACCAAGACACATTTTTGAAACCTCACCTACTGGATAACTCATGCTCAATCGAGTGTAGTGGGCCATCCGTGACACCAAGAGTGCTTCCCACTATCCTTGAACAGCTGATGTACTCCTCCTATCGAGTACCATTGGTCTTCCGCATCACACAGAGGTGCTCCCCACCATGGTTCTACCACATCACCAAGCGCACTACCCATCGTAGCCTGCTGAGGTACTTCTCCAATTGAGTACTGAGGGTATACTGCATCACCAAGTGCACTCTTCCACCGTGGGTCTTCCGTGACACCATGGCACTCCCACCTTGGCTATTAGAGTCACTCCATGTCAAACGGTCATCAGTCGTTAGGTCTCAGCCAGCGATTATGTCTCCACAATATGCTTGCTTGTCTCCTGGAGGATCTGCACCCCGAACTACAGGTTGATACTCCATCTATCACAATGTCCCGTGAAGATGTATTTCAAAGGGCTTCCATGTCATAGGGGTCTCAACGTAAAAGACAACGCATCAATCGGACGACTAGTCTGTGAGTTATTAGCCATTTAGTCCCGGGGGCCCCGTTGGATTCATGCTCGATCCAACTTGACTGTAACTAAAATATACCCCAATCAGCAATGGGGTATACTCAAATGGACTTTCATACAAAATTTTTTTCATCATGACTGATAGTTCGACAAATAGACGTCTGGTGCGAATAATAAGGTCGTAGGAGTGTAAATAAGTCGTAGTGGGATCGGGTCCAGTCCGACCTGGTTCGGGTCAACCCCGCTTGACCCATTGGATCTGGCCCGATCCATTGGGTAGGCCATCCCTTTGGTTTTGGCCTATCCCACTGGGCCCAACCCTCCAGGCCACGAGGGGCCGTAGAGGGCCAAGAGGGCAGGAGTCAGCGTGAGGTCGGTTCGGCCTGGAGGGTGCCACGTGGGCGGCTCGTCCTGGAGGGCACAACGAGGGTGGCTCTACCCAGGGCATGGTTCCATATCGTCCAGGGCGCTGCGAGGGCAGGTGCTGGTTCAGATGGGGCACTGAAAAGGGTCGGGCATCTCAGAAGGCCGCCACATGGGGCGTGGGTGGCTCGGGAGGTCGGGGCACCGCTTAGGGCACGTGCGACCGAAAGGCCGGGGCTCCGTGAGGGGAACGATCTACTGTAGAGTCCACCGTGAGGGGCCCAGGTGGCACAGGAGGCCGACGAGCGGCACGACTCGGTAGGAGGTGTCGTGGTCAACGGGCGGCGTGACCGTCGGGTGGTACGATTCATCCCTTGACGACAGAGCATCGCGAGGGGCTGGGGGGGGGGGGGGGTTGAGCGTCGCGGGGGTGGAGGAGCATCGCGGTGGCAGTGCCGGTCACTGAGGCTGTGGGTGGTATGTCCATTGTCTTCGTCACCTTGGATACTGCTGTCGTCTTCCTAAATTTTGAAGACCACCAAAAAGAAGAACGACGAGGGGTTGGGCCATGTTTGTTTGGCCTGAACCCTCCGCATTTAGATTGGTAGCAAGCAGTTCATCCAGAACATAAAAAAATATTGAGCCTCAAATATATTTTAAAACATCAATCCCCATAATCCCTCGATAATTCTTATTCACAACCCCACAAAGGAAAAAGAGGGGAGAATGTGGGAAGTGCGAATTAAATAACATTAAACCCCTACATCTTCCCGCAACAATTTATTCCCAAACCACAAGGAAAACACATGTGGATCAACATGATATAATTTCATCCTTGTACATTTTTTTTCCAAAGGAATGAATCAAGGGAATAAATTCATATATTTTTAAAAACCCTACCTCATTCGTTGATGTTGGCATGGGAAGAAGTATAAATGTCGGTTCGTCGTGAATGAGTACATCCCACGTCGGAAGTAGTCCCTAGGAAGAAGGTCGAAGGAGGTCTGAGTTCTTCGTAGGTGCAGACTTCTTCATTGGAGAGCGTAATCCTTCAAGTGTTGGGCGTCGTGGCACATTACCAATACTTCATCGCTTTGTGAAGTCATCCCAAATCCTTCTTCGAAGCTCCATATATGTAGTAGAGGGGGAGAGGTATGTAACGATTGTGGAATTTATGATGGTTCATTAATTAGGAACTTTCAAAAATCCAATGACACTATTACATAATATTTAAAAAGGGGGTCAAGCCATTTAATTTACGATGGCATAATAAAGTGGTTTGTTGGCACAATTTAATGTGGAATAACTCAAGAGGCTCCTCCACATTAATGAGGGGAGTAGAGAGTTTATCTCAATTAAAAGGGAGGTTTAATCCTGGGTGGTTCCCACCACTATAACCTCACTTTGGAAGTTAGTCTTGGGTTGTCCCCATCACCATAACCTCACATGGGACATTAAGGTATGGTGGTTCCCACATCTCAACTTCCACATGTAGGATAAAACTCATGTGGTCCCACCTCTACAATATTCCCAAGGGTGCTTTAAATAAAAATAAAATGTTTTCACAATGTTTTTATTATTTTATTCTTTCACGAAAAACCCAAAAACTAAATTTAACCCTCAACCAACTGCCATCAAGGTGAACATCTCCTTAAGTGAATACTAGAAATGCGAGTTCAACGGTGCCCTTCGATTTCAATTCTAAGCACTTGTATAAAAGTTATAAAAACCCCCTCATACGTTTATTTAACTTACCAAAAAAAAGTTCAAAAAATTATTACCAGACACCCTTGACCCGCGATTGTCATGGTTAGGCTTTGCCCATGTGAAACACGCCCCATAAAACCCAACGGTACTCTTGAATTTACAATCCAATTTACCATTTAAAATAATAGATTTTACAATAAAATAATTGTCACTTAATTATTTTATTTACAGCCAATAACTAATATTCACTTATGGCCCACACAGGCCAATTTTAGTATATACTTAAATAAAGAATTCCCTCACGAGTTCAGCGGTGGTCTCAGATTTTTAATCCGAGCTACAATTTGTGATTTATATGCATTTGAAAAATATAATAGTTTATATAATTATTTTATTTATGGTTCTGCCATTTTTGGGTTTTCCCATAGAAGGCCCACACTGACTAAACATAACTTGCGATTATGTTAAACATGCCATATTGAGGGCAATGGTGCCCCTGAATTTTTGATTAGAGTAATCCTTTAAGATTTATTTCACTTTATCACAAAAACTTCTTACAAACACAGATTAACGATTAAAAAAACATTAACGGATCATTCCGGGCACTTCGGGGCTTGGAATAGAGCACTGTCAGATTTCACAGTCTCGAAAAATTCTTATTTAATTAAAAAAATTAAATGGATTTTCTTGGTTTTCACATTCTACACATCTCAAGGCATTGCATCCCTAAAAGCCACATTACAAATTCTAGGAAAAAACAAGTGGTGGTACTGAGCACAAATCTGAGCCTCCCGCTAACATATACTCTCCTGGAAGATCCTATTCTGCCAACGCACACACACCAAAGGTATCAACCATCCATGAATGATGATCTCCTGTCGATCCTCAATCTCAACAGGAACCTCCGTAAAAGTCTAGTAGCTAAGATCACCATCTTCCCTACTTGTGTCTCAACTAGGTGGAAACCTCTAGCAATCGCCTCTAGCCCGCCCTCAACTATGTGGGAAACTGTCTTACCACGAAACATCAAAGGCATATACTACTTGAACTCATGGAACACGCTTAGTCCGCCTGCACTCTCCACCAGTGAAGTTGGTGGTATCTGTAGCCCAACGGCTGGTGGTGCTGCTAGTACACCACCCGAAGGTGCCGGCATAGTAAGAGGGCCCTACAACGGAGCATCATCGCTCGATGGGCTATCAGTGAGTACTACTCTGGCAACTCTTGCCGGCTGTCTTCGTGGAGGTATTATGAAAAGTAACAGGTGCACCATGGTTAAATGTTATTCCTAGTTAGCTGACAGGGTGATCTGAATTAATGAAAACTTTTGAAAACACACAATTAATAATTGTTTTCGTATACAGAGTCAGAAATCATAGGACAACGTCCCGGTGTATGGATAATTCGTCCGCCGCACCAATATTGGACTCCCTGAACAGAAATCCACAATCACTATAATTAACACTATTGCTTCACAGATAATATCAAAGTCCTATGTTATGTGGTTGAAATGACTCCTCTAATACCTATTTGTTTATACCCATCCCCCGGGGCCCATGCTGTGACTACCCAATGCTCGTCTTCCATAGGCTAGGGGTTGGAGACTAGCACCAAAGGTGTAATTTCCTACAAATGGGAAGGAATTGCCTTTATATATTATAAACACACACTCATGTAAGCACATAGCTTGATACAAAACACCAAGTAAAATATATAACAAAAAAGGGCTGAATGTAAAAGGGGTCGAAATACAAGCCCAACTGTAAAGTAAAAGAAACTGAAAGTACAGTTTCAACAGAAAAAAAAGGAAAACACCTATGGGATAGTCCTATGAGGTCCCTACTAGAAGGGTAGATATAGATAGCCTCCTTAGCTCTGCTCATCCATCTGTCTCCTCCATTTACCGACATGTCGTATGGTCCACCTCCGGTACCGTCCAGTCCAGGTACTCTCAGCCTCCGTCAGCGCTGCCCATCATCTTCTTCCAACACAACAAGGTGCTGGCATAGCCTGTGCAGGGGTGAGTATAATGATACTTTGTAGGGACCCTGAGACTCTCTAGGTCTCACAAAATCCATCATAGATAAAACACAAATTATAAATCAACAGATAAACTTACTTATGTATATTCCCATACATACACATAAGTTATCATGTGATTCATCTCAATCATGATGAAAAAACAGAAAAACTAATTCAACTCAAACTAGGATTTTATTCTAGGGGTAGTATCAAGTAACTTCCCCGCTCACATTTTCAAAACCTCGACTGCTGGAGAAATCCTGTTCAATTGAGTGAAGTGGGAAAGTCGTGACACCAAGCGCACTTCCCACTAACCATGGACTGCTGAGGTACTCCTGCTATCAAGAAGCTTGGGTTTGCTGCATCACACAGAGGCACTCCCCACCATGGGTCTACCACGAAACGAAACATGCTCCCCCTCATAGGCTGTTGAGGTACTTCACCTGTCGAGTACCATGGGTCTATCCGGTCACCAAGCGCACTCCTCCACCATGGGTCTTCCTCGACATCAAGGTGATCCCCACTGGGCTAGTAGAGTCACAACGATTCATACGGTCAGCAGTCCATATGTCTCAGCAAGCTACTAGGTCTCTACATTATGATGGCTCGTCTCTGGGAGGATCCACTCCATGAGCTACTAGTCGATACACCAGCTGTCACAAAGTCCCACAAAGATGTATCCCAAAGGTCCACCACATAATAAGGGTCTCAACCTAACAGACTGTGCATCAATCGGACACCCAAACTATGAGTTACTATCCTTTATGTCCCGGGGCCAGGTTGGATTTGTTCTTGATCCAACATGACCATAAATCAACTATACCCCAATCTCCAGTGGGGAATACTAAACGAGACCATCACAGTCCATGAATTCTTGCAACGCTTATGGTTCGTCAAATGGAATTCTGATGCCCATGAAATGGCCGAAAGAGCATAAATGGGTCGTATTGGACCCGGGTCTGGTCCTGCCTGATCGAACCTACCCGGCCCATCCCAGTCTGGGCCAGACCCGTTGTGTGGGACAGCCCGTTGGGTTCGGCTCGGCCCGTGGAAATCCGAGAGGGCGCGGACCTGTTGTGGGTCGGTGCGAGGTCGGTTTGGCCTTGAGGGCACCAAGTGGGCTGCATGGACTGAAGGGTACAGTGAGGGTGGCCCGACCTGGGGTACGGGGCTAGTTCGGCCGGGGTGTTGCGAGGGCGCAGGCCGGGTCGACCAGGGAGCCGCCAGGTCCACGGGAGGCTCGAGAGGCCATATCCGGGGGCGCGGGTAGCTCAGGAGACCACCGTGAGGGGCCCCGGAGCTACGGGAGGCTGGCTGGTAGGGGTATTTGGTGGGCAGCGCAGCCGACAGGCGGTGCAGTCGATAGGGGTGCGGCTGGTGGGCATCACGGTTAGGCCCGTGGCGGTGGAACGTCGTGGGGGTGGCACTGGTCACGGAAGCCATGGGAGGTTTAACTTATGTCTTCATCTCCTTCGATGCAAAAGTTGCCTTCCTCCATTCTAAAGAAGACCACCAATAAGAACATCTACAGGGGGTTCGGGCCATGTTTGTTTGGCCAGTACCCTCTGCATTTAGATTGGTAGCATGTGGTTCATCAAGAACATAAACAAAGAACGAGCATGGAAGATATTTTAAAACATAAATCCCCATAATCCCTTGATAATTTCTATTCCCAACCCTACAATGGAATAAGAGGGGGGAACATGGGAACTGTTAATCAAATAGCATTAAATCCCTACAACTTCCCGCAACAATTTATTACAACCAGTAAGGAAAACTTCCGCGGATCAACTTGATAATAAGTTGATCCACATTATTTTTTTAGAAGGAAAGAATCACGGGAATAATATCATACATAATAAAAAACCCTACCTCATTCATTGACATTGGCGCAGTAAGAAGTATGTGCATCGGTTTATCATGGATGAGTATGTACCATGTCAGAAGTAGTCCCAAGTAACAAGGTCGAAGGAGGTCGGCGTTCTTCGTCGGTGGATCATTCTTCGTTTGATAGAGTAATTCTCCTTGTTTTGGGTGTCACAACACTTTACTAGAGATTCGTCGCATGGTGGAGCCGTCCAAAGTCCTCCTCCCAAGCTCAATATATATAGAAAATGGGGAGTGGTATGTAACGATCATGAAATTTATGACGGTTCATTTATTTGAAACCATCTTAAATTCCAATGAATTTGTTACATTAAATTTGAAAAGGGGGTCGAGCCAATTAATTTATATTGACATAATATAGTGGTTCGTTGGAAGAATTTAATGTTGAGGAAGCCAAGAGGAATATCCACATTAATGAGGGGAGTTGATAGTTTCTCTCAATTAAAATGGACGATTAATCCCGGGTGGTCCTCACCACCATAACCTCACATGTGGTGTTAGGCTTTGGTGGTCCCCACCACCATAACAACACATGGGAGGTTATGGTATGAAGGTCCCCACCTTTCAACTTCAACATGTAGGATAAAAATCCTATGGTCCCACCTCCAAAATATTCACATGGGTGCTTCATCTAAAAATTAAATGTCTGAACAATTTTATTTTTCTATTATTCCTTCACGAAAAATCCAAAAAAAAACTAACTTTCACCCTCGACCAACTACAGTCGAGGTGAAAGTCCTGTAATGTGAATATTTTTGTTCCAAGTTCAATGGTACCCTCAGATTTCAATTCTGAGCATCGGTGTAAATGTTATTAAAATACGCTTGTACATTTACTGAATGTACCCGAAAAAATGTTCAGAAAATTATTACCAGACACCCTTGACCCGCACTGGTCAGGTTTAGGTCCTGTCCATGTGAAACACACCCAACGAAGCCAACAGTAATCTCATATTTTCAATCAGTGATTGCTTTTAAATGTTAGGGATTTTACATAAAAATAATTGTCACTTAATTATTTTATTAACGGCCAAAAACTAACATTCCCTGGTGGCCCGTGCCATCCAAAGTTAATATCCACATAAATAGAGCATGCCCTCATGAGTTCACTGGTGGTCCCAAATTTTTAATCTCATCTACCATTTATGAGTTATATGATTTTTAAACATATAATAATTTATTTAATTATTTTTTATACGGTTAATCCCTTTTGGGTTTTCTCATAGGATGCCCGCGCTGACAAAAATGAAGATGTGGTTAGGGTATACCCACCATCCTTAGCGCTACGGTGACCTCAGTTTTCTGATCTGAGTAACCTCTTAAGAATTATTCCTCTTTTTCATGAAAACAACTTAGGGGCATTAATTCATGCTTAAAAAAACATCAACAGATCATTCCAGGCACTCCGGGCCTCAGAATCGAGCACCTTCATATTTTTCAGTCTCAAAAAATTCCCATGTAAATAGAAAAAAATTTACATAGATTTTCCAGGTCTTTACACTGTACATGTGTCACTCAAACTATGGTTTGTTAGAAACAGAATGCATGACATCATTTGATAACTATAACATGAGTAATTAAAATATGGTTTCTCAAATAAATGCATTATTTGGAGTCTAGGGAAAAATAAATGTGTGGAGTATATATTACATGGATATTTGAATTATGTTTTCCACGTAATTCAGAATCATAATACTATAGATTTTGGAGTCTGAATTCTAATGAATTTGGAATCTGAATTCTAAGGAATTCAGAACCTGAATTGTGAGGAATTCAGAACCTGAATTATAAAGTATTTAGAAAATGAATTCTTAGGAATTCGGAACCTGAATTCAATGGAATTCAGAACATAAATTATTTGGTATTTAGAGTTTGAATTCTATGAAATTCGGAACATGGATTCTAAGGAATTAGGAATCTGAATTCTATGGAATTCAGAGTGTGAATTCTATGAAATTCAAAGTATGCATTATATGGTATTCAGAGTCATAATTCAAAGGCATTAAGAAGATGAATTCTAAGGAATACGGAACATGAATTCTAAGGAATTTGGAACCTAAATTCTACAGAATTTGGAACATGAATTCTAAGGAATTCGGAACCTGAATTTTTGAGAATTTAGAAAAAAATTAGAGAATTCAGAATCTGAATTTCATAGAATTTAGAATCAGATTTTCAGAGAATTTGGATTCTGAATTTCAGAGAATTAAGAATGAGAATTTCATAGAACTGAGAATCTAAATTTCAGATAATTTGGTATCTGAATTTCATAGAATTTAGAATCTGAATTTCAGAGAATATTGAATCTGAATTTTAGAGAATTAAGAATTTGAATTTAGAACCAAAAAATAGAATACATTATATCTATGCAGTTATAGGATTAATAGGTTTTAGAAATGAAATTCAATTTTACACTTAGTCATAAAAGGAGTTAGATTTAGTTCATCTAAATCATGAACAATGAAAACAATGATTGGAGAAAATTTCCATGGGGAAGGAAAAATATCCTTATTTGGGAAAATTATCAGGGAAATAATATTTTCCTTGAGAAAGGCTATTTGTTATTTTCAGAACATGGCGGAATGAAAAATTTATATGGAAACCTTATTGACTCAAAAATATCACCATTTTTGTAAATAAAAAACATCCTTACTAAACAGAATATAAGGACTAAAAAATTTTATGGACGTGAAAATAAAATCTTATCTACCTATACATATAGAGCATATTTAATACAACTAATTTACCCTTAGGCTTTCAAATCACTACATATCGTATTCTTAATTTCCTGAATGAGATTTTACATTTTTTTTCATACGAAAATCGAAAGTATAAAAACATTCCCTTAGGTGTTCACATTACCTTAGATGAACACCCCCTTAAATAGGAAAATTTATTCTTTACATAGTTTTATTTCTTAACATTCCTTTCTCCCCCTTTGTGATTTTCAAAAAGGAATAATGGGAATGAAAAAGAAAATATGGTACCAGAAATATTAGCACAAAACATCCAAATATATGAAGTGCAATAAAATTTTCATTAATATTTGAAAGAATTTATACAATAGGAAAACACAAAAAAAAGATCGTATTTGAATAAGATTTCATTCATTCCCCTTCGGAGTCAACATCTTTACAATGGTTTTCAACTACTTTAGATCTTTGTGATCCTCCTCGAGATGTTTGAGAAACTAATCCTAATATCCATTTATCTCCTCTATGGATTTTATCATTTATTCCTGAGCCTTAAGAATCTATGCCTGATCCTTCAATTCTTTTTTATGTTTAGTATGTTTTTCAGCATGTTTGATTCTAAGATCCCTTTATCTCTTCTATCTCTGAGAAACTGAATAAAATTTCCCATTCAGATCTTTCACTTCTTGTTTCTGAGTAGTTTCTTGAAGATATTTCTTTTCATCAAAAGACATGGTGAGATCATTGAACATAGAATATTTGGTTTCAAAAGAAACCTTTACAATTTATCGAAACTCATCGAGAAATCTCATCAATTCAATAGTTTTCCTTGACGAAATAGTCATCGTCTTGCAAGATATTTTAAGGGCGTCATAATTAATGAAAATTTTTTTAAAATTGGCATCGTGTTTGACACACATATACATCACCATGGATACTGAATCTATTTTCGTATTTGAATAATGATTAGTCATTTGTCATAATGAGTCAATAGTTGGAAACATAGAAATAGAATCAATCAGCTTCTTCAAAGACTAAACATAAAATACGTGGCCATGAGAATATGATTCTGAATCCAAATGCTTTGTTGAGGATGATTATTTTTCAAGCACATCATCATTCCTTTTCGATGGAGCACCAACATCTTTCTTACTAACAAATTACATGGTAGGAGTATCAACAATTACATTCTCTACCTTATCTGTTATTGAAATGATCTGATAATATTTGGTGATTCATGCTTGTTGTCTGATATCTCAATAATTTTATCTTCCTCATAATATTCCTTCACAACATCAGCCTGAGGATATTCTTGATGAATAATATTATGATTACTACTGTCTTCTTTGAATTTATTATTGACTTCTTGCTGATCCTATTCATCCTTTCTAGGTGTAGTAAGCATAGAATATTCAGCCTCAGAAATTTGGATTGATGATTTATCATAATGAATTCCCTTCTCATGATATTCTTCAACTTTTCATAGGATGTCATAAAATTCACCAATTCATTATTATTTTTCTTCCACCACATCTAGTTCTACTTCTTCCTCAATTTTTTCTTCCAATTCTATTTCTACAACTTATTCTTCTCCTTCTTGATGTGGTTTTAGAATCCCCATATCTTTTACCAGTGTCTCTGGGATTGATTCTATTAAAAACGATTCTGGTACCAGAATTTTCTCAAAAGAATTTATAGCATCCTTAAGAAATGATTGTACAATGTAAGCCTCAGAAATTTTCTCCTTTTTATTCTTCTCTTTTTGTTGATTCTCAATCTCTTTAATAGAGTTCATTTTAAAAGCTTTTGTCTCAACATGATCCAAACCAAAACAAGGCTTTCTTATCCTTTTGTTCTTCTTATCCACTCTCTATTTTCTAATAACCTCATCAGGATATTATTTTTTCTTCTTCGACATTAGTGGTGTAGATTTAATTTTTGTGGCAATATTATCTTTTTCTTTCTTTTGAATTTCTTTTTCTTTCCACTTAAATCCACCATTCTTCGAGATTTCATCCACTTCCTATTTCATTGAAAGTAATTCATCTTTTTCTTAAGATAAGTCTTAAAATTCTCCAGATTGACTATTAAATCCAATCTTCATCCTCCTTAAAATGTCATATCCTAAAAACATTACCTTGTAATTTTTTGACTTTGATTTTCAAGAAACATTCATTGATTATAAAAAATATAAAATGATCATTGATTGAGTTTCCGAATACATGATGTTCAGAGACATCAGATTTCCATTCATTATATTCTCAATCATATTCCGAATATAAAAAACCAGATTCATATTCTGAAGGTTCACTAAGAAATCCAAAAAATATATATCACTTTTCTTCATAGTATCCTTATCTCCATTCCTCGGAAATATAAAGCCATGAACTCAAAGTTCATGAATATGGAAATTTGATAAAAGATGTAGAATCTTTGGATTCTTGACACTATCCAAACCAAGGCACCTTATGGCCTTCTCCTTATCAAATCTTCCTTTAATATCAGGTTACTTATCCGTAGAAAATGTAGCTTCTCCGTTGTAAATAATTCTAATCAGACTAGCTTCCATAGAATAAGAAAGAGAGTAAATCTTACCATATCTTTGGAAAGAAAATTTCTCTTTGCCTCCTTGATTGAAAAAAGATATAGATTCATATAACATTACTAGAAAATCTGGAATCATTAGACCCTCTTCCTTGGGTTTAGATACATCTATACCCTCCCACCGATTTAACTTGATGTTCATTGAGATGATTGAATCATACTTATTAATGAAGTCCGATTCTACCAACCTTTCACAATTAATCTACCATTCAGAGATTTTCATTACGGTTGACATTTTTTTGGAGAGGCTTCTTTAGACATTCAGAACTTCGGAAGACCTGAGAAATTCAGAACATTCTTAAGTAAGAAGGGTTCTGCTTCAGCATGCAAGAGCATGGGATTCGATGTGGGAGAACCATTTGGGGTACTTTATATAGGCAATTTAAGTAACTATTCAAATTCCTTGATTGATCCAATGGTTGATACCTTTTTCCAAATATCTGACGGTTGATATGATTTCCGATGGCAGAATTTGATAGATTCTGATCATTTTAGGTTTTTTATGAAAAAAATTCGGATTTAAGGAATAGTGAATCTGAAAATTAGGAAAACAAAATAAAATACCGACTAGTAAAAGATTATAATGAAAATATAGTAATGAAATCATAGGTTTTGGATTTCTAGGATGATAATTCATAATGAGGAAAAATTATTCTTCAATAAAATTAGAATCCAGACAAATTTTCTTAAAAAAATTCATTCTAAAAATATTATAATGGAAAACTTTATTACAAAAAAGTTCGACTACAAAAATTTAAACTATGGGAAATTTTGATTATGAAAACATTAGATTATGAAAATTTTAACTACAAAAATTTTAACTGCAAAATATTTTACGACAATGTTTTTTTTATTATGAAAATTTTAACTAACATGAAAATGTACTCCACATATGAAAAGAATATTGTTATATAATGATATAGGTTTCAACAAGTAGTTTATAAATAATATTACCTTATAGTTATCATATTTAACTTCTATTTAATGTATTCAATTCTATCATATGGTAATTATTTTTTGAAGATATCTCTATGTGGATCATGCATTCCGATAAATTGAAGAATGAAATATACGTTCTATCATTTCTCTTAAGAAATGTACAATTTGACCTTATATGATCTATTCTTTTCATTCATAACATGTGACTTCTGAGTTTTTCTTGTGCATTATCTTTTTATTTTTATATCTATACTGAAATTATTTCATCCCCACAATCTTATTTATCCTCTGAGCAAGATTAGATGGTTCATTTTCGAAAACATCACGTTCACTAGAATCAGATTGAATAGAAACCTTCTTAGATTTAGATCTAGTGATAGTCTCTGGAGTATTGGATTTTATATTATTTAAAGATTTTATAAAAGAAACACTTCCATTTCTATTCTTCTTCTTAATATTATCAGCATCTCTCTTCATTCAGTTCTCATGGTGAATAAGGGTTTCAAAAAGCTCATTAAGAGAAATCTGGGTAACATTCCTATTTTTAGTTATATATATTTCTATTAGATTCCCATTCATTATGCATAACTTCTATGATTTTTTCTACAAGAGCTCCATCATCGAATTATTTATCACCCATAGATTGTAAACTATTGAAAATTTTCAGGAATATTTGTTCTAACATACACATGGGTTTTCCATAAGGAATGCAGAAACCATGATACTCAGCACTGATCATAAATCTTCTAGTTTCAATGACATTGGATGATCCAATGTGATTTACATCATGATTCTTCCAAATAATATTCGGTGCTTCAGAAGTTGAAATTTGGAAATATATATTCCTAGTCATGGAACAAAGAAAAGTATTTTGTACCTCAATGATCATCTAGTATTCCACCATCCCCGAATTAGTAATGGTTCAATGATCCTTAGCAAGAATCTTATAATATCCAATTAACATAACATAGTTCTCAACACCCGTGTTTATCACAATGTTCTTCACTCTATCTCTCAAGTACTCATAGTCATTTCCGTCAAATATTTGTGGTACAGAAGGATTAAGATTTTCAATCGACCCAACATTCATTCTTTCCATCTAATATAAAATATCATACCACTAAAACATGTGAGTACTAAAAGTTTGTATACAAGGATAAACAATCCTATGCAATGAAAATATAGAACAATGAAAACATAAACCAAAAATATTATATGTGAATGTAAGTATTTCATAGACCTCCTATGATACAAATTGTAGGATCATAATATGATGTAAATGATCAATATATAAGAGGGGGTCAATTTTATCATTTAAAAATTCCATTAGATCTTTTATAGATGATATAAAGAATTCTTTTGTTTAACAATGTTAAACATGGTAAATTCCCAAAATATCTTAGTTCTACAAACTAGGTATATTCTGGAAATATGATTCCAGAAATGAATCTAAAGAAAATTTTACAAGAACATAGATTCTACCTTAAATCAAATAGAATATTACTAATCTGAGTACAAGTATATGAACGCAATAGATAGTCATACATTCTTTAATAATCACAGTGCAGCATAAAACAAACATGATCCAATTCATGTAACAAGTATATAATAATTTAACCTTAAGATTAGGGTATCCAACTACCTTAGATAAATGTGCCTTTATTTATACATTCTATAAATTCCATATTACCCACACTAGGTTAATCCCTCGATAGGAATATCAAATTTTATCCTCCTATCCCTGCAAGCCCTCGAACTGCAAGGTAGTCACAACCTTTGTCTTCCTTTTCAAGGAACTTCTCGAACATTAAGTTATTTAGCACCACTATCTTCCTATCCCTAGAATCCCTTCAATGTACTCAGAAAAATTCAGAGTTGGACAAAGCAATCCTAACAAGAGGTTCAGTACGCACAAAGCAGGATATTATCTCTCTCAAGAAATCACTTCTACAACATGTAATCTCAAGAGTTGTAGATCCGTCATAAAAGTTTTTTTCTCAAAATTTGGGAGCTCATTCAAATGAGCTCCTATTTATAGAAATTTATTCAATGGTTGGATCCATCCTCCATCTATCAAATTTTTCCTTGAATCTCGGAGGGACCTATACACGTGTCACTCAAACAACGATTATTTTGAAACAGAAGGAATGACATCGTTTCACAACAATAACATCAGTAAGTAATATATGGTTGCTATACCAAATATATATTTTCAACGTCAAGGAAAATATAAATGTCCAGAGTCTATATTACATGGATATTCAAGTTCTATTTTCCATGGAATTCGGAATAATAATTCTATAGCTTTCAGAGTCTGAATTCTAAGGAATTCGGAACCTAAATTCAAAGGAATTTGAAGCCTTAATTATGAGGAATTTAAAACCTTAATTCTCAGGAATTAGGATCCTGAATTTTCTGGAAATAAAAATTTAAATTATAAATAATTTGGAACCTGAATTCTACAGAAATCAAGGATTGAATTATATTGAATTAGGAACCTGATTTCGAAGAAATTCAGAAACCAAAATTTTATGGAATTCGGAACCTGAATTCTAAGGAATTTGGAGTCTGAACTCTATGGAATTTAGATTCGGAATTATAATGAATTGGAAACCTTAATTCTAAGGAATTCAGATCATGAATTCTACGGAATTCAAAATCTAAAATCTAAAAAATTCGTAACCTGGATATCAGAGAATTCGAAACCTGAATTTCTGAGAATTTGGATCCTAAATTTCATATAATTCGGAATCTGAATTTCAGAGAATTAGAAATCTGAATTTCCAAGAATTTGGAATATGAATTTCAGAGAATTCGAAATCTAAATTTCAGAGAATTCAGAATCTGAATTTTAGAGAATTCATAATCTGAATTTTAGAGAATTCAGAATCTGAAATTCTTAGAAATTAGAATATGAATTTAGAACCTGAAAATAGAATACTTTATATATATGTATTTATAGGATTTCAAGGCTTTATATATGAAACCAAATTTTATACTAGTACATAATAGGAGTTATATTTAGATAAAATAATTCATGAAAAATAAAAACAAATATAGGCGAAAATTTCCTTGGGGAAGGAAAATTTTCCCTATTAAGGAAAATTATCAGTGAAATAAAATTTTCCTTGAGAAAGGATATTTGTGATTTTTAAAATATGAAAGAATGAAAATTTTATAAAGAATCTTTATTGAATCAAAATCCTCAAGGTAGTGAAGATATATCTTAGGGTCAAAGATTGATCCATATGTATTCAGTAATTTGAATACCTAGGGATAATATTTGTATAAAATCTATAGTGATAGGTACTATTGTATTATCATCTATGTAATTATCATCTCATTTTTTATATATGTGCAAATAATTTTCTAATATCATTTAATGTTTCATAGATACATGGGATTTATGTGTAATTATTCTAAGGAATGATTAAACATGTTACTCTATTGGTGATATTATCATAGAGTTTATGATAATGTACTGAGTGATCCCATGATGTAGGTGGGTGTAACTTTTTAAAGAAATTCATTTTCCTTGAGATGAAAGTGTTTACATCAATATCATGATCTAATTTTTGGTTCCCAATCATTTTTACATTGAAACATGGGGTTTGTAAATAATTTTAACTAAGAAGTATTTTGTAACCTTTCAGTTATGGGTGGATTACTAGAAATTGAACCAGTCGACTGTTAAAAATCAATATTTATTCCACTATTGGATGATATATTCGACCATCTCTAAAGAGATACAGTGTTATAGAAGATTTACCTAATACTAGGTTATGATTAGGTTTATTTTATAACATCATATATAGAACCTAATTTTTTTTTGTAATAGATATTTTGTCTTTGAGTATTTGTTGATTCTAATCGGTCTCATGAATACATCATCATTTTTCATGTCACTGATGAACTGGGTTTTCAATCCTAATCTGGATATGATTACGGTGGTATTCATTAATGATATATTGTCATATCCTCATAGAAAAGATAACCATTAAAAAAATATTAATATAATATTGGATATACTGAGAGAGAATAAATTATATTCTAATATCACAAAGAGAACTTTTGGATGAATAAGATTCACATCCTGGGTCATATTGTCATTGAGATAAGAGATTATTTCTTAACTGGAGAAGGTGAGAGATACATTATAAAGGTGAAATCCCAATAAATTCGTTGATATAAAGTGTTTCATAAGGATATACTATTATTATTGTTTATTTAAAAAGAAATTATAATTCATAGAAACGCCTCTTATGGGAATAAATTAAATGAGAGTGATTATATCACGTTTAAAAAACTATGTGACTAACTTTCATGAGATGAATGGGAGACCGACGTCACCGCTAATCCAGATTCATCCAGTGTTGGGAAGAATCTATATAATATATTATGATGCATCCAGTATTGGTCAAGGAGAATATTTTGATGCAGGATGAGTGATTTATTTCATAATAGTGTAATAAATTTAGGACACATGAGTGCAACTACATGACTCATGGATTCGAGTTAACCTTTAGTTTTCATGCCTCGCACAATCAGAGGCAATATTTATTGGGAGTGTATTTGTGGGTTAAACATTCTAAAATTCCTAAAGTATATCTTTTCATAGTGTGACATGAAGCTTATTTAGTGAATATAGGTTTATTACATTTATTCATTCATATTTGAGTTATCCCATTCACTAAAAAGTTTGATTTATCTTCCAATTCAATTATTAGGATGGCTCAAAAATAGGTGTTTCATTATGGCAGTAATGTGTGGAAACTTATGGACCAATTTTAAAATATTCATGAAGCAGTCTAGGAACCTCATGGAACATATTTACATATATAATTGTCAATTTTATCTTCACTTATGGAGTGCGTGAATATGAATAGATATCATATGTTGAGGGATTGGTTGTACAAGATAGCCTCTAGGGGATGGCCTCCCTCCTGGTTTGGTTGATGATTAGGATGAGATCTCGAGAATTAATATAAAAGTATGGGTTTTGATAGACATATGAAATTAAATGTTGAATGAGTTCCAGGACATTATATATTCTATGAATCCTGATCCTAACAAGATGTATTGTGATTTTTTTTTATCAAAGATGGTGGTCAAGGATAAATCTGAAGATTACAGGGTGTGTTACATGGTAGTCCACCTCTCTGAAGGTGATTGTATATCCCCAACAATATTTTGGAACTTTAAATCCATTTTATATTACTGTGTGGAAATATAATGACACCAACATGGATTTTATGATGAGACTACCTAGATCACCTCAAGGTAGTGGCATGGTATGGGTGATCATAGACAGCTTGATAAAGGTTTCCTATTTTTTTTATTTGGGAGACTCATTCAATGGATGATAACACGAGTCTCTACATTAATGAGGTCATAAACCACCATGGTGTTCCATGCACTATCATATCAGACTGAGATTCTCATGTCACTGATAATAAAATATATATATATATATATATATATCCCTATTATTCGATTAATGATTTTCAATGACTCAATTGATTATGCAGTTGCTATGTGGTGATATTTGAATGAAATAGGATTCTAAAGGTTAAAATGATAAAATGACAAGAAGAAGAAAATTTTCATATAACACATCCTAAACCGTATATACAAGTTCTATAATAGAGTTTCATAGCATCCTACTTATCGTGAAAAAATTCAGGGGAAATTTCAAGTGGATAAGACATTACATGATGTGAGATTATAATACCGATCATAAAACCATCAAAACATATCTCTGTATAACTTAATGAAGTTACATGTCATTAATTTTAGTTCCATTTCATGAGGAGGTTCAATATTTCCAATCATATATTATATATGTTTGATATACATGAAGATTGAAAATTCGTGAAGAAAGCTCCATATTGTCATTACATGATGTTAATTCACCTTACATGTCATGTAATATTTCATCTATATATACAATATCAAGGCATCAGATTTAGGAGACTCCAATGCAGAGAAGTTTTCTCATTCATCCTCTCTTTTTCTATACTACTCCCTCCTCACCAAATGTGAAATTTATTATTCTCCATTTGTTTTATTACTTAAATAGAGGTGTTGTGGAATGAATTCAATGATTTTTTCCATTCCTTTTTCGTTACCAAAACCATTTAAAATGTTTTACATTTTTTTGTATCCATCCATAATGAAATATTTGTTCTATTTTTCTCATCCTTACTTCAGGTATGTAGAAAATAGTATTTTGCTTGATTCAAGATCTATATTTCTTGTTCTTGGTTATATGTTTGATAATTGGTTATCCTGAACCATTTCCTATTTTTCAACCATTTAATCTCATCATTTAAATCATGATTTAAATTCCTCATTTATCTGCATTCAATCCAACCATGATTGTCTAAACATCCGTTGGTAGGTATAGATAGTAGGGGTGTCTAAACTCAATAAATAATTAATTATCAATGTGGTAACATAATGGATTAGTAATCAGTATAAATAGTAATTTTATGTCCAATTTATTTGAACATACTTGACCCCAAGACATTTTAATGAATAACCCTGTTATAGTTAATGTTATATTAGAATTTGAAAAATATCCTGAGGCACTTTCTTCTTTATAAGTTATGATTAAGGAATCTAGGTTTTCACTATCTCTAGACCAAGGATAGTTACCTGTTTGGTAGAACATGTTAGTGTGATTGTATTAAACTAGTAACTTCTGATTGTTTCACATACAAATCCTTTGGATAATAAGAAGTTATAATTTAGATAATATTTTCAATAGAACCTTGAAATTAATCCCAACCCCCTTTTTATTCCTGAATTCAAACCTCAAACACACCAAGAATAGTATTACAAAATTTTAAAAAATATGTGAGGACTCTTACGCCAAAGGGTTCTAATACAAATAATTCCATTTCGAACACAATTACTCATTGGATCATCCTTTTAATATCTCTATAATATGTCTCAATATCACGTGACTTCTTGGAAACAATCAAATTTAATTAGAATACATCCCACGAAAATTAAATGGCTTGTGGGGGAACAAATCATTTTTGTTGTTGCTAAAGATTATGGCTCTGATTCACACCAGAAACATTTTTCGAAGGACAAGGGTTTACCTATCCCTTACCCCACTTCACATTTTTCATTTCATTCACACCCCATTGCATACGTTCTATTTCGGCATCAGGCAAGCATTAGATCCTTCAGACTCATCCACTAAGCCATGGAGAACTAGAATAGTTAGCCCGTGACCGCAAAATCGAATTGTATATTTTGGCATGCTGCTAGTTAATCATAGTTGATCAAAACAATCCATCTAGACCCAACCCACCTAACCATCAAAACTACATACCAATAAATCCTGGAGAGAAGATGGTTCAACAAGATTGACCAATCATGGAATATGACTTTCCATCAATCCATTGAATGACACCGAGTATTGTGAGTCCTCATATTCAGACCCGCAACATTAAAATAGAACATGTAATCATCCATATGATCCATAACATGATCCAGTTTAGTGGGATACAATTTGAAGATCCCCATGAACAGTTATCAAAATTCTTTGGAGTATGTGATACCTTTTAAAAATAGGGAGCATCATCTACTACAATCAGGATCCATGTCCTTCCTCTATCCTTTGGAGATATAATGAATTATTTTCTCAAGTGTAAATATCCCAACTCAATCATGACATATGATGATATAGGAATAATTTTCCTATAAAAATACACACAATCAATACATACTTTGAGACTACAGAACATCATTCAAAACATCGCTCATATTGACTGAGAGTCTACCTTAGAATTTTGGGATATGTTAATAGAGATGAAGAGAACCTTCCAACACCATGAAATAGAAATGTGGATCTAGCTCCATAAATATTACTAAGGCCTCCAACCCGCTGTACACACAATATTCAATGCTGCTATCAATGGGGTAATTATTTTCAAGACCCCTAATGAAAAAAAATCATTTTCGATGATGTATTTCCTAATTATAGTATGTGGAATAGTGTTCGTGGAATACCCCATCATGGAATTACCCATGTGGAAAAAATATAAGACTATAAATTTAAGTTAATGTGTTGATAATGATGATAGAGTCATTCCAGATTCCCATTACAGCACCCCTCTTACTCTTATATCAGATATGTAGTATTGTGAAATGTGTTGTTGAATGCACATATACCATGACTGAAAGGAAGGAGTTGAAAAAAAATCAATATTTTAATTACATCAATTACATTTATAAAAATACACCATTCATATAGTATAATTTTTACTATTAACAGAGACCAATAAATTAACCACCTCAAAACTACAAGGGTTATTATCATAAGAAAACTTTTCAATTTCCATTTCTTACCAAGGGAAAACCAAGGTACCCACCAAAGAACCCTATTCCATGGCCACTACAACAAAAACTACAACAAAAATTTCCATAGAGAGATCGATAATAGTTTTAAACACATAGACCAAGACCTCAATAGAAAACTGAGCCTCTCTAGAATAACATTCTGAACCACATGGATACTTTTGTTCAAAATGTAGACCAGTGAATTGGTACTCAATAAATTGAGATCAAAAATCAATGATTTACCTTATTCAATCTCAATTTTCAAAAGCTTCAGTTCTCAAAGAATCTATCATATATATTAATAGCTACACTTCTTGGTAATACATGGGAATACCTAAGAGATAAAATAAATGATTGAGTGAAATGGATTGGATTTATTTTATTTACAAAATCCATGTGGAAGTGATTAATGAAAAAATTTGGAAGAAAAAAATCATTAAACTTTAGAAGAAAATGTTGATGGGACCAATCGAGTAATTCCCTAAGTGGTATCACCATCCATAATCACCCAAACACATGAGAAAATAAATTATCTAATCTATGTTTCCTCACCACCAAAATATCCACCACTACCTTTTGTAGAATGGGCCAGAAATTGAAGAAACGATGACTAGTAAAATAAATATCACATTAACATACCATTTACAGAGGCTATTGATCAAATTCCATTATATTCCAAATTCCTAAAATATATTCCTTCCAATAAAAGATAAATGGAAGATATAGGTGTATTCTCAAAGAATAATAATGCTATAGTGTTGTTCTATAGAAAATTCCATAGTAAAGACCCAGAATTTCATTGTTATTTTTTTAATTAAATAGGAATTTTACGAGTTAGGGAAAATTGAACGTGGATGATTCTGAGGCCCGGAGATCCCATAATGAATTTCTGAAATTTTTGGGTACGTTCAGAAAATGTGCAAGAAGAGTTTTGTAACATTAGAACTAGTGCTCTGAATTGAAATTTGAGGGCATCGTTGAACTCGCAACGCAGATTTTTTTTATGGAGACATTCACCTCGACTGCTGCAGGTCGATTGTGAATGTTAGATTTTGTGTTATTTTTGGGAGAATAAAATATAATAAAAATGATTAACATTTTTATTTTTGTTGAAACCTCCCATGTCGATGTTATAAAGGTGGGGATGATGTGAACTAAATCACCCCACATGGGTTAGGGTGGTGGGGACCACCCGAGCCTAAACCCCCAAAATATGAATTCAATGGTGGGGACCACCCAACCATTGAACCTCCCACATAAACATAGGGAAGTCTCTTGAACTTCCCCCAGTTTAATTGTGCCACACCCTCTGATTAATTGTGCAAATAAAACGATGCCAACTTAATGGGGCCAATAATTAAAATTTTAAATCAAATTTAATGTTGTCACATCATCCATTGAGAGAGGATTTTTGGGTTGTCAAAAGAGAGGGGAGAAATTATGGAAGAGCTTATCCAATGTAGAATTCCAACGAAGATCTCTTCTCGTTTGATGAATCTTTTCCAAAACTCTGTCGAAGAATATCCAATGACGAATGAATCGATGATCGAGGAAATGCCAATGTAACTGACATCCGTCTATCCCCAAAAACTTCTTCTCATTCCTCATGACCTCCATCGACAAATCATTGAGGTAGGGGTTTAATTATGTGTGATTGTTTTTCCCATTTTATTCCATTCTAAACCAAGAAAGCGGATCAACTCTCTAACTAGTTGATATGTGGATGATTTCTTTTGCAGGTTTTAGAATAATTAACTACGGGAGGATTTAGGGTTTGACGTTCTTCATTCATGTTTTTTTTGAGCCTCTTGATACCTCTATAACAGAGATGGTGTGGGCCAAACAATAATTTCCCAAACCCTCTGCCATTCTTGTTGAATTGTGAGTTCTTCGTGATGGAAGGAGGCAGCTTTGTGCCACGACGAACAACGGATGCGGCAGCCGGTACATCGTCGGTCATGATGAAGGCAATGACCTCGTGGCTCCTCACTGCGAGGCGCCCTCTATGGTTCCCCGTGACCACACTTCCTTGTAGCCTCACTACCCAGAAGCCTCCGCGGTGCCCTGCGGACTTCTCACCCTGTGGCCCTCCTCACTGCACCGCGACATCATGCCGCCCACACGGCCACTCCAACCGGAGGTCCTCCACGCCACCCCACAGCCACCATGACCTTGACATCCTACGACCCTCAATTTCCCACAAGGCCTCATAATCAAGTGGCCCCCACGGCCTCGCCTCCCATCTGGCCTCTGCTTCACGCTTGTGGGCTCCGTGCGGTCCTTGCGACCTCACATCACTCTGTGGCCCCCGAGCCACCCAGCGTGGGCTGGCCCAGACCTAGCGGGTGAGGCCGGACCCAGCTGGCCGTGCCATATTCAGTGCGCCAGGCACGACCCAACAGGCTTGGTCAACCCAAACCGGTTGTGGTCAGCCCAGGCCGGCTCAGTCCGATCAGGTCAGTCCAGACCCGTACCAGCTACGAGCTTTTCTCTCTATCGGCCATAACATTGGCACCAGGCATCCATTTGACAAACCTTCAATTATAATGTAATCCTTGGAGAGAGCTGGTCTATTTGGTATACCACACTAGTGGTTTAGATAATTTTGGGATATGGTCGGGTTTGATCGAGCACGAATCCAACAAGACCCTCAATATTTAAAGGCTAATAACATAATAATCTGACGTCTGATTGACACACCATCTGTTGTATAGAGACTCATGTGACGTGGTGGTCCATTGGGATACTTCTTCATAGGACTTTATGGAAATAAGAGTATTGACCAGTGTCTTGAGTAGTAGACTCTACCAGAGAGGAGAAAGCATAGTGTAGGAACCCTATAGCTGGTTGTGACATGAAAAGAGATCCTCCGTGGGTCTGTGATTGAGGGTCCCTCCAGAAACCACTCAAGGATTCCCAGTGGGACTAATCTAGGATCTTGTTTGGGTAAACACGGAGCTATCCTGTGTGGGTTAGCACCTAGATATCCTATGTATGTCAACACCGAGAGATCCTATGTCGGTCAGCACCTAGAGATCCTCTGTGGGTTTCACCAAGCGATGCTGTGTGGGTCAGCATCGAGCGATCCTCTATGGGTCATCAGTGAGATATCATGTGTGGGTTAGCACCGAGCGATCTGATGTGGGTCAGCACTGAGCGATCCTATGTGGGAATGATGATGTAATGACGATGTACTATGATCCTATGTGGGTTTGATGATGATTAAGGATCCTTCGTGGGTCTGTCTTTTAACAGAGTAAGGAGATTTAGTAGTTACATGTAATCATCTCTATAATTGTACCTAGGAAATACATGGTGTGAGCTCAGTTAGTACTTTTTTGGTTTTCTTCCGTGTGGCTTACCTGTGTGGTACTAACCATCAGGGTATATCTTCTTTTGTGGAATAGTTGAGATTTTGGATTTTGAGTGGGACTCTGTGTTTCTCCATGATTGACATTGGTATACTTGATAACTTATGTATATGTTTGGTAATATAACTAAGTTGTCTTGTTAGTTTATTTCATGCATTCTGGTTTATACTTTGTGTATTTTGTGAGACCTTGAGGGTCTCGGGGTCCCTACTGGGTATCGTTATACTCTCCCTTGCACGAGCAGTGCCCACACCTTATTGTGTTTAGTGCAAATGAAAGAAAACGATGACTGAGGATGAGAGTATCAAGACTGGAGGTAGCATGGAGGTGGACCATAGATGATTCATACTATAGAGACGACCGTTCGAGAGCTGTACCTTCCATTTCGATTGGATCCTTGGCGGGAGATCATAGGAGTTGATCCAGTTTACTTCTACTTTCAGTTTCCTGTACTTACCTGTTGTGCTTGTATTCTGGCACCTTTTACTTACTGTACTCACTCTGTTTACTATTCAGTTTACTTGAGTTCATATCATGTTTTGTGCTTGGTTACATGTGTTTATAGGTTATAAAGGAAATGCCTTCGTAGTTTTAGGTAATATTCCTTCGGTGCTAGTCGCCATCCCCTAGCCTATGGAAGGCGGGCTTGGGGTAGTCATGGCATGGGCCTCAGGGTACGGGTCATGACAAATTGGTATTAGAGGAGTTAGTTCTACCCTATAAAATAGGACTTTGATCATTCTTGTTAACGACGGTAGTTTTATTTTTATTGTGTGGTTATTGGTTTAGGGATCCTAGTGTTTGTGCGGCGATCGACGTATCCGTACACTAGGACCTTAATTTCAGATTTCTGACTCAGTGCACGAAAACACTAATTTTGTTTTTATTTTGGATAGTTTTCTTTGTGATCTATTTGAGACAGCTCACCGGGTATAACATTTTGATCATGGAACACCTGTCTTTTTTCATGATGTCTCCACACAGAAAACTAGCTTCAGTTCCAGATATAGTACGCATTGATATCCCAACGAGTGAAGATGCCTCTGTGTAGGGCCCTCTTCGAGTAGAGGCACCAGTAGAGGCAACAACGGTACCATTACCCATTATACCACTGATGCCTCTAGCCCCAGTAGCATAGGGTGCATGTCTCTTGAGCACGTTGTATCAGTTCCAGCTCCATAGGCCACCTAGGTTAATGGGAGGGATGGACGCACAAACAGTTGAGGATTGGGTGAAGGTCGTAGTGAGAGTCTTCCGACCTATAGGGACACTAGCTATTCTCATGGAGATACTTGAATATATCCTTCTATATGAAGTAGTCTCCAGATGGTGGATCATGATTCTCTAGGTTTAGGATGACATGATGCCTCTCTCGGAAGACTTCAAGAGCCAGTTTTAGGTAGAGTTTGTTCCTGCGACTCTTTGTGTAGTGCGCGTATAGGAGCTTCTCCATCTACAGCAGGGAAGCATGACTATGTCTCAGTACTCGGTGAGGTTCACTGAACTCTCATGATACTCCACTAATATGGTGTGGGACCCATTCTTTAGGTCCCGAACCTTTGGTAAGGGACTCAGTAAAGAGATCATGGATTCAATTATTTCTCTCATCACCCTAACACAGGCGAGGGTGTTTGAGAAAGCCCTCTTAGTGGAGAGTTTTCTTGCTTAGAAGTCACCAGCAGTGAGACCCACCACTGGATGTCACGTAGTAGAGTCTTATGACGATGGTAGTAGACTGATGTCACAGAGGTCCAAGAGGACCAGACTAACAGGTGGATGACCGCATGATTCAGGGTCGGTTGTGCGGGGCACCTGAGAGAGAGTCAGTCATGCATGGAGTGTGCATTGATACGCATGCGAAAGGCATAGTAAAATGGCTCGTGGCTGTCCGAATCATTAAACAGATTATCATCAGATGATTAAGGGATCTCCTAGGCAGAGATAGTGGTTCAACCAATGAGGTTTGTAGGGAGTAGTCATTTGTAGTAGAGGAGTTGGACATGCAGTTGGCGGTGGGCGACGATTCGAGTTGTTACCGCCACCACCACAAGTTGTTCCACCCCAAACACAGGGAGAAGGAGGATAGATGAGAGAATAGCTCCAGGAATCTGAGGCCTATGTTCACATCACTCTAGAGATGACACGAGGGATGATCTGTGTCTACTCAACCTTAGCTGCTGTACTTATAATCACTAGTGCCGGTCATTCTATTATTTCCACTTCCCTCATTTGGATCTGTTATTTTTCGATGGAGTTGTTGACTTGATCCTTACGGCTAGAGACCCTTATAAGAGAGGATTCGACAATTAGGCACTAGTGCCAGCAATGTGAGCTTATTATACGATGTATGAACTTCAGCTGGGATCTTCTATTTGCGGCGTTGAGGCCTTACAACATCATCCTTGGAATGGACTAGTTATCTGTAGTCCATACTATGATTGACTGTATTAGGTGAAAAGTTTTTTATGTTCACACAGATGGGACCCGGTTAACCATCACTGGTGATAAGGGAGACTTTTTAGCATATGATGGACTTACGCGGAGGAAGGTGTAGCCGATCACTCATCAGTTGCCTAGCCTTAAGCTCGGAACGGTTGAAGTGGAGAGTCTGAGCTATCCTGTAGTGGTGGAAAAGTATACGAATGTCTTCCCTGATGATGTTCTAGATCTACCTCCTCACAGAGAGGTGGACTATTACATTGAATTATACCCTAGGAAGGCACTGATATCTACACCACCGTATTGGATGGATCCCGCAGAGCCTTGTGAGCCACATGTACAGCTGGAGGACTTACAGGGGAAGGAATTCATTCGGCCTTGTGTTTCTTCTTGGGAAGACTCGATTTTGTTTTCCAAGATTGTAGATTGGATCATTAGACATTGTGTTAACTATCGAAACCAGAACCAGGTGATCGTGAAGAACAAGTATCCACATCCGAGCATTGAAAACCTCTTTGATCAGCTGAAGGGAGCATGGTGGTTCTCGAAGATAGACCTTGGATCATGCTATCACCAGCTCAGAGATAGAGATGAGGATGTGCAGAAGACGACATTCAGATGTCTGCACAACCATAATGAGTTCTTGGTTATGCTATTCGGTATAACCAATTCTCCAACAGTGTTCATGGGACTCATGAAAAAGATCATTCATCGATACCTTTTTCACTTTGTGGTGGTCTTCATTGATGAAAATATTATCTACTCATCTAATGATGTGGAGCATGCCTATCATTTTCAGTTAGTTCTGGACACACTCCGAGAGCCCCAGCTTTATGGTAAGCTCTCGAAGTTCTAGTTTTGGACCCAAGTTGTTCACTTTATGGGGCATGTAATCTCAGAGGATGGAGTTGCAGTAAATCTACCTATGATTGAGTCAGTACTTTCTTGGGAGCCACTTAGGAGTGTGATAGAGGTACGAAGTTTCCTGGGTTTTTATAGATACTTCCAGGTATTTGTGATAGATTTCTCCAGAGTTTCATCAACACTATCAGCATTGACGAAGAAGGGGAAACCCTTATTGTGGTCAGAGAGATGCTAGTGAAATTTTCAGGAGCTGAGGCAGAGGCTGAATAGTGCCACCATATTGAGGATTCCAGAAGAGGGCATAGGGTATGTAGTATACTATGACACATCAGATACTGGGCTCAGATGTTTCCTAATGCAGGAGTGATGGCTGATCGCATATGGTTCTCAACAGCTGAGACAACATGAGAAGAACTACACTACCCATGATTGGAGTTAGCAGCAGTGGTCTTTGCCTTGAAGATGTGGTGAAATTACTTGGTGGGGGAATGTTTTACGTTGTACTATAGCCATAAGAGTCTCACGTATATCTTCTCTCAGGTGGACCTGAACCTGAGACAACAATGTTGTAATGATTTCCTCTAGGACTATGACTTCAAGATAGTCTATCCTCGAAGGAAGGAGAACATTGTAGCAGATGCACTCACCAGGAGATCTGGTATACACCTGCTAGGTGAGGAGACAGATCATCTAACCACATTATAGATATAATTTTTGGATCAATATAGATCAGCTTTTCTTTAGTCTTATACCGTCACTCCCCCACTTTTTCAGCGAGCCAGGGAGCCGCAGCATAGGGAAATTGACTGCAAGTCTCGATGTGCTCAGATATCCACATGATGAGAACCTGATGGATTTTCTGAAGGTGGGAAGTATTACATCCTATCTAGAATACATACCATGCTGCTAGTATAACTTTAGTTGGATCTAGTGAGGGAGTTACACAAATCCCCTCTATCAGTACATCCAGGAGTTCAAAAAATGTACTAGGATCCCTGAAAATGTCACTGGTGGCCATAAATGAAGAATGAAGTACCAGAGTTTGTCTCTTGGTGCCTCACTTTTCAATATGTGAATGAGAAGAATCAGGTACCAATGGGATTGGTTCAGCATTTGAAGTATCCAAAGTGGAAGTGGGATAGGATATCCATGGGCTTCGTGACAAGACATACACATACATCCAGAGGTCATGAATCTATCTGGGTGATCATCGACCGACTAACCAAGTAGGTCCACATCCTACATATCAAAGAGCAAGGTTCATTAGAGTTATTGGAATGCCTCTATGTGCATGATATTTTGAGACTACATGGATTAACCTTGATGATTTTCTATGATTGTGATACATGTTTCAATTTTTGGTTCTGGAAGGTGTTGCTGGATTCATTCGAGATGCAGCTTCGTTTGACCACCACCTTCCATCCAATGGCGGAAGTCCAGACTGAGCGGACCATTCAAACTCTCAAGTAAATGTGGTGTTCTTGTGTCCTCTACTTTTTTCACAGTTGAGAGGATAGAATTCCTTTTGCAGAGTTTGAATACAACAATAGTTTTCAATCTTCCATTGGGATGGATCCTTTCGAGTCATTGTACGGGCAACCTTGTAGATCAAATTTGTGCTGGACTGACCCCGGGGAGTCAGCACTAGTGGGACCAGTGATGGTATAGGCTATCAAAGAGAAAGTTCAAATCATCTAGGAGAATATGAAGTCTACACAGAGTAGGAATAAGTCTTACATTGACAGGAGACAAAGACCTCTAGTTTTCGAGGATGGTGACCTTGTTTTTCTATGGGTCTCACCTTGATGAGGTTTGCTGAGATTTGGCCGAGGTGGAAAGTTATCTTAGAGGTTCATCATACCCATCAAGGTCCTTAGAAGAGTTGGTGACATGGCTTACCGCTTAGCTCTTCCACCTCGGATGCACCAGGTGCACAACATCTTCCACATATCCTAGCTGAGAAGATACGTGAACGACCTTCTCACATCATCGACCATAGGGAGCTGGACGTTGATTATGGGGATACATTTATGGTGGTTCTAGTAGAGATTGAGGATCGACAGGATCATGTCCTTTATGGGTGGTTGATACCTCTGATGCAAATTCGCTGGCAGCACGGGATCCTCTAGGAGAGAACATGGGAGCTGCGGGTTCAGATTTGTGCTCAGTACCCCCACTTGTTTTCCTAGTTTTGTGATGTGGCTTTGGTAGATACAAATATATGGGTTGGGGAGAATGTAATGAACCTGAATTTCCATGAATTGTTTTTATTAAATGAAAAATTTACGAGTCCTTGAAAATTTCCGGTGCGTGATTTTGATGCCCGGAGTTCCCAGAATGAATTATTGATCTGTTGCTCGGAATTGAATTCTGAGGAGACCATTGAACTTGCAGTGCCCGTTTTCACTTATTGAGACCTTCACCTAGACCACATTAGTTCAAGGGTGATAGTAATATTTTGGGTTATTCATGGATGAATAATATAAAATAATAATGTTTAACATTTTAATTTTTATTGAAACCTCCCATGTGGATGTTATAAATGTGGGGAACACTTGAACTAAATCCTCCCACAAGGGTTATGTGGGTATGGACCAAACGAGACTAAACCACCAAAATTTGAATTCAATGGAAGGGACCACCTGACCCTTGACCCTCCCACTTAAATGAGGGGATGTCTCTTGAACTTCCACCACTTTAATTGTGCCACACCCTCTGATTAATTGTGCCAATTAAATGTTTCCAACTTAATTGTTCCAACAATTAAAAAGTTAAATCATATTTTATGTGGGCACCTCATCCTATGAGAGAGGATTTATTGGTTGGAAATGGAGAAGGGAGAACTTGTGGAAGAGATTCTCCAATAGTGAATGCCAAAGAAGAACTCCTCTCTTTCGACAAATCTTTATCCAAAATTCATTGAAGTAACTCCAATGACAAACAAAACGACGATCGAGGAATCACCGTCATCACCAATGTCTGTCTATCCCCAATGACTTAATCTAATTCATCACAACATCCTTAAAAAAACTGAGGTAGGGGTTTAATTATGTGTGATTATTTTTTCTCATGTTCTTACCTTCAAAAACAATGAACATGGATCAACTCTCCAACTAGTTGATCCATAGATGATTTATTTTTCGGGTATAGAAATAATCAGTTGTGGGAGGTTTTAGGGTTTGAAGTTCTTCATTCATGTTTTTGATGAGTTGCTTTCTACTTCCCAAACACAGAGTGTGTGGGACAAACAAACATGGTCCGACCCCTCTGCTATTCTTCTTGAATGGTGTGTTCTTCCCGATGGAAGAAGGCGACATTGTTCCTCAGTGAAAAACGAATTTCGCGGCCGACAAATCGCTGGTCGCGACGATGGTGACGGCCACATGGCTCCTCGCCACACCACGCGCTATGTAGCTTCCTATGATCTTTCCCGCCATACGACCTCACTACCCCATGATCGCGCCACTCTATGGCCTCCACGTTGACCTGTGGCCTCTCCACCCAACGTCTTCGTCGTGCCATGACTGTCTCTGCCGCCGTGTGACCTCACACAGCCCGACGGCCCTCTGTACCACCCCGAGGCCCCCAAACCTCCCGCAGACCTCCGCAGACCCTATGACCTTTTCATATCGCAACCCTCTGTGACCTCATGGCCTCGTCGTCCCGTGGCCTTGTGTCCCTCATGGCCCTCGCGGCCTCACAACCCTCGTGGCCTCCACTCTGCCCTCACGGCCTCTGTGCCGTAGTTGCGGTCCCATGCCGCTCTACAGCCCCCGTGCCACTCCTTGGCTCTCGAGTCATCCAACGTGGGCAAAACCCAGTGGGATGGGTCGGCCCAAACCGAGTCGGGTCAGCACAGGCCGGGTCGGACCGGACCGGGACCAGCTATGAGTTTTTCATTCTATCGATCATAACATTGGAACTATGCATCTGTTTGAAAAGCCATAAATGAAGATATAAACCTTGGAGTGAGACTATCCCTTTGGTATACCCCACATGAGATTTAGATAATTTTGGGATACAATTAGGTTGGATTGAGCCTGAATCCAACTGGGCCCTCGGGTCTATAAGGCTAATAACATACAGATCGAGCATCCGATTGACGCACTATCTGTTGTGTTGAGAAACCTATGACGTTGTGGTTGATTTTGGTATTTCGTTGTGGGACTTAGTGGAATTTGAGTATTGACCACTTGATTTAGGAGCAGACTCTCCCAGAGACGAGAAAACTTAGTAGGAGAACCATATAGCTAGTTGTGACTTGAGAAAGTGATCCTTCGTGGTCCTGTGATTGAGGGTCCGACAAAGAACCACTCTAGGTTTCCATTCGAGGCTATTCTAGGATCTTGTGTGTGTCAAAAATTAGCGATCCTGTGTGGGTCAGCACCTAGCGATCCAGGGTAGGTCATCACTGAGCAATCCTATGTGGGTCAGCACCTAGTGATCATATGTCTTTAAACATAGGGTGATCCTTTGTGGGTCAACACTGATCGATTCTGTGCGGGTCAGCTCTGAGTGATCCTGTGTGGGTCAACACCGAGAGATCCTCTTTGGGTTAGCACCTAGGGATCATATGTGTGTCTAACGACGTACAAATGATTTACTATGATATGTCATGGGTCTGATGATGATTAGGGATCCTACGTGGGTCTGCCTCTTAACATGGTAAAATGATTCAGTAGTAACATCTAATCATCTCTACTAATGTATCTATGTAATACCTGGTGTGAGCTTAGTCGGTACCATTGAGATATTCTTCTATGTGTTATACATATTTGGTACTTACCTTCATGGTATTCCTTCCTTTACATAATAGTAGATCATTGGGATTTTGATTTGGACTATGTGCTTCCTCTTGAATGAGATTGGTATACTTGATAACGTAGATATATGTATGGCAATATACCTAAGTTGGGTTGTCAGTTGATTTCATGCTATTTGGTTTATCCATTATGGATTTTGTGGGACCATGAGTGTCTTGGGGTCCCTACTATGTAGCATTATACTCACCGCTGCATGGGCTATTCCCGCACCTCATTGTGTTGGGTGCAGACGATGGACAATGCTGACGGAGGATGAGAGTACCAGGACTGAAGGTAGATCGGGGGAGGACCTTAGAAGAGGCATACCACATAGACATCCATTTGAGAGCTATACCTACCCTTTTGGTAGGATACTTGATTGGTGATCACAAGAGCTGTTCCAGTTTACATGTACATCCTGTTTCTTTTACCTTCCAGTTGGGCTTGAATTCCGGCCCCTTTTACTTATTGTAATCACATTGTTTACTTTTCAGTTTAGTTGAGTTCATATCATGATGTGTGCATGCTTTCGGGTGTTTATAGGTTATAATTTCAATTAATCCTTAGTTTTAGGGAATACACCTTCGGTGCTAGTTGCTAGCCCCAAGCTTATGCAAGGTGGGATTGGGGTTATCACGACATTTGCCCAGGGGGATGGGCCGTGACATCCACCTCTGATTAGAGACCTCAAAATCTTTTCAATTCTATGTTCTATTAGGGATTGTAATTTTTTAACAGCTCTACATTTTCCCAAATAATTTATTAACCTCATTCCAATGAGGGTATTTCGCATATTGGTAATTCAAGAGATCAAACCAAATAGGGTACCACAACAACCTGCAGACCAATCATAAAAGTGCCCTAAATGAATTCTCAAGGATGTGTTAGTCAAAGTCAAAAAGTTAATATTTCCAGTAGACGTTCTAGTTTTAGACATGGAAGAAGAAGGTGATGTACACATTATTTTTTATGAAAATTCCTCTCTATAGGAAATGAATTTATAGATGTAAATAAATAGAATATTATCCTTCATGTTAGAGAAGAACATATAGTCTTCATCTTCATCAAAACATCTATACAATACGACGAAAACATTAAAAGAAATTATATCCCACTTACAATATAGGAAAATGATACCGGGGACATATAAGAATTAAATTAAGTATCACTCCATGATGGATAATAAAAATATGATTTTGATGAAGTTAGATTAAATGAACTTATTTGATGGGATACTTTCCTAAAATTCTCACCCTCAATCATTCCACCACTGATACAAGTGTTGAATCCTTTAAAAAGTACTCTTAATTATTCTTACTTATGAGCTTCATCATCTCTACTAGTAACCATTAATTCTAGAATATCAATGTTACAAGAAAAAAATTGGTTATATATTGAAAAGACACAAGTATTCAATTCTCTTGGGAGTTGTTGACATTAAAGGAAAAAATCATACTCAATGCAAGTAGAAACATTTCTTGAGGAATTTAAAAAACCCAAACTCTTACTTCAAAGGCATCTCACACCATCAATTAATGGAGTTGTTAAAAATGATCTAATGAAACTTCTAGATGATAGAATAATATTTTTAACATCCGATATTGAGTGGGTGAGCATGATATAATTATTCCCCAAGAAATCTGTGGTCACTGTAGAAAAAGTTTATTAAAATGATTTAATATCCATACACACCATAATTAGATGAAGAGTATGGATGGATTATAGAGATTTAAAAATAAAAACCTAGAAGGATTATTTACCATATTCTTTCATCGATCGGATTCTAGATAGAATAGCAGGAAATGATTTTTTTTTTGTTTTTTGGAATGATATCCAGTATAATATAAAATTTATGCCGACTAGGAAATTTTCTCCCATATCCCTTCAAATTTCTATTTTACACATTTCCTAAAAAGAGTTTCTTATTCGGTATGTGTAAAGCACCAACAACATTTTAATGATTCCAGACACATATAATCCATGATATGGTCGAGGAATTATTAGAAATATTTGTAGATGACTTTTCAGTTAATAGATGATTGTTTGAAGACTACATTAAAAATATTGATTTAGTTTGTTGATGGTGTGATGAGAAAAACTTATCATTGAATTGGTAAAGTGCTATTTTATGGATCAAAGAGGAAAAATAATATGGCATTAAATCTATAATGATGTAATAGATGTAAATTAATCTATGATAAAGGTCATTAATGATTTACCAAAACCATCAATAGTTTACTATATAAGAAGAATTCTATTCCATTCTAGATTCTAATTTTTGTTTGTAAAAGACATTAAAAAAGTCTCACACCCACTTACACACCTGTTTTCAATGAAATTTCCATTTTAATTCACTAAATAATTTTATAATACATTAAATACATTAAGGGAAATCCAAATAGAAACCAAATAAATTAGATCACCAGACTAGGATAAGGAATTATAATTGACGTGTGATACTAGATACTTTTCTATTCGCATTGTATTAGAAAAATGATTCAGTTGTAACTTCTATCAGACCAATTGTCCGACCGACACACTAAATTATGTTCACGTAAACTACAGACCAATATAAAATGAACCCCTAGATGTTGTATATTCGTTCAAAAAATTATGTTCCTTTTTTGACATGTATAATGTGATTCTACACATCAATCATGATTACATCGGTTGTATAAAAATGAAAAATGATATAAGACAAGGATGATAATGTACATCCACCTCTTACATGAATTTTATATTTTCTTCAATGTTTCTGATGGCACAAAACTTGTGATCTCAGATCATCTATCTAAAATTCTTCTATCAGTATTCAATTAGGATGATGATATTTATATGAATGATAATTTTCTAGATGAAACCCTTTTCCTCATTAAGGTAAAACCATCGGTTTCCAACATTTTGAATTATCTCTCGATGGGATCTTCACACCAAGATCTATCCTACTAGTAAAAGAGAATATATTTAACTAAAGATGCACATTACCTCTCGGATGAACAACTATTTTTCCAAAACAGCACTGATGGATGGTTGTAACAGTTTCATCCTTAAAATGTAATAACAAATGTGATAGAAATGATTCATATGTCAACAATGGGAGAAAATAATTCCTCTGAGCTCAGCATTGAAAATATTCTACAATCTGTAAATTGTGGCCCTACTATACTCCAAGGTGCATGAGAATTTTTTCAAAGTAGTGATACGTTCCAGGAAACTTTGACCATTGGGAAAAGAAAATAAAAGGATCAAAACCCAATCATGGAAGAAAAAAACTTAGACATATGTGTAATAGTTTTAATGGGTCCATATCCTAATTCAAATTTAATGTCCAATATTATTTGTGGCGTTGAAAACATATCAATGTGGGTAGATTCTAAACCCGCATCACATGACAAAACAAAAGTGGTCATCAATTTCATGAAAGAGAATGTGACCTAAAAATTAGAATTTCCTTGATTTCCCATTAATTATCAAAAAAACATTTTACCAATAAATATGATAAATTATTTAGGGAAAAATAAATAATTTAGTATAACACAGTAACTCCCACCCACCCAAAAACTAGTGGGAATGATGAATTTTAAAATAGGGAACTCAAGTAAATCATTGAGAAGATTATTAAAACAAGTCAGTGTATATAGAGTTTGAAATTGGATGATGTAATATGGGAATACCATAATGTGTACAAAAAACCCACTAGTACAAATGCTATTGGATTTATTTCTGTAATACCACTTCATCTTCATGTTGAAAAGCAGAATATCTCATATTGGTAAATTTTGAAACAATAATAGGATGTTGAAATTTCTTGAAAATCATGGATTCTTTAGTTGGATGAATTGGAAGAAATAAAAAAATAAAATCACGAGAACTACATTGGGATAACAATGAAATGGAATGGTCAATGAATTTCAAGACAAATGTTTATCAAATGAAATAAGGTCCTCTTATTCAAATCATGATAAAAATTATTCCCTAGGAAACTGAAATCAAGATGGTTTGTCCCATTCATAGACATTAATCATCACCCCTATCGGTACATTGAAATTCCAAAGTAAGGAAGACCACCTTTCAAATTTAATGGTTCATGGTTAAAAATCTATCAATAACCCTTCTGTGAAGGTTGTTTCATCAACCTAAAATTTATCAAAAACATAAAATATTCAACTCCTCAATGTTAAAGGAAGTGATGATTAGGTGGATCCTAGGGTAGGTCATCATCTTCTAGATTAGGCTAGAATATGACTATGAAAATATTATAACATTATATGAGTTCAGGACTATGGTTGAATCCAAAACATATTAAAAATGTCAATTACACATCGTGTAACCCTATTACATGACTTGTACCTTCACTACAAAAATTTCATAAAACCAAACATTAAATGACTAAAAACTGAGTTAAATGACATGTAATGAAATCGGCTAGTTAAAAAATAGGACATGATCCAAGGGTTCATGATCTGACACACCACCTTCCTCCCTCGACCCTCTTCTTCCCACCCACAAAACCCCTCCCCACTCCATTTTCCCCCTCATGATCTACATTTACCCTCCCCATTTCCATCCTCCTCCATCAGCCACACTACTTGAAAACCTTCCCTCATGATGGAGAACCCATACTACCATACCTCATAATATTTTTGGCCTAAAATATACCCCCACATCATTCAATATATATTATATACATTTCAACCCAACACCCAAGATGGAATGAGCCAAAATATTGTTCCTTACACCATCAGAGTCAACAGCATATCATGCCGATTATCCACCAGTGAAATAACCATGATGCGATGCACCCCATAAACCCTAACCATCTCAGGTAGCATCTCCCTAGCCTCTAGCTATAGCCCGTGCTAAGCCCACTACTAAAAAAGAATCCCAAACCAGCTAGGAGGGCTCATCTATGGATGAAAATCACTAATTTCTTCCCATTCATCGCTTCTCAAACCTGAATCACCACATCACCCTCAACCACCATAAGGTAATTCCAGTAAGGAAAAACAATAGGCTTAAATTGGTCAATCAATACCACCTTAACATCAATAATGAGATCCCAGTTCTCCTCGAATGACTCAATATCTATTTCATTATTGAGGAATGTGAGTAAATGAACTAAGATCTCTTCCTATAGTTTTGTTCTATATTTGAGGTGGCATTGGATATACATCACTTCAATCTTGGAAGATGACTACACGATCTCTCTTTTTTAGAATTCAAAAATAGCCTTGTAATCTACACATACAAGTATTCTATGTCTAAGATATTTCGGAATGTTTATCATGATACTCCTATGTCTAATTTGAGGTGATTATAGAAAATTATCACCCGAGATACTCAGATTGTGCATGACCCTCAGATCAGTAGATCCACTCATCTACATAGACCAACACATTCGATACTCTATCAAGACCTGACCCACACTTCATTTTCCCAAGAAGAATCTCATGGGGGTGTGATCCACGATGAAATCCTCATTTGGCAGTATCTGTGGGTTTCCTAGCCTTTAACATGGCCACCAAGTTTTTCGATTACTCTCAAGATCATATAAAGTGGACCATAGGTGCATTTATGGGTAGATCCTTCATCACCCACTTGGCCAACCATCTCATAGTGTATAAAATTTAAATACCCCTCACATTCCTTTGAGTAATGTAGTAAATTGATAAATTGATATTGAAAAAGATGAAGCTCTTGGTTTGGGATGGTGAGACTTATAGATGGGCATCAAGAGTCCATGCGGTCACCAACAAAGCACAAGTGCCACCCGTAACAAGTTATACATCAACTCATCCTACCACATCCCATCCATCTCCTCCATACTATGACATTACCACCATCACAAACTCTACTACTCCACCAACCCATTCCTCACTGATTGATCTCTCAGCCATGCTGCTTTTCATACTAGAAAACATATGATGATTCTATTTTAATATACACCTCCCCATTTCAATGTTTGCACATTTTACAACCCCTACACCACCATATATTACTATAGGACCTCATCCTCCATGGAAATGATCTGGACCTCATTTTATACCACACCAACACCAGCTACAGACAATACATGCCTGCCCATAGAGATTTTTGATCCTTCTCCCCAATATGAGTACCTTATGGTGCAGGGCCAGTGGGGTAAGGGGGTGACCACTACCAAAAACACTGACCTATCATTTTTTGATCGAGCTTCTAGACCGATGACCCCATATAGGTTCGTGACCTCTACACCACCGACCCCATCCCATCTTCCTCGGACAAAAAACCCTACCTTTAATAGCTGACCCACCCACACCTACTTCCACTAATGCAGCTAACATAGGGGGACATCTAGCACCATCACCTAATCGAGAATGGATGTCGGTGGTCTTTTTTGATTCAACCATAATATTTTAGTTGTCCACTATTCTTATATTTGTCATAGAATTTTGTATTAGGGGGTATATTTTCCATTTTCATCCCATAATTCAGTAATATTACATTAATAAATATATATTATAAAATATTTTTTCACATTACATTGATTATATTTTAAATCATAATCATTTTTCCTAATAGACTTGTCTCTGTCAACTGTATAATATATGGATGTTGATGGAAAAGTACCACCTTCTTTTTTGGTTTAATGAGCGTCCCATAACATAGCCAAGATCAAATATCATCTTTATGAGTTATCATTAGAGATTAATGCCCAATAGAAACCATAATGACCTAGAATACTCTTCTTTCCATATCTAATCCATGATAATAATGCTCCTAAAGATAAAATTCATGTCAAAAGACCCCATGATCATGAGGAGACTTCTACGATTTGATAGAAATGATAGATGATATGATGACCCAATGATAATAATTTATTATACTCTGATCCATACATCTGGATAATAATGAAATTTATTAGCACTCAATTGGAGGCAACCCATATTTCATAGGTTTTCACATTTTAGTCTTCGTGCTCATTGTATTTATAGAATCCTTTTCTTCTTATAATGAGTCATTTTTAACATTATTTTATAAACCTATATACATGTTAGGAAAACATACTTCATTTCTCATCATACTATTTACATTATTATTTTTATTTCTTAAATCATTTCAATCCTGTGTAGTACTGATTTCTTAGTGCATGATTTTTTAGACATTTTACCGGTGTCCCAAATTCAAAATCACGAAATCCCATGTTCCACTATGGAATTCCGCCTATTATAGTGAGCACTAGATTCCCATAATTTTTAATTATTAAATTTCCATTTCATTTATCAGACCATTTTATACAATAACACTAACATAATACAACAACAGACATTGCGAACAATATCTCATTCAATGTGTGGGATAGTTTTTTTGTGGGTTTCACTTTTAATACACTGGGATTTGTTCTTGTTCCTATCAATCAATGGGACATTTTTCAAATTAAAGGCATGTTTTAAACCTGAAAATAGTATTATCTATTTTTAAAAAATAAGAAGTTGGAAATTGTTTTAAATCCATGTTTTATCTATTTTTAGATTCTTATAGTGATTAGTGAGATCAGTCATTTAATTCAAATAATTTTTTTTAATATTTATGGTTAATGGAAATAATAATTTTTGTGATACCCTTAGTGATTCCAGGATTCTATGTTTTCATTATTGAGAGGATTTTGGGCATATAATTACAAATTTATTTCTGATCATACTACTTGAGAGACACATATGACATTTAAACCTATGAGAACATGCATTGAAATATTATTGGGGTTATGACTAAAAAATAATATTTTAAAATTTTTGAGGAAATATTTGTTGATCTTTATTTTTCTAAGACCCACTGTACATATTTCTATCATTAATCCTGTAATTTCTATGAAATACCTTTTAGGATAATACTATTAAATGATGAATATCCCATCCTACCAAGCTCTTTGTATAATATTAGTGATTTTTCTATTATTGTAAATAGAATCCTGAGACATTTTCTGAACTGGAAGAACTATTTTTATCATTTGGTGGTACGATTTCCTTAATAAACAGTGTGTTAACACCTATTCTGATCCATGTTCTTTTGGGGTGTAATGTGATGAAGGGGGTTATTTTGTATATTGAGAAGGTCCTGGATGATTTTATTTGGTATTCTCATCATGAGGGGAAATTACATTGGGAATCATGAGAAAATGTGGATAGACCTTATCAAGAAGGTGGTGCTAACATCATAAGACATGGGGATACAATTAATTGTCTTCATGAGAAGCTGTCCTGTGATTTTGTTGAGGGATTCACTCTTTGGGGTATAATTATGGCTGTGTAGGATGAAACCAAAAGCAAGTACAACCTAAAATTTTCTATATTTTGGGATATAATGCAGAATTTTTTTTCCTATTATTCCCTAAAAATTGCGCATTATTATAGGTATGGGAGATTTATATTTTTGGAAGTGTAATTGGGCTAGGTCTGTTATTGGTTTCCTGGTTTTCCTGCTCCAATGATTTCTTTCAGGGAAGCATGTAGTTATCCCAATATTATTAAGGGTGTTATTAATAAAGAACAAAGGAAGACATTAGATCTTACTGAGATGAACATGGATTCAAATAGATGTGATTTTACTACTTCAAAGTCTGGTATGTTTTCTTCTAATGAGTTTTATAATATTTCTAATTACAAGGATCATCATGATTGTTGAAAAGATATGGTATGCTGTAAGGGAATTCCTACTAAATTCAATTTCCTTGTATAGAGAATTATAAATCAGGATATTTCAACAGATGAGAATGTCAAAAAGGAGGGACATTTACCTGGCGTCTAAATTTCATTACTGTAGTACTCATAAGGTGGAAGATTCCAACCATCTATTTTTTGAGAGTGATTGGGGCTTGGATATATGGAATTTTTTTGCTAGTTTTACTAAGTTTTCAGAATATTTCCTTGCTGGAACCTATTTTCTGGATTGGTGCATTCATAATCTGAAAATTAGATGTTCTAGAAAAACAACCAGATCAATGATATTGAGTGCAGGGTGTTGCTGCATTTGAAAAGCAAGGAATAAATCTTGTTTTGAGGATATCCGTTATTCAAAAAGATTATTTATAATCATAAATAGAATTATTCTGCATCACATTGTTTAGTATTCTAGAATTTCAAGTGATGCTCCTTCCTTGAGGTATATTTGTCCCATAATGCATTGTCCAGCTCTTGTGAGGAAAGGAAACTAGGTGAGATGGTATCCGCCTAACACGGGTCTCAAGATGAACTTTGATGGTCCTTGAGTTGACAACTGTATTCATGGAGGTGGTGTTGTACGTGATAAGAGTGAAAGCATATTGCTTTCTTTTTCTACGTTTAATGGGAGTGGGAATTCCATTCAAGTTGAGGCTAAGGATATGAATACGGAGATTATGTTGTGTGATCCAAGAAACATTTCAATTTCTCAAATTTAAATCGATTCAATGATTATTCTAAATTCAATGGAGGGTAAGATTTCTACTCCATGGTCGATTTATAATCTTATTAGAAAATTCAGTCGGTGTATTGACAGCAAGAAGACTCATTTTTCTCATACATGGAGTGAAGGTAATAATGTTGCGGACTACATTGCATCCTTGATGGTGGTCGATCAAGGTAATGATGTTTTTTGTTTTCATCGTATTATTCAGATTGAACTGTAAAGAGTGGGGTTGATTAGAGGAGATTAACATGGTATCCACTAATTCTAACCTCCTTAAATGGTTGTGTAGCTTGCCTAAAGCCATGTTTTCTTTGGTTTTTTCTCCTTTAATAAAAATGCAGTTTTTGGAAAAAAAATAAATGTGTTGTAAGATTTCAGTCATCACAAGATGATTTAACAATGAAGAAGCATTTTTTTCTTCATCTGTCCACTTTATTACGATCCATATGTACATTTTTGTATTTCACATCTATCTTTTTCCTTGAATAATACAAAACTGAAAGAAATATTTACATTGTTTGGGTAATAGGATGGTAAAAATAACTATTTCTATAATGATAAATCCATTAAAGGACTATATGTGTTTAGGGGTGGATTTGGGATCTGTCCAGGACATGACTGTTGAAAAATAGTAAAAAATAAAAAATAAATTCCTAATATATTCATTATTCACTTCCTTGACATTTAAATGGATCAAATATGAGCTTCTATGAGGGTGGATTTTATTATCTATTGAGGAGTCATTTTATTACAATTGGGATGAGATTCATGAATTATATATAAAATACTACACTACTTTTGGATATTATATTTCACTTTTTACCTACCTTCCCACATACTCATATTGATAAGAACCTAATGGTCGAAGCCGTCAGGTTTGATTTTAAATTCATCATTACAATGTGGTGATGATGGAACCAATTCATGGATTTGGTTAGGAGTAGATACTCAGGTTATGAGGATAACTCCAATTTCATTTCACACTAAGTGATGGGAGAAAAGTCATTTCAATGTAAATTTTAATTAAATATATAATTTGAGGAACATTTTTTAGATTTTAGTAAAATGATTATGTGTTTTTCCAAAATCTGATAAATGGGACCTGAGTGATTTTCTAGGCTGGTATAATTCTAAAGGGTGACATTTTCTTCTTACAATAAATTTTATTTTCCTGGATATAATGATTATTTCTTATTTTAAAAATTATTTACCGCATTGAAATCATGGTAGAGGTATTTTATCATCGGAATAATAAACTATTCAAGTGAGGTGAAATTTGAATATATGAAATAACATATACATATTGCTATCATTTGATTATAAAATTAAACTGATTTATTCCACAATTCCATTTTTATGTGATGATATTTTTAAGAAATAGTCTTCTAATGATTCATTAGGGAAAATGAAAAAAGTGTCAAATTTTACTATTACACACCATGAAACCTCTTTACACGACTATTAGTAGAGTTTGACAACATGATTAAAGTTGTGAAGAAGTTCGTCAAAGAATTCCAGAAAAACATCAAGTCGAGAAACCGTTACATGATGTGAATTTCCAATACACATCATGAATCCTTAAAAACATACCTCATACTAGCTGAATGATGTTACCCTTTTTAAATACTAGTTATATGACATGAGAAGGGTCAATGTCTGAAATCTCAAATGTTATACGCATAAGATACATATAGATTCATAATCCATAGAGAAAACCATACATCATCATTATGGGACATGAATTAAAATTACACGTAATTTAATATTTCATATATATATAAATCGTTAGGGAATCAATTTTTGGAGCCTCCAGATTAGATAATTTTTTTTTTCATTCAGTCTTCTCTTGTTCTCTACTACTCCACGTACCCAAAATATTATTAGTCTCTAATAATATTATCATCAATAAAAATGTTTTGGATCCAATTAATGGATATTTTTCATTCCTTTTACATTTCCAATTTCCTTTATCTCTTTCTATGATTTGTGTAGTAATCCACACTGAACCATTGGTAAGATTGTTCTAATCCTTATTTTAGTTAATTTTATAATTGAATTGTTCTTGATTTGACATACCTATTTATTGGTAATGGACACATTATTGATAATTTCTTATACTAAATGATATCTTGTTTTCAACCATTTAATATCAAATTTTGAATCTTTGTTACAATTAATAAATATTAGGTATTCATTCCAACCATGACTGGATAAACCACCTTGGATATGGATCAAGATTAGCGGTGTCCAAAAACAATAAATATTTAGTTATAAACATGGTATCTTTAAGAATTAGTAATATGGATAAATAAAATTTTTATATCGAGATCATTTGATCACCCTTGGTCATAGGATATGTGAATGAAAGACCCTATTATAGTTAAAGTAGGAGTAGGCTATGACCAATATCCTGAGACACGTTCTACATTAGAGTTTATGATTTCAACATCTAGGTTCTTAGTATATCTAGAAAAAAAATATTTTATATTAGTTAGATCTAGTTGGTTTGACAATATTTAACTAGTAACCTTTATTTTTATCATAGCATATTCCTTAGGATCCTACCTTGTTTGAATTAAGATCATATTTTCAACAGAACCTAGATGTTGATCCCGATCTATTCATCATTTATGAATTCAAGCCTAAAATATCCTACAAATATTTTTACAGAAATAACCCAAATTCATGGGGACTCCTAGAGTAATGGGTTCCAAGAAAATTCTTTCCATTTCCATCCCAATTCCATGGGGGATCGAACATAGACTATCACTCTATTATGTATCAGAATCATGTTATGTTTGGGAAACTATAAAATATAATATGAATGAAGAATATGAAAATTAAATGTCTTGTGTATGATTATAAGTCACATCTTGGTTAGAATATGGTTTTCCAATGGAACTGTTTTTACATGTGTGAAACCCTGAGATTTTTTTGTAATATATTTTTTGAATTAATTAAATAATCTTTTTTAATAAAATCATTCCATTTGGCATTGAATAAAGATTATTTTTTATGAATGCACCGAGTTATTTTCTCCTTGTACACTAAAACATTATAATATTTCATTGTATGATACTCCATGATCATTATTCGCTACATGAAACACTGATCTGGCTTACGCTACACGCAAGACCAACTTGGTGTGCGTTACACACAACACTGAGTTCATATGAAATATCATTTTATTTTTATAATTATTTAATATATATAATTATATAATAACATTAATTTTAATAATATGAATGGAAATAACTAATTATAAAATATTATTGATAATGGTGATATTTAAAAATATAATTTTTCATTATGTCATTAAAATTATTATAATATAATTTCATCGAATGTACTACTTTTTATGTTCTTATGTGAACAATAATAAATCTAATTTTATGGAAAATCAAGAAATATAATTTGATAAAATAAATATCATTTATTCAATTATAATTTTGATATTATCTTAGGGTGTATTTTTATCGATTTTCTGAGAAACATCATTTTTGGGTGAATCATAGAAAATATTGACTTTTAATTTAAAACATTGTTTTCTTATAATTTATTTATATTGTTAAATTAAAATTTAAGATACATTCAAAGATAAATTAGATAAATTATATATATTTTATAAAAATTTATGTCATTGACATATTTTTTTATAAAATTTAGATATAAAATATTAATGAACTATTGAACTTTGAAACATTAAAAATCTATTTCTCATCAGGTTTGTGACATTGGAATTAAACTTAATACTGCTTATTTTGTGATTTTAATTACAAAAGTTCAGCATAAAAACATGTAATCAATGTTATATTTATATTATAATAATATCCACATAATTTTTGAACAAAAATATTGGTGAATGTTATTAAGAATAATTATAACAATTTAGGTGATATTCAGTTTAATAAAGAAATAAAATAAACAATTATGGTGCCAAAATACCTAAATATTTCTAAAATACCAATTTTATGTTATATATTGAATATATAACTTAAAATATTGATATTGGATTACATTTGAATGTTAAAACATGGATAAACATAACTTGTTTTCTAAAATGTCATGTGTGTCCCCTTCCTTCCATATAAAAGGACACAACGTCTCCCACATCATCACATCTCTCAAACCACATAGGATCCTAAAATATCTACCCAATACACTTCACAAAATACCACCATAACTCCATTAATGTAATGACCCAATGTTTTATCAATGGAATTCAATTCTTATAATTATTACTTATAGTATAATAACATAAGATAACATATAGAAGATAATTAAAAAAATATAAATTAAGAATGAGGGAACTAAAATGTATCTCTAGTTGTTACAGAACTGATAAAAAAGAATTGTAACTCAACCATTGGAATATTAACACAACCCTTATGAGTAGTAAATTTTATAATTGAATAGTAACATCATTAATGAAAATATAAATAAAATTTATCCATCTTATAAGTGAAAATTTGTTATAATTATAAAATAGTATAAGTTAACATATATTTTAAAATTATTAATGATTTTTTGCTAGTTCTATATGCCATAAATATATAATTACAAGTTTTTTATTAATTTAATAATTTAAAGAAAAAATGTTTATAAAATTTAATGGTAAATTAATATTTTTATTTCTTATGATTATTAGATAAATGTAAGAGAGTTCGTAGAAAATTTTTAGGTCTCATAAAATGATTTTTAATTTTTAAATCTATATCATTCAAGTAAATTATGAATTTAATTAAAAAATAAATTTATCAAATTTAGAAAATGATTTTCCTAAAATAGATTTTCATTTTTGAATTCTATACACTAATAAATGTATAGAGTGAATTTTTGGGAATTTTCTAAAACACTTGATTTTTTTAATAGTGAAATAAGATAATTTATATTATATATAAATTATAAGATAAAAAAATATTCATTTAGTCATTGATGCTGTAAGAACCAATGTTTAGAACTCATATGATCTAATTAAAATATATTTTCTCATGAATCAACACTATTTCTTGTGTTGAGAAAAATAATGAAATAACTAATTAAATAATTAGATAACACCCCTCTCATCCAGTATAAATACCACCCCTCACGACCCCTTCCACTATAACCTCTCAAGCCATGATCCATGGAAGAATGCTGAAAAATATCTTACCAATAACCTTAAATATATCCATAAATAATTCATAAATAAATTCTAAAACCAATCCTTTAACGAGGTTATCAAGAAGAATGAAATAAGAGATAAAACCCTATTTCATTTTCATTCAATTTCATATCGTGTTATTTGATTTTTTGCCTTCTCCTCAATTCCCTTTTTCCCAGTGTCATAGAAATATGAGTATATTATATATACTACAATGTGATCATGTTGATGGAATAATTATTGAACTAAGTCCTTATTCTCTAACCTTTATTTTAATAAAGAAAACATCACCCGTGAGATGCATATTAACAACCTTTAATGAAAATGTTATTTCATTTTTACATTAACATATTTAAGGGTAGTAATTGAAATTATATGTATGGTTTAAATATATTTTAATATATTTATTTTATCATATTTAATTTTATGGAATCAATTTTTTCTCAGGATATAATTTATAATAAAAACGAGTTTGTTGGGATTGAAAACTGAAAAATTAAACAGAAACAATATCCATTAATTATTTATCTATTTTTTCATCATCAAGACACAAAAACAAATTATATATAAATGTAACATAACATATTTAATATCATAAATGAAATATAATTTTAATTCTGGTCAATTTCCCTCTCTTTATATAACCATTTATACGTGTGTACTAGTAAACCGGTCATGGAATCCAAGGAAACTGATACTCTTAAATGACAAAATTGAACCTCATAACTAATAAAAAGGACATGAATAAACTTAATAATGTTATGGAAAATACATTATTGTTAGAATAGGTCCTTTAATTTTTAAATACTGAATCTAATTTGATTATCTAGAACAACATGATCAATTGATGAATGCCATCAGACTTAATAGATGTGATTAAAACTGAAACTCCGTTATTCAATTGGGTTATTCATTCTCTCTTTTTACAAAATTTAACTTCTATTTTATTTTCACTTATAAATTTTTAATGTTTTCTATATTATAATATTCATGTATTAGGATGCATTCATCCTAATCCTTCAAGGATATTCATGTTTTTAAAATTATTCCTATCAAAAAAAATTCAGATAAGTAAGCCTAATATAACAGATATTCCCATGTTCATAACAATATAAAAGGACACACTATAATCTATTTTGAGTCAACATTATTTTTCCAAAAGAAATATTTTTATTGTGATAAATTTATTTTTTCAATTCTGGTTTTATATAAAAGATTATTCCTTAATATGTTTTAAAGTGTCTTAAATATTTTCTTTAAACTGCACTAACATGTTTGAATTGTAATGTTTATTAAACAATATTTTTAAATTTTATCAATTAAGGTTCACATAATTTATAATGTTATTTTTCTATTTTATGTTAATAATTTCCATCCATTTATTCATGGACCCCATTGTGATATTCCCTTATGTTATGTCTTTCGATAAGATTATAACACCCAATTCATACAATGGGTAATCCTTTAGTTTAGAATTGATTCATTATATATGATTTTTCTTGTTGAACACATATTCAAGGATATTTTATTATGTGTGTTATCATATAGTGCTATAATTCATTCTTTAATTATTTTTGTCATGGGATGATATGTGCAATGATCTTGGTTCTTAGCCTTGACTCATGCTCCATGTGTAACGGTCTAGGTGGTTAGCCTAGACTCATGATCTTCCATATGCAACCAACATTTAATCATGTTGAATTCATGCTTTATGTTGTTTACACATTATATAGATTTCATGAATATATGATCTAATGTTTTATTTTTTATTATTAATTATAAATAATTAAGTGACATTACTTTTTATATCATTATGTTATTTCTTTTGTCACATATGCTAAGATTAATTCTTATGTTTATTCTATTATTAAACTTCTATCTCATCCATATGTTCATGTTATCCATTAGTTATTATATGTATGTGTACGGGATAATGTATGTTATGAGATCATTTTAAATATTAAATAATTAATTTTTTTCTTTAGTCCCGTGTTTTATGTTTTATGTACCTTGTATTCTATGAAACGAGACATTATCATCCTTGGAAAAATATTTGAAGTCTTATTATGCTTAAAATCATTTAATTCTATGATTAAAAGAATAGGGTAACTATATTTGTTATCATAGGAAGTTCTAGTTATATTGGGAGATTCGTAAAAAGGAACCATAGTAATAACACTATGGATAAGACTGAATATTATAAAACATCCATAATTTTTTGGTTAGTATGTAGTATGTGGTTTATCAAGCATATACAACAATGTATGAATACTATAAGTGTAAGTGGTTACATAAAATATGTACAGACGAGTGACAAATCATACAAGGCGTTCTGGGCCTAACTATGGGTAACATAGTATATGAAAATAGGCCTTACTGTGCACCAAATTTGACACTAATAGGGGATATGATTTGGTAAATTAATTAGCACATTAAATATAATAATTAATAAAAAAATTTAAACTATGAATATATGATGATAAATATATCATAGATAACCTAGATTGAAACATAATGAATCCCATGTTAGGATATAATTTTTATTATTAGTTTATACTTTAATTTTCAAATATTCCATTTTATTCTTACTAGATTAGTAATCAATACCTTTAATTATGATTTCTTTTTCATAGATAATGGTTAGAAATATAAGAACACATGACAAAAATCAATGTGAAGGGAAATGTGATGATTTCCAGAATTATGTTCTAAATATGATAGGAACAGTTTCTCAAAACACTATGATAGTACTTACTCAATTGGCTAATTTTCTTAATAATAACATGACTTGGGTGGAACTCCCCCCAACACCTAAGAAAGAGAAATTTTTCATTGAATCCTTCTTGGGGAAAATACTCTCATGTTTAGTTGGTATTCTTCCACCAAATAGAGGAATAGTGTATGAAATCTATTTAAAATATATTCTTCATTATCAAATTCCTAGAAAAAAAGAATCTTTTTATAGTGATCTATCATTATGATGGGGAATATGATCAGTGGTGGACATTGATCAGAATCATGAAGTCAAATGGAGAAAATGGAATCAATGGATTTGTAGGAATTCAAGAAAATCTTTTCCAGTAGATATTTTCCCCAACCCCTCTATGTCATTATTGAAATAGAGTTCCTCATACTTAGGATGAAGGAAGATGAATTTATCAAGGTATATAAAGTAAACACCAAAAATTATGAGGATATTGTATATTATGACCTCATGTATTAAATTAATACCAGAGTCCCTCAACGGTCTCATGGGACTAAGAGAAAAATGAATAAATGAAGTCTAATATGGGTGATTCGGTAAAAAAATCTCATGGTAGAAAGTAGACCAAAAATCTCAAATATCAAAACTGTCAATGAATCTTCTTGTGAACTATCTAAGGGGAACCATAAATTGCTTCAAATGTGAATGAATGAGACATATGGAATAGAACTATCTAAATTATTTGAATAAATCCAAAAATATGGAAGAAGAAATGATGGTTCAAATCCACACCAATTCAATAGGGTGGTGATTCAATTGTAAGGAAAATGGGCATTATGTGAACCATTACCCTAAGCCATGGGTTGTTAGTGGAAAGTAACAACAACATCCAAAGAAACAATGACGATATTAAGTTATCACTACTACTAAGGTGGAGCTGGAAAATGATGTGGTGAAAGTTACACTTGTAATTCATTCAATAAGTGTCAATGTACTATTCAATTATAGTTCTATTCATTATTTATTATAATTCAAGGGTAGTAGAACTATTAAAATATAACCACAATATATGGAGGTTGAGTCATCTATTAGATTAAAAAAAGGGGCCATTATTGAATAAAAAATTATATAACTCTTCCCTAGTAAATGTGTTTTTCCTAAACATGCTAAAAAGATCTTCATACTTCCTCTCATGTAGTTCGATTATATATTGGGCATGTATTTGATATCATTATTATAATGACACAGCTATGTATAGAATAAGAATTTTTATAATTCTATTAATACTTAAGAATAATATATTGTTTATATGTTAAAGGAGACACTTTTTCCAATAGTGTACTCGACACGCAACAAGGGGTTTTTCTGAAATCTTATGTTGCACACGACATTGAGATGTACCAATAAATAATACAATAAAAATATTATTAATTTACATGGTTGTTATCACCAAGATTTTGGAGTTTCTAGAATGAATAATATCAACTAAATTTTTGATGTATTGTTTACACATGTTTAAATAATGAATAATTGGTGACCAAATTTATTTGAAATGGAAATAAAATCCAATTCAATATAAAGGATGTGTTATTATGAAAACATATTTAAAAGAAAATAATCTTGTTTTCATAGAAATCTTATTGGATTTTTATTTAATTAAAAATATATGATATATAATCAATGTAACGTTTTAAAATCATCTTATATTTTATCTATATATTAACTAAGGACAAATTCACATTTTTGGATAAAAAATTATTTTTCATAAAGTGATTTTTTGCTGCAACATGATTGAGAACAATTTTTAAATGTAGTATTTTCACTTTTATACGTTATATATGACAAAATAAACTACTTATATAGAATTGGGAATTCAAATTTTAGTTTTCATGAATTTTTTGAATTTTTCTAATAATGATAATATTTTAATGAATAGTGAAAAGTACTGTATTTTTAATCAAAATTGTCCTTTTATCTAATTTATTGATATAGTTAGATTTTCATTTTAATTTTTTTTCAAGTATAATTGTATTATGTTTTAATGATGAAATTTATTTTTTGTAATTGGAAGTGATTTCAATTTGAAATTAGACGTAAACACCTCTTAATCATTTGATGGTTATTATTTCTTAAAATCATACTTTTTAGATTTATCAATGTGATTTAATTTTAAATTAATTTCATCCAATCTATTTTTCAAATTTGGAAAAATATATTCAATTTATGGAATCTTGAGGTACAAATTGTTGGAATAGGTACCTTATATTTTTTGACATTATGAATAGTAAATTCAGTAATTATTTTATTTACCATGGTAAAACGGTATATCTGGAAAATAAGGGTAAAAAAATAATATTACACTGCCCTAAAACATGTCATAATCTTGTTGGGTGAGATATTTTCCACCATGGGACTCTTTGGCTTGATTTTGGGAACCTAGGGATTTACATGAGAGTGATAATGACATATTATCTTAATTAATGTTTTTAAAGGGAAATATGACATAAAGTTGTATATTTTAAAAAAAACATTTATTATGTGGGGTTATATAAGTGATATATTCAACTATAAATATTCAATAGAATGATATAATTATTTTTTACATCATGGTATTTTATTAATAATTTTTAAACATCATATAAATAAATATATTTATGATACAATGATGATGCAGTGATTACCTTATTAATGAATGATTTAAAAAATGAGATTATAAATATAAAAAAATTTATTTTAAAACACTTTATTCCATACACTTATTTTATGCATGACTATGAATTGTTATATTTTATGTGATTATTTTTTTCAGAAATAATATAGTTTTTATGGATTTTTAAAAATTCATGGTATGAATAGTATAAAAATTTACATAAATGAGTTTTAAAAAAAATGTTATTTTATTAAATGATATAATATTATGAAATGTCAATGATTATTTCAAATGACATATATAATGTCTAGAATGAAATTAATTAACCACATGGAGCTCCATTGTTATTATACAGTATCTATATTAACCAAATTATTGAAATATACAACAAGACATGGTATGAGTTATATTATATATCTAAGTGTTAAAGCTAAAATATAAGGTTACATTTGTAGCCTAGAATTTTCTAAAACCAATTGACTAAGATTAATTTGACCCAAAAAATCATACATTCGAAATAAATGAATTTGGTTCCATTTTAAAAATCCAATCATATTATAAAAAATAGTACATAAAAACATAAATAAAGTGCTCCTCCTCCCTCTTATAAATGGGAATTACACATACCAATTTAATAACACCTCCCAATCGCCTTGGAACATACATACTCTTCCCAAATAAGTTCCAAACATACCTATCTTAATCTAAGAAGCCTTACCATTTTGTATAAGTAAATTAAAGGAATCATTTTGGCTCAAAACAATGCTAGTTACACATTTTAAATGGTTGTGTCTTTTCTATATATCCTTTCCATTGTTTTACTTCTTAACTATCTATTATATTCATATTATTTAATTACATAACAACAATAGAATTGTAAATATAATAGAGTGTTTTTATTTGAAATATTCTAACTAATCTTACAAACATATCTATCAAATGGATACGATCATTCTATTTCTGTGGATGATGAACTACTTCAAAATGAAACGATGATTGTTAAATTTCCCCCTACCACCTCTCATTGTGGCCATTATGAGGAAACTATATTTATATATTATATTTAATTCTTTCCTATGATTCAGTAATTTTAATTTACAGCAAAACTTTATGCTATCCATAATTTGTAAATACTATAATTTAATTTGATGAAGTGCAGGCTACCGCCCCCTCAAATTGATATTAATAATTCATACTGTACATGGAACATATAAAGTGTGTAATTAATGAAATTACATAACATATATACTATAATATAATTATAAAACACCTATTTATCATTTAGTTTTATCTTATTTTATATAAAAAATAAATAATTATAGCATTCATGTGTAAGTAGGGATTACTGTATCCAAGAATGGTGCATTCCATTTCATATATATAAATGTTATGGAATATTATAAATAAATATATATTAGATATATATTATATTTTAATAATTAATACTATTAGGGAGTTAATTTACTCTTTACCACATGGACAATTTGTAATTATGACAATATCATTCTCAACTCTAGTATCCAATATCTACAAAACAACCGATATTAACATAAATAAATATTAAATTTTTATTAAATAGTAAGAAGTTATATAAAAGGTATAATAAACTTTAAAATGTTACTTATGAAATTATAATTTAAATTAATTTTATTATTCATGATGTACAAGGAACATACATGATGAATCAGACACACGGTATGGGACTTCATCACACTCTCCATTCATTGAGGCATATTTTGATAGTATGATCCTTCTTATTTTATATAGTTTATAATAAACCAAATTGATATTTAATTTCATCCAAAGGGAATATTTTTTCTACGAAATGTTTTACTAAATTAAAAAGTTAATGTTTTTTATGAATGTGTCCCAATGAAATCTCTACATCCATAATCGTCATTTTATATTTGAATTCCTCTATATTATTTATTTTTAAGAAGGAACATAAATAACATATTCCATTTGTTCTTATTTTGGTATCAAAATGTTATTTAAATGGTATTGAGTATTTCAATATCAATAAATTATTTCTTGTGATTTGAAATTAATTGTTATTAGTGAAATATTTATATTTCCTGTATTTTAGGTGTTATAATTATGTAATGGTACACGTAAATATGACTGGTGGTAACGTGATAAACTCGTGATGTGTGGTTATGTGATAAAACAAATGTGTGGTTTTTCCATGGTAAAAAAATAATGGTTGGTTACATTATATCCTCCAATGCATTAGTTATGGATGTCGGTCGTATAGCTATTCAATTTAGTAATATTTGTTGAAATAGACCATATGGTTATTCCATTTAAGTATTTTTATGTCCCAAGTTACCTTTACATGTTCTATGTTTCGTTATATGGTATTTATGGAAATATTTTTTAAAAAAGAGGCTAAGCAATGAGCTTATATTTAGTGATGTGTTTTTTGCTACTTGTTAATGGTGAAAATTATTTCATTATAATAATTTTTTCATTATTTACATGTTTTTAAAATACTGAGATTATTCTTTCTTTAGGAATCTCGTACTATGATTTTTATAATCATCCCATGTTTTGAGAAATTTTTTATAGGATATAATAAAAAAAAGAGTCATGGATGGGGTTAATGAAAAAGTTATGTTGTTAAAACATGATATGGTGTCACAATTTGTTTTAAAAAGTTTTTGATTTATGAAAATTAGGATATATAATAGAAGTGTCTACTACTAACATTCAGGATTTTATATATAAGTTATGACCAAATAATATAATGATCTAAACATTAAATGATCCTCTATTTGAATTAAATTCAAATTATCTACTGATCAATAGATTATGTAATGTTTAGGGTTGGGGCCTCATAATTATAAAAAGACAACATCAACAATCTGGAAAGGGGGATCACTCCACACATCTCAAAGCATCCTATAATTAATTAAATGTGTAATGAAGAAGATGAATCTTCTATAGAATAATAGTCTAGTGTGTGGATATTACTGCCTTATGATCAAGAATATATAGCTCAAATGATTGAGAAAATTGAGTGAATCAGGCTTGAAGACATGCCCAATGTAAGGAACTAAACTGACATATTTCTCAATGAATTTACTAGCATTCCTACTAATAGAGAGATTGAGTCTCAATTTATCATATTTACGGAAGTCAACCTATATAAAAAGCCTCATTATATAATGGCCATTGTTGATCGAGAATAGATGAAGAAGGATTAACTGGAAAACATATACAAGGGTTTTGCATTCCCAAGAGATTCTCCATGTTGTGTAGCTCTCCTCTCTGTTAAGAAGAAGCCTGGATTAATGAACCTCTATGTCTAATATCAGGAGCTATATGAAATAATTATAACAAACAATTATCTCTTATCACATATATATTGAAAGTTCAATCGGCTATGTGAGACCAGTTATTTGTCTATGGCGGTACTTAGTCGGGATATCACCAATTATTAGTGGGGAAGGAAGATATTCCCAAGACTACCTTTCAAAGGAGTTCTGGAAACTATATGATCATATTGATTCCCACCACACTCATTAATTCAATATTAATTTTCATGGATTTAATTAATAGAGTATTTTGGCATTACCGGGAAAAATATATTGTAGTCTTCATCGATAATCTTTTGAAATACTCCATGATCTAGGAGGAACACGACCAGCCATGGAATATTGTGATGAAGACTTTAAAAAAATATATAATATTTTAAAAGTATAGTAAATATTTCTTTTGGAAGGAGGATGTATCATTCATGGGGAATTTTATTGTCAACATGGGGATATCTATGGACCCTTCCATGAAAAAGGAAATTGTAGTGTGGCCTAGGCCAATATATTTAAAATATATCTATAGTTTTCTATGTCTTACAAGGTATTTCCAATTATTATTGAATAAATTCCCATTATGTTCGAAACCATTAACAAAGAACACCGGAAAGGGAGTGAATATTTTCTGGACACAAGAATGTGTGGAAAGCATTAAGGAGATAAAAATAGTCTTATCACTATGGGAGTACTCACACTCCCTAAAAGTGTACAACAATTTATGGTGTATTGAGATGCATGAAATAAGGTCTTAGGATGTGTAATGATGAAACATTAGAAAGTGATATCCTATTAAAAAATTTAGTTAAAAATCCATTGAAAAAAATCTTTTTCATGATTTTGAGTAGGTAGTTGAGATCTTCATATTAAAAATGTGGCGGCATTATCTTTATGCGGAGAAGTGTGAGATATATAATAATCAAAAGAGTCTAAAATATATATTCATATATATGGAGCTTAATATGAACCAAAAAATATTGTGATATCCCATAAAATATTTCTAATTCTCTATACATAATCATCTTGGTATGGATAATAAGTTCGCATATGATGTATTTATAAAAGATCATGTATATTTATCTCTGATGAGAATTGACATGGATAGAATATTCCTTGATTTTCACCGCATAACCATTGGAATCATTAAGGTGGGAAAATAAACAATAATATATAAATGTATTTCTCAACCACCCACCTTTTATAACATAATGTATTCTCAATGAAATGGTGTGGGAATTAAAAAATGGTGGAAGCTATTAGAAAATGGAAATCATCAGAGTTAGAAATGCTTGAGGAAGGTGTTTTAAGATTTGTTTCACAATTATGTGTACCATAAAATCCAATGATATTGAAGGTTCTTCGGAATGATGCTCATTACTAATCATTTTCTATGCACATAGGTAGAAAGGCGATGTGTCTAAATATTCAAGGGAACTATTTGTGGGATAATATAAAGAAATAGATTGGTGAATATACATAAATGTGCATGGTATGTCAGTATGTCAAGGATGAATGGGAAATTGTTAATGGTTTGATGTAACCATTAAATGTGTTAACATGGATGTTAGAGAACATCATGATGGAATTTATGACAAGACATACAAATACAAATAATGTAAATAATGCTATATGGGTCATTGCAGATCATCTTAAAATGACATTTCATATTATTGAAATTTGAGTTGACATAAAATTTGTTTTAAATTAATAGATTTATATCAAGAGGTGGTAAGGATGGATAGTGTTAAACTATCAATTATATCTGAATGAGATTTATAATGATGTTTTGGAAAAGTCTTTAACATGCTCTACGCACCGAGCAGAACTTCAGTATTATTTATCATCCTCAAAATCATTTGCAATCTGAATGAACTATTCAGAAATTGGATGATATGATAAAAGAGTGCTCAATTTACTTTCAAAGAGGAATATACCAACATCTACATATGGTTGAGTTCTATTATAACAATATTTTCCACTTTAGGATCTGAATGGAATAATATGAATCCATTTATGGAAAAAAGTTGTTGATCATGAGTGTGAATGGATGAATTTGGTGAGTGTAAGTAGCTAGAACCTAAAATGGTCAATACAATGGTTAAAATGGTGAAAACCAATCAGTATAATATCATGGAAGTCCAAATTATTCAATAGAGTTATCAATAAAATCAGTGATGCAAACATGAGTTTAATTATGGAGATATGGTATAACTCCACATATCTCTAAGGAAGTAGGTCATGAGATTTAGGATTAATGGAGAGCTATGTCCCAAGTACATCGGCCCCTTCATGATCCTTAATTATGTCAGAGATGTGTCCATTTAACATTCAATATCACCTACCATGTCTAAGGTACATGATGAATTTGATGTAAGCTTCTTAAGAAAGTACATACCCGATCATTCACATATACTGAAATCAGAAGTGGTATAGTTGGAGATTGATATTTCTAATGAAGAGAATATAATGATGATCACTATTTATTTATATATTGTTCTACACAAAAACACCACTCACGGGGTCAAATAACTAATGAAGAAGCATAAAAAAAGGTGAAACATGGGAGGTAGAGTATGTGATAAACGAAAAGTACCATTCCTGTTTTCAACATAAAATCTAAAATGAAATTTCAAGGTTGAAATTTTATAGGGGAAGGGATGTGATGACCTAATGTATTATCAATTCAATTAACTTCATAATATTATTTATTATAGTATATTCACATAATAATACATATTGAACACAATACAAACATTATAAATGAATAATGGGTTATGTAAAAGATATCTATACATGTTAAGGAACCAATACCAAATGAAAACTAATATTTCATTTTGAATAATAACATGATCCTTAGGAAAAGTAAACTAGACGATTAAATTTTAACCTCAACCATTAACCTATAAATAAAATTTATCAATATCATAATTGAAAATACAATATAATTATATCATAGTATAATTAAATAAATATTTTAATAAAAATTAATTAAGTGTTGGTATTTTTATAAGTCACAAAAATTTAATTACTATTTTATGATTATTTTGATAATTTAGATAAAATTATATCTCTATAAAATGATGTCCCAAATTAATATTTTTATTTCTTATTCTTATATTCTAATTTTATGATACAAGAGAAATTTATTCAAAGTGTTGAAAAATTAGTTATAATTTTAAAATATGTACTTTTCATGTGAATTAGTATTTTTATTTAAAATAAAATTTATCATATATAAAAAAGTATTTTCATAAAATATGGTTTATTTTTTAAATCCACATGTCAAAAAATGGTTTGGGTGTTTTTTTGGGATTTTTCAAAAATACATGATTTTTTGGTGAATAGAGAAATATGATACTTTAAGGTACATATACATTATATGATAAATAAACTATTCATTGAGTCATGGATTTTAAAAGCACCATCAGTTGAAACACATATGGTCTAATTTATATATTTAGTCTCAATATTCAATATTATTTCTTGTCTTGTAAAAAATAATAAACTGCTAAATTAAATAATGATAACACAACCCTCTCTTGTACAATAAGTACCACCCCTAACCACTGATTCATCTTACACGTCTCAAGTCACTATGCTTGTTCATATTATACAAAAATATCTTCTCAATCCCCTTTCTCACTTATAAGTGATTTTATTCTTTACAAAATACCAAAACCCAATCTGTAAAGACGTTCTAAGTGAGAAGAAACCAAGATGAAAAACCCCCCTCAAATTTTTTTTAATTTATTTTCATTTAATTATATTTTATGATATTATCATTAATTAACTTGGTAAATGTTGAAATAAATCTCCATTATCATACATATATTATAATTTTATCATGTTTATGGAATAATTATTCATCAAATCTCTTCTCGCCTCTCTTTTATTTTAAAAATTAGAACATTGTCCGTTAGTTGTCGATTACCACATTCATGGATGAAGTGCTTTCATATTTCCATTAACTTCATCAAAGGCGGGACATAAAACCAAATTTATGGGTGAACCCAATAATAATATATTTATTTTATCTTACATAATATTTATGATTCATTTTTAATAAATATATAAATTTATAAAACAAAATAATTTTGATGTGATTAAAAAGATTCAAATTAAACCCAAATGATTATAATTAATTTTTTATCCAATGATTCATATTCATGCCATTAAAACACAATGATATATAAGAATATATTATCATATAGAAGATAATTAATAAAATATATGTTCAATTCTATATAATTAACCTCACAATATTGAACCTTTCATATATGTATAAATGAAAACCTTTCATGAAGTCCAAGGAATCCAACACTCTTATATACTGATATTTAACATATTAACACATAAAAAAGGCCATTAATGTACATAATGAGTTTATAATAAATCAATTTCATGTATAATCGTTTTAAAATAATTAATTGATGAATAAAATTTGATTTTCGAGTACATTAATTCACGTGAATAACACATTCAGACATATAGTAATAGATTCTAAGAAAAACTAAATTATTCATTTAAGTGATCATTTCGATATTTTTATACAAATGATAATTTTTTTTATTTCCATGTACATTAATAAATGTTGTTTATATTTTCCAAACTCATTTATCAATATTTTTTCTTCCTTATTTTTTGTGGATATACATGTTTTTAAAATGCTACATACTCAATTCTTCTAGATAAGTAAGTCGAATTTAAGGGAATTACCCATATTATCACCCATTATAAAGTGAACATTATAATATTTTTTTCATCACCCTTTATTTTTCTAGAATAAATATCTTTATTTTTATAACCTTATTTTTTCACATATTATTTTATATAAAATAGTAATATATTATCTATTTTAAAATATAATAAATATTTTCATTAACCACACTAATTTTTTTATTTTTATCATTTCTTAAATACTATTTTTAAATGTTATCACTACAATTTTAAATTAATTATCATGATTTATGTCCAATTTAACTTATTAATATCTATAAATTCTTTCATGGAACCCATTGTGATTTTTTCTTTAGTTATTCCTCTTGAGAAGATTATAATACCCAATTCTTACCATAGGTAACCCTTATGTTTATGATTGATTACTTATTTATGATTGTTCATGTGGAAAATATATTCATGAACATGTTATTATGGGTATAAAAAAAATATCTCCAATTGATTAGGTAATGTTTAGTCTCGTGAGATGTTATGTGAAATAGTCTTGTTGGTTAGCCTTTACTCATGCTCCATGTGCTATAATCATGGTGGTTGTCATAGACTCGTAAACCTCTATGTGCAATGATAATTGAATAATAATAACATTATTTCACATTTTTTACCACAATACTATGATTCAATTAATATATGATCTAATGTTATATATGTTATGATTCCTTATATCTAATCAATGTCCTTGACTTTTTATATCAACATGTTATTCCTTCTAACTCGTGTGCTAATCTTCATTCGTATGTTTATTCCCATACGAGGATTTTAGTTCATCCCTCTGTTCATGTTACCCTAAGGTTATCCTATTCATATTAATTATATCAAAGGAAGTTATGATATGTTTATGAGGATTAAATAAATAAATGGTTTATTTAGTCCCATGATTTCAGTTTCATGCCCCTAGTTTACCAAGACACTAGAAATTACAATCCATGGATTATAATTTGAAGTTTAATTATGATTATATTCATGTAATTATATGTGTAAAATGAATTAGTTATTATATTTAATCTCCCATTTTGGTATAAATACATCCATGGAAGGACTTTGGTGCAAACTAAAAGGAGTTACCCAATGAAGAGTTAACATCCTTCTTCAGGATATTTTTATATATTTTTTCCCCACCATACCAATTATTGTTATTCCATAGAAAAATAATATCCTATGAATCATTAATATAACATTTTTATATGTTATGGGTTTTACCTTCACATACACCTAAATTAATCTAATCGGTAATGAACATACCATTCTGGTATATGGTGAACTACCACATCACGAAATCATGTTGTTCATTTCATATTTACCAACTCCCATGGTTTGGAATTACAATATGAAACCAGATTATATATTATATATATGATATCAATGATTTAATTATGCTTATTTTTAATACAAACCTTCATTCATTATTTCCATTTTGTGTAAATATTATAACATTGTTTTTGGAAGTGTGGACTACCGCATCATAAATGAGATGCGATTAATTCACACTTTACATGGAATGTATTATGGATGGGGTTTATAAATTTATATGATTTATAAGACATGAAAATATTTCTATAATCATATTATATATATATATATATTCATATATTTCATTTACTTTCATTCATTAAATACTCCATGAAAATGGATACAATGTTCATGCGTACGTAAGTCCTACCATCCCCATTAATGATGTATTCAATTTCATATATCACACTTTTAAATATTATTATAAATAGTTATTCACTGAATATATATGATATATATGTCATTTTAAATATTATTTAAATATTTAAATCATGATTTAATTATGATTATCAAGAATTACAAGTCAAAACATTTATGATAAACTAAAAAATTATTACCAGAAAAATATTATAACATGGAATTGTAAATAAACATGTAATTGATGGTCATAAGAAATATATATATGGTATTGGATATAATAATTTGGTTTTTTATATTATTTATAATAAAATTAAATTTAGTATATAGTATTTTTTAAGCGTATTATGAGATTTTAGACATAAGGTAAAATAATTTCATCTCACTTATTTATTTCTATGAGATACATGTCGTGTTCATCTCATATTTCTTATAAGAAGTGTTTATAATTCCCATAAATGTGTTACATTTATTTTATAACTAAATTAATTGTTATTTAAAAATACATTAGATGTACATTCTTTCATGATATTTATGTTTCAAAAGATACCAAATTAGTAATGCAATTTTGTATCAATTTTCCTTTTTTGGAGATACATGACATGTTAGGCACCTATATTTTTCTATTAGGTGTATATATTTCAATTTACATATTATATCATGATTATAATTCTATTGATGATACTAAAGTGTTCATTTAATATAATTATATTTCTTTAGGTGTATAATTCAATGTTTCTATGTGGTAAGTGTTTATTAAAACAATATAGTAATTTATTAGGATTTTTTATGATTATTCTCCATTTTATGAAATGTTATGTACATTAGGAAGAGAAAAAAGGAATTTTATTAACCAAGGAATATTATTAATATACTCATGTATTGGTACCATTTTAAACTCTTTGGTACATAATATTATGAATATGTTTTTTTAAGAATGTTTGACATTAAATCTATTGTTAGAAGAAAATTTGTGATCATTAAAAACCATGTTTTCTAAAAAAAATTTATTTTTATTTATATTCACTAAAGTTATATTAAAAAAAGTGAATTTAAATTTTTCTTATTAATTTTCAATGTATTTTCGATGAAATGGTATTAAAAATGATTTAAATATTTCTTTATATGTTTTCGATGTATTTTCAAGGAAATGGTTTTCCAAAAGATTTAATGAATTATTTATAAGTTGCATTTTGTTTTCAAAGAACTAGTTGTAAATATGTTATCAATCCTTCTATTTATGTTATAATATTTCTTCCAAAAAAAAATATTTTTTTAAAATGTTGCTTTCAAAGAAAAAGATTTCATTGATTTCAAAATTTCATTTATATGTTTTCAATGTATTTTCAAATGAAAAGGTTTTTAGAAAAATTTCAAGCCTATTTTAAAATTTTTTAATTATTATTTTATAATATTAAATGTAAAAATTTATTAAAAATGATTTGATTTATTCTTTCTATGTTTCAATGAATTTACAATGAAAATTGTTTTCAAAAGTATTTATGTTTTAAAATTTCTATTTCAAAGATGAAAATATATTTTACTCAGGGAAATTTTTGTAAATATATCTCCAAAGTACTTTCAATCTAACATAACATATGTTAATGATAATAATTCATTTATGTGTAAATTAATCAATGTTTCCATTATTAATTTTTCTTAGAATGGTTTATGTTTTTATTGTAGGATGATTATGAAAGTTGGTTCTCATTATCGGGTTGTAGGTTTATGAAACCATTCTATATTGAACATGTTTTATTATTATTAAACATGAATATTTTCATGGGTTATTATTTGTTGAAATTATTATTATAGATATATTTTTCCAGAGTTCATGACATTATTACTGGTTTATAACACCCATTTAATTTCATGGGTTATGATGTGACTGTTTGTGATCTTGTTGGACATGACTATATGATTTAATTATGAGATATGTGGGACATATATATCCCTATATTTCACTGCGTGTATTTTTATATCTTATTATATAATCTAAGATGGTCTTGTGATTGAATGTTGACTGTTAAGCCAGTCATGGGAGTGAACCATGATTAATGAGATGGTATGGGCAGTGAAATCATAAAACTAAGATGTTCATGTAAGTGAACCTTGAAATCCAATATGGTATGGGGCGTTAACCAATACTAAATATATGGCCTTAGAAGCAATGCCTTTACTACTTTTGAAATCATATTTTATTCTTATGTTTTTTCCATATCTCCATGTCTAATTCATATGCTATTCTTTTATATCTTATGATCTTTATTTCGTTATGATTCATTTATTATTAACAACAAACGTTTAGGTTATGATTCATATTTATGATCTTATGATATGTAGGGTATGATATTTTAATGTTATGATCACGTTATTATACCCCTCTTCTCTTGTTTATCCTTATAAGTGTCCCTTGTTTACCCATACTAAGAATCTGAGATCACCAATTTTTATGTTTCATTCCTTGGTTTATGAAGATTTGTATTATTTTTTATATGAAAAATAAGGGTTAAATATAGGAAAATATATTGGGATTTAATATTTATCCCTAATTTATAAGTGTTTATGTTTCTGTGATTTCGAATGCACTATACTAAGAAAGTATTTGGCCATCATTTTTTAAAAACATCAATGTATTCTAGAATTGATGTTTAATGTTAAATGTATGAAAATATAGTGTATCTATATTTTGTATTAGAGTAAAGTATTTGTTTAACTTTAGAATTTAGGATGATAAAACCTTATTGAGAACCCTAAGGGTATTTATACTGATATGTCTAAGGATAATGGAAATTATAGGAAAATATTATGGAATCTTGTTTAAATATACAATGGGTAGTTTCCTATAAATACATCCATGTATTGATACTAAAAGTGGATCTAGATATTGAATAAATGTAACTATGAATAAAAATTTCACCAAGGTATATTGTGCTTGACTCAACATAACCTCATACATGACAATGAACCTTGCTACACACCTGGATTGACACACTTGGGGGATTTTATTTTCTAATTCTCATACTCATATAGAACAATCATTAAGGATTTAAATATATGTTGGCAATACAAAATTTAGTTTAATCCTATTGTGTTTTATAATTATAAGGTGTAACAATTTATACATCATATTGGGGGTTTCACATGACTTTGTGGTTGCCCAATATGGTATTTTTTTCTTAATGTTATCTAGTTTTGTTAAATGGAATGAAGCAGAAGGAAATTGGTTAACATATAATTTTTTGAATCATTTGATAATGGGAAATCAATTGGGATAGTCACTAGAGTGAATTATTGTGTTATCATTCTTAGTCATTTTTCATGTTACATGATAAAAAACGTGCACCATAACCAGCTATTGCACTCACAAAGGATGATAAGAAATGATTTATATTTGATTTTGGTTAATGGGGACCATATAGGAAATAATATTTAGTTCTCTTTATGTTAATAATGAGGAAATAATCACCCATGTGAATGTCTTATTAGATCAAGAAGATGTTTTGATGGTGGAATATAAGGAAACAAGGAAAGTATCTGTAATAGAGAAATAAAGTGTTCTATTAATGAAATGGATTGTAATATTGCCACAAAAAAAGACAACAAGAAAGGTTAAATCATATATGTGTGGAAATAGTTTTCATTATACAAATCGTTAAACTAATTAAAATGATCCTGAGGAGAATTAGCAATGTGGAATGAGTTATGGTTATATTTTTTATGATGATAAAACTATAGATGAAATGTGAAAGTAAAGGGGTATTAAGTAATAATTTGAGGTATCCTTCTTATAATTTTTCACCAATGTGGAATAATTTGCATTTCTATGTATTTGGATTCTATAATTATTTTATATGAATGGTGAAATATAAAATTATTTTATTGTTAGTATTTTTTCACAATGGATTTACATGATTATGTTGAATGTTTACGATGAACAGTAATACTGATTTAATGACATGGGTATATATTAACTAAAGAAGGATAAACCATAATATTCCCCTTATAGTATGATATGTTTTTTTGGTTAATGATAAGTTGGATATGAATATGTAAATTGTATTATATTGCTAAACTCATAACTAATAATGGTTTTTTTGATGAATTATTCAATTGATGATGTTTATAAATTCATAGATTTAGGGAATATATCAATTAATATTCGGAATAAAAATAATGAACATTTTAAATAAGTATTTATGTAATTCTAGTTATTATCATGTATAAATAGATTATTATTTTAGGATATTCACATATATGGAATGTTAAAAGTAAGGGATACTTTGTGATAAATGGAATAAAAACAATAAATTTATTTCAGGACATTCTTTATAAAATTTTGTATTTTCAACTTTTAGAATGTTAATAAGGTTAAACATTTATGGAATGATTAAGTTAAAATTAAGATTTTGTTTCTAAGAGAAGTTTATTGTGTCACAACATGTGGACTTATGCATTATTGATATCCTACTCTAACTCCATTATGTTGATTGTAATAAAAGAGAGATGTGATGACTTATCCAAGATCTGATTATCTATTATTCCTTTACAAATGAAAAGTTCATCTTCCTTTTTTAGAGAATTTGGTGAATTAGAAATTTTTCAATAATTGACCAATGATATAGATTTTACTTATGAAATGGAATAAAATCAAGTAAGTATAACTTCTCATGAAAATTTATTCACTCCAAGGAACGAATATTCAAACCAGAAGGTTATCGAAGTACCTTCTTTCCTAATTAATAAAATGAACCTTTAGAGAACCATAGATTTATTGATTATTGATTTTATAATTTCTCCCAATGAATTATTTTATTAAACTCTTCCAGAACGTGATATTTATATTTCTCTTCAATGTCCATGTTTTCACTTCCCACCAATTTTACCCATGGTGGAAAACTAATAATGTGTTACATAGGGTGACCATTATGTTTCAAAATATTTTATAGGATGTTTTCGTATTTATTTTTATGATGTGGTTTTCAATAAATAGGTCTTTAATGTGTTCCACCATTAGTAACAGTGATGAATTTAGAGAGAAACATGATTTTATGGGCCATAAAATGTAATACCCCATGTTTTTGTGACAATAAATTTTTGAAATAAATTTAATCCTTATTTATATTTTTCATTTCACCAAACAATAAACATAACTTATGTAACATGAAAGAACAATGTTATTCTAGATATTTATGATACAACAAGTTAATATATCATTATATGATATTCTAGGATATGTTTTCAATACACGCAACACCGACTATGATTGTGCTATATGCAACACTAACAGGTTTTGTATTATACACATCATTGATTTTCTACAAAATATAATTTTATTAGTATTATTATTCAAAAAACAATAATATAATTTATCTCTGAATTTTGTTAATAGGAATATTAATATATAATTTTCACATAGTATATTCAATGGTTAAAATAAAAAATATAATCTCTAGTAATGTCAATAAATATATAAAATATTATTTTCTAAAAAAGAAATTATTTTTATGTCCTTAAATGAACAATAATAAGATTTTTTTTTGAATTTAGTAAAAAAATTTGATAAAAAATATCATCTTTTAATTCATAATATTGTAAATATACAAGGGTGAATTTTTTTGATTTTCTAAAAAACATCATTTCTAGATGAATTGTTAAAATTACAAAATTTTCATTTAAAATTAAATTTTTTTCATATTTTTTAAAATAGTTAAATTTAAATTTAAATTAGTTTGAATGTTATTTGAGATAAATTATACATTTATTAGACCATTTTTGGTTAATGGAATTTTTTTATATTGAATTTAGATATCGAATCATAATGAACTTTTGAAGATTATCATTTTAAAAACATGCTTCCTAGCCACATCTGTGAGATTTGCATGAAACAAAATTTTTCTATAAATTTGAATTGAATTTATTAAAATAGACATATAAAAATTTAACATTTATTATAATTATATTCTAATATGATCATGTTAGTTTTTGTGAAAAAACATTATTGAAAGTGATTGATATTAACTATAATGAATTAAGTAAAATTAACATTTATAATAAAGTAAACCATAAACCTAATGTCAAAAATTAACTATAAACACATATAAAACACATTGTATTGACATATTACTTCCATAAACCTTCCATTATAAAGTATGGATTATTTTTATGACTTTTTATTATATAAACACCAACTTTTTATCAAGGGAATTTGTTTCTTATAATTATTCCTTAAAATATAATAAAATTAATTAGCACATTGACATATCATGATACTGAATACTATAGGACCATTAAATTTAATTTTTAAAATTTTTGGATTTGAATTTTTAAAATCAAACATACGGGGTTGTGATCAATTAGGTGATTGGAGTTCTATAAGACAAACATAATTTTCTGTGAATAGTAACATACCCATATGAACAGTGACCTACACTTATGAATAGTAATATGCACCTTATATATAATAAATCTACCATAATAATAGTAACATCATCCATGAAATAATGAATAAAATTTAGGCATCCTAAAAGTGACAATTTGGCCATAGTAAACGTGTTACTATTTCTGTAAGTCATAAAGAATTAATTATAAATAATTTAATAATTTAAAAGAAAATTTATTTTCTAAATTGTTTTTCATATATTAAATATTATATGTCTTATTGATTTATGTTTATTTTAAATGGCCTTATGTAATTTTTAAAGCATTATAAAATACGTTATTGTTTTAAAATTCATATTATTTAGATAAATTATGATTTTAATTAAAAATTAAATTAATCTTATTCAGATTAATATTTTTGAAAAATAGAGTTCATTTTTTGATTCCACTCATTGAAAAAATGGATATGGTGATTTTTTTGGAAATTTTCTCAAATACAAGAATTTCTTATGAATATTAAAATACAATAATTTGAAAAATAAGCTAAATACTGTAATTATAGAGTCATGTATGATTTTCTGATGATGTAATCCCAATTAGTTTGAACTATATTGCATTTATTACTATTAATGGTAATTATAATCATCCATATTAATTTTATTGTGAAGAAATAACAAATAAATGAATACAATATTGAGAAAACCCCTCTCCCCTCCACTATAAATACCACCCTTCACACTCGTACTTCATCACACCTATCAAGATTCATGCCTTGACTAAAATATGACCAAAAATCTTATCTATCACCTCTTGAATGTCCAAGAGAATCTGGTCTCTTGAAATGTATAATAAAAGGTTCCATAATGAGGATTCAAGCAGAAATTCCCATGTCCCTCTTGTTTCCTTTAATTTCTGTTTAATTTCATGTTCTTTTCATATTATATCCCTACCTTTCATCATCCACATGGTATGTTAACTCCAATATCATATATATAATGTAATATTTTTATACTTGTGGGATAATATATCATCCAAACCCCATCTCATCTTCTATTAATTTTCTAATGGAAAACTTGGTCCCTGAGATGTTAATTTACCCCCTTCAAGAATGAAATGTTTTCATTTTCTTTTACAACCATCATATCTATCCCTAATAAAATTTTAATGGTTAAAAATGATTATTTTATATGTATTATATCCAATTTAACGATCTATACCTAACTTCTGTACATATAAATAAATGATTAAACGAAATAAGTTCATTGTAGTTGAAAAAGTGCATGAATTAACTGAAACAGTCATCATTAAATTATTATATAATCATTCTCTAACATGGAATATAATGATGTTATTAATAAAATAATTTAATGTTATGTAAAAAAATAAATATCATATAATTACAATTATGTTTTTTATCTACTTTTTATATAAACTACCATTCACGAATACTAGTGAACGGTTCAAGAAAACTAAAAAAACAAACATTCCCAAACAATGAATCTAAACTCTATAACTTATCTGAAGACCTATTAAATATTTTAATGAAAACATAATGAATAAAATTAATTTAAAAAATTTTATATAATTTTTAATTATTTAATATAATGTTGTTATACAAGACATTAATGTGAAGAAATCGTTCAGATACAAAGTAAGGGAAAATTCTTGAACTGAACATTCTTTCATCGAGTTCAACCTATTTTACTCCATATTAAGAATGGTTACTCCATAAAAATAATATTTTCCTAATTTTATTACCTTTTCTAGGATAGATTTGGTTTAAAATATGTTTTCTGTCAAAAACTGTTTTTTCCAAAAGAACTATTCTTTTGAAAACACACCATTGTCATCTCATTCATGGTTGATGTTTCTTGTATGAAATATGTCATTCCCTCATTATTTTGAGAACCCAAAGTTTATGAATATTATTTTGAGAGTTTAAACCCATTAACATACATTGGATATTTTATGTTGATGATTTAATAGGTTCTCTGTGTCATTGGTTATAATGAAAATGATATCATGTGATAGGTGCACATGAAATTATATAGGGAAATATGAATTATTGAATGTGATGGGTACTCATTCAATTAAAATGAACATAAATGCATTAGTTAAAGTTATTAATCACATGAGTTTTAGTGAAATTATGTGTGAACATGATGGTATAATTTATCACAACTATGTGTGGTGTTTGAGATCTATAACACGATGTTTCATTTTTATCCATTACCCCTTTTTAAGTCATTTATTTATGGATCCTCTCTTATTCAATATCCTTTTCCAATGATATTATTGTTCTCACCCATAGTTATATTATTAATATTTATTACATTACTAGGATTTTATCTCACCCCTTTTGGGGTTATTTCCTTAGGTGATTATGTGTACTAAAGAGTTTTCAAGGGAAAATAAAATCAATAGAAAGATGGGTTAAATAAATGTTTACATTTTATGTTGTAAAAGTTTTGTATGGTCCAAATTTTTCCAAGAAACTAAACCTTTGGATCCTAAAATTTAAATAATATAAGGATTTTTATCATTAAAATGATATAATAGGATTGAAAAAAGGCAGGTTCACTATAATTAAGGTAGAAACGTGGGTACACAAAACTTATTTTCATAATTTCCATGTATGTCTCATCCCTTCCCATTAAATGGTTACAACACCCCCCCTCTTCCCAAAGCTAAATGTACATTATTCCAAACAATATATTTCCATTACACTTACAAAAAAACCTCACATACTCATTGAAGGCTCCATTTTGGATGAATTTCATCCAAGAATCCCTTTGGAACACACCAATATTATTTACCTAATAAAGATGTAACATCCTTCCTCAAGATACAATAAATTATTTTATTTCTCCGCAACATCAATTATTTTTATTTTGTGAAGTAATAATATCCTCTATGGAATTAATATATTCATGTTTTTTAAGGATATGGTTTCAACCTTTGCTTACACACACATCCATTTAATGGGTAACACACTTAACATTATTGTGTAATGCGAACTACTGCCCCACGAAACGATGTTGTTCATTTTACAATTAACACCTCATATGGTTTTGAATTATTAAAGAATTTGTATTTATATATTTTATATATGATATATTAATATTTATTTATTTATTATATAAATCTTACCTCCATGATATCTATTTTCTGTAAATACGATAACATCCTTCATGAATGGGTGGACTATCGCCTCTTCAAAGTAATGTTATTTATATACACATTTAGTGGAATGTTTTAAGGATAAGTTTAGTAAAATTATATGAATATATCACCTAATGATTCTACGTTTATTATATTATATACATATAAGCATATATATTTCATTTACATACATTATTTCAATAGACTATTAAAATGGAGACAACATTCATTCCTACGTATTACATACTGTCCCATGAATAGTCCATTCCATTTCCTATATATATGATTTATAGACTGTTATATATATTTTTATAATGAATATATATTTTATATAAGTGATTTTTTAATTCTGTAAATAAGTAAATAATGATTTATTTGTGAGGATCGAGAACTAAAAGTCAAAATATTTTCTATAAATAGAGCTATTATTAATGAAAACATTAATTAACCTAGAATATTTAATGAAAGTGTAAAAGAAGGTCATAAAAAACATATATGGTATTTGATATAATAATATTTCTATGTAAATTTTTTATAATAATCTTTTATTTATTATACAGGAATCTTGTACGAATATTATGGGTTTCAAGACATAATGTAAGTGAATTTTATCTTACTATTTATTTTAGTGAGATATATGCCATGTTCAACTCTTATTTCATAAATTTGGTGTTTATACCTCCAAAGTTTAAATTTTATTATTATTATTTTTAAATTTATAGTTATTTAAAAATCAATTTGATGATATTTATGTCATGGGGTATTGGTTTCACCAGATACATAATTAGTAATGTATTTTTTTTACAATTTGCATTTGTTGAGACACATTCCATGTTATGATGAAATATTTTTCTATGAGGTGTAAATAATACCTTTTATAAGTTTAATAATTAATCAAAATATATTTATTTTATTTTACGAAACATTTAATATCATTTTATTACAATGGGTGTATAATAAAAATTTACGAAGTTGTAAGTGTTTAATGAAATAATCTCATAATTTTTCAAGAATATTTATAATTATGCTTCCACTAGGGAAATATTATGATACATATCTCAAGAGAAGTAATTAATTTTCTTATAATATGTTTATTTAGGATAACATCATGTATTGGTACCAATTTCCAACTCGTAGGTACAAAATATGATTATGAATGTGTTTTTATGAAAATATGACTTCACATCATTCTTTGGTTAGAAATTTGTATTAAAACAAAACTATGTTTTCTAAATAATGTTTTCAAAATATATTAATGATATATTTAAAAAGTTTTAAATGTATTTTAAATTAAATGGTTATAAATATGATTTTCATAATACTTTATTATTATTGAATGTATTTTCAATGAAAATATTTTGAAAATATTTTCAAATTTTCGTTATAAATTTTCAATGTGTTTTTGATGAAATCATTTTCAAAACGTTATCACACCCTATTTATATGTTTTCATGTTTATTTTCAAATAAAAAGTCTTTAAAAATGTTGTTTAAAAATATTATTTCAATTTTTTACAAGAATCATTAATATGATATCAAATTATTTTCAAATGAATTGTTTTTCAAAATGTTTTCAATGTCATATTATTTGTTTTCAAAGGGAAATGTTTCAAAAATATTTTAATGATAATTTAATATTTTATTAATGGATAATGTTTTTCAAAATGACTTGAAATATTCTTTCAAATAATACATTTTTTTCGAAAGAAAATTGATTTCCAATGGTTTATTTTTTAAAAAACAATTTTTATTGAATAAATTATATTTCCCTCAATGAAATGTTTTTAAAAGTTATCTTAAAATAATTTTACCTCAAATATTGAAAAATATGTTAATCATTAGTTTCTCGGTAATTTATTCATGGTATCATTTCATATTATTTCTCTGAATGGTTTACGTTTTGATGGAATGATGTTTATGAAACCTGTTTCTCTTTCATGTGTTAATTGTTAATGAAACACTTTCATTTTCAATGGGTTTTAATGACATGAATGACACTAATTTTAATTGGTTATTCATTGATGAAATTATTAAGAAAAATTTATTCTTAAATGGTTAAGAGATGATTGCGTTTTTATTACACCCATTTCATTTCATGGTTTATGATATTATTTTTTATAATCTTGTGGAAAATTTGAGTATGATTTAATAATGAGATGGGTGGGATTATATATACCACCAATGCATTTGTTTATTATTTATATCCCATGAGTTATATAGTTATGAACTCGGGAGAGGACCGTGACTTCTATGATGGCCATGGGAATTAACCATGACTACCAAGATGGTATATGGAGTAAACTCCTACAACTATGATAGCCATGGTAGTGAACCATGACAACCAAGATGGTATGGATATTTACCCCATAATACTAAGATGGGCCTATTACTGATTCCTTGAATAATATGGATATAATATTATATTATTGTGTTTTTTGCAAAAATTCAAAGTATTTATTATTTTTGTTTGGGGATATTGATTAGAAGTAACTTGGAGTAACAACTCCAACATGTTCTGCCAGTATTGAATTGTTGTAACTTGGTATAAGACAAAGGGCCTTACTGGACACCTAATTTAACACTTCTAGAGAATATTATAAGGGATTTCACATAAATTAATGATCCATAATTATGGATTTCAAAATATGTTGCCTCTAAACAACATATGATTAATCTAAGGTGTCATAGATTATGGATGATTTCCTAGTTCAATAATTCTATAAGTGGGTTTTCATGATTATGTGGTTTATCAATATGACTATTATTTATTACTAGTTTTTTTATGGTGTTAGTTAATGGTGGTAATCAATTGGAATTGGGATAATATAAAATATGATGGAAAATATGATGGTGAGTAATAAAATGGGATAGTTAATGGGGTGATAGATGTTGAGATCACTCCTAGTCAGTTTTCGTGGAACATAGTAATCAACGTGTACGTTAACCAACTATAAAACTCACCAATGATAAGAAAGAAGAGTTCACAGAGATTTCAGTTAATGGAGACCATAGAGGAAATAATACTCAGTTCCTATTGTGTCATGAATGTGGAATGAGTTACCCAATTGAATGTATTTGAATAAGAAGAATATGTTTTGACTAAGGAAATGAAGTGAGAATAAATTATATGATGAGAGTATTCAAATGTATGTAATTTGACAACCATGAGGTACGTGGTGATATATGGAATATCAATTTAGAGATCATTTCATGGCCCTCTTTCTAAATTTTTATTTCAACAAATTTCAGAAGGGTTATAATGTAAACCATTTATGGAATGTTTGAAGAAAAATTAAGATGATTTTTTTCAAATTAATATGTTAACTCACCAGGTTAGTGTTTTTTCATATTTGATAAACTACTCTCATAACCGGACGATTAATAATGAGAGACGAGGTGACTTACATTGGATCTCATGAGCTGTTATTTTATCAGGATTTAGAAAATCACCTTTCATTTTGGGTAAAGAGGTGAAGTAGAAATTGGTCATGACACGAAAAAAGGGTGAGGTTTTACTTATGAATGGGAATAAAATCTAGTAGTTATAATATATCATGATAATTCTTCAACTCTGGGGAATGAATCTTGAAATGATAGCGGTTATCCTAGTACCTTATTTTAAAATGAATGAAATGTTCTATTATATCCTCACAAATTTACATATTTATGATTGTTCGCCTTATAATAACCATGTTATCTATCACTCTCCCCCATAACATGATATCTAGATATCTCTTACATGTTCATGTTTTCACTTACAACATTTTTTTTCCTACGTGGAACCCTATTAACACGTTACATTGACTAACTATAATGTTTTCAACTTTTTAAAAGGAAATTTTAGTATTAATTTTTACAATGTGTTTTTTATGAATAGGACATTAATGATTTAACCATTGATAACCATGAAAAATTTCTTTAGTGAAATTCATTTTATGGGTTTTGGAATGTAACCACCTAAGTTTTTGTGATTGATTTTGAATTTTTGAATTTTTTTTTGATATTTTTAATTTCACACAACACTAAATATAGAATTTTTCATTTGAAATGACTGAGTTATTATTGACTTATATTATATACCATATTAATATTTCATTATATGATACACCATGATAATTTTGTGCTACATGCAACACCAACATAGCTTTCCATATGTTTAACACTAAAATTTCATGAGTATCATGAAACACTATGTTTTAATGAAATATAATTTATTGTTATAAATATTGAAACAAGATAAATTTAAAAGATAGAAAAAATTTATTAATATAAGTAGTTTTAACTAATTTTTTTTTATTATTTATAATGGTGATAACGAAAAATAATTTTTTTGGTAATTTCATTAAATGTTTTTAAATAGTATATTTTAAAAAACTACTATTTATGTATTTATATGAACAATAATAAAATTAATATTAGACACATTTAAAAATTTATTTTGATAAAATAAATATCAATTTCAAAATTCACAGAGTCTAAATTAGCATTGGGTAAATATTGGGAATTTCATTGGGAAACAACATTTTTGGATGAATAGTAAAAAAAATTGAAATTTAATTAAAAAATGTTTATTAAATTGATTTATTTATATAGATAAATTATATTTTACATTCAATAAAAATTCACATTATATCAATTTTAGATTTATTAATCCAATTTAGGTCATTTCATGTTTTTATATTCAATTTAGATATAAAATATTAATGAACATTTGAATATTATCACTTTAAAAACTCGATTTCTCACCACATCTACATGATTAGTATTAATATTTAATTTTTTGATTTAGTGAATATAATATAAAGAACTAGAGTTAAAAATTACATAATCATGAATTAAGTGAATAATTCACATTTAGGATCTTTTCAGCTTTAGAGTTTTAGAGAATAACGTGATTACTATTATATTGCATGTATGAACCCGGATCTTCGTTTCAGGTACGCTTTTCCTTTTTCTAGAGTTTTTAAGACAAATGGAGTTTCTGGAAAATTTATAAGTACATGCCGTGTACTTTCTGAGTACACGCCGTGTACTCTTCACCATCTCGAAGCTGTGTGCTGGCCATGCCCGGGCCACACACACGGTGTGTAGGTGTGACGTGGAGGCCGTTTTTGGTGGAGTATAGAAAAACATAGTACACACCATGTAATCTAAAAGTACATTCCCTGTTCTTTTCTTTTTTTCACTAAATGCACCGGGGTCGCGCCTGAAGGACAGAACACACCCCTTGTACAGGTTCTTCGACCGAGATGGACTCATACGGCCAGATCTTCCCCGAGCCCCCGCCTATCCGTCCATTCTCCGATTCGAGCACAGTCAATTGCGTTGGAAGCCCAGCGGTGAGTTCTTCCCTATGCTTGAGCCTTGTTTTCTAATTCTTCTTCTTCCTCAAGTTATCGTAGGTTGAGTGTTTTGGACATTTTCTCAGTTCAATGATGTTCGGGGAAGAATCAACCATCGGGGTTCAAGTATATGGATCTCCTAGGATCGAGGTGGGTGGTTTGTTCCTTACCGTTCAATGTCTCCGAGTATATGTGCGATTTTCCACCAATACCCATGAATGGCGTATCGCGTGTTTCCCTTTTTTCCCTTATTGTTTTCATGCCTTGAATGCTTGCTTGTTTAGATGTAATTTGACCATGATAGAGGATAAATTATTGTTATTGGATGTATTTTCCTTGCTTCATTCTGTTTATGACTTTTGGGTCTTGTTTGCCTTTGGCTGTTACACATGTTCATGCCTTGCCGTTATAGGTTGATGTGAAACTCATGACATGATTTTTGCCTTGTAGACTGGTTAGCAAAGTTGCTCTATAGCTGTACTTTGGTTAGCCAAGTATCTCTATAGGTTTACTTTGGACTTATAGAATTATTATGCTATGACTGGCATGAGGCTGAGAGAACCTAGTGCTATATACTATAAGGGATAGACAGAGTGAGCTTCCTAGAGAGTCACAGATATTATAGACTACAGAGGGGATGGACCAAGTGAGCTCCCATTGAGTCTTGGCTTTTATAGACTACAGGAGGGTAGACTGAGTGCACTTCCTCAGAGAGTCTTACCTTGTTTGAATATCTTTAATAACCTTCTCAGGCTAGAGGTGGAATTGACCGAGTGAGCTTCCTCAGAGTGTATGTTGTATACCTGAGGCTATAAGAGGAATTGACCGAGATAGCTTCCTCAGAGAGTCTCTAGACCTTGGGGCTAAGAGGGTTAGTATGCTTAATCTTCTTCAAGAGAGTCCCTAACTACCCTAAACTATAAGGGGAAATGACCGAGTGAGCTTCTCTAGAGAGTCTCATAAATGTGTATGACCAAGCCAGAGGGGTTAGTCTGAGTGCACTCCCCAGAGGGTTGTGGTACTTCTTGGATCGGGATAGAGGGGATGGCTGTCAGTTCTTCCCAGAGGGTTTCCCTCTTCTTATCTATTTGTTTCACTGCTGTTGATTGGTTGTAAATTGATTCTGCTATGTATCATCCTATTTTACTGCATATTGTTACTGCATATTGCTTACTGTTACTGCCTATTGATTGCTTGTTGTTGTATACTTCTTATTGTACATTTTCATTCCATATACTCACTGAATGTAAGGAACATATCTTCAGGTGATTTCCTACTGGGATTTTATCTCATACCCTCTTTGGGCAATGCTTTTGGGCCGAAGAAGACTATGTTGCTGCAATTATGGACATGGGAAAGCGCCCTTCGACTTCTGGAACATGATTTCTTGGAGTAGGGGAGCATGGGACCATGTTTTGGCTTGCGATGCTGAGGATCCACTTACTTTTCTTTTGTACTTGTTTTAGTTCTGTAGTGTTTTCCAGTATTGTTACTTGTTTCGCTACTTTTCCAGTTATGTATCATGCATCATTTCATATATATACATATATGCTCCAGTTTGTTGATTTAGTCTTCCGCTGTTTATATTGTTGGTTATTACTACTTCCACTATTTCTTGTTTATTTTTCTTCCAATGTTTACTCTACCAATGAGGGAATAGTACCCCCACTATCACACCCAAGGCCCTCGCTGCTAGTTGGAATCCTCAGGAATTTGGGGAAATACGCTTGAGTCCATGTGACCAACTGGGTACGGGGCGCCTCTGGGTGGCTTCTGGAATCGGGTTGTTACAAAGTTATATCAGAGTAATTCGTTTCTCTTGATTTACTATTTGGAGACTTTAGCCAGGGATAGGAAGGATTCAGTAATTGGTAATAAGTTGTGCTCGGGAGTAGCTAACCCGTGTACAGGGAAAAGCCATACTACCTCGTTTATTGCAGTTTTCCGGTTTTGAGATTTTACGGTTGGTACGATTTTACCTAGAGTGATTCACATGCTTTGTACTTTTATTGTTTTGATATTACTGTTCTATTTCTGTTGCTACCCAATGATATGAGGGTATACCATCTCATGCATCATATAAGAACATGTATAAATCACATTCCATGAATTATTTCCATGCCATTTAGGGTGCATTAGCGATTTCATGCTATTGTGATAGATGTTGTGTAGATTACGCATATAGTTGTGATAGATTCTTTATAGAATCTCTACTGCTTGTTAGAGAATTTTTTTTATTGTAATTTGATTAAATGACTCCAAATTTTCATTCCTGATGTGTTATGGGCCCTCTTGAATCAAAAATTGGTGGATCATAATCCTGTTTTCTCTTGTCTATGGCTGTAGGAGATGCCAAGATTTGATTAGCAGGGAGTATGGGCCCTCACGAATCAGAATTTGGCACATCTTTTCCATGTTTTCAGTGTTTCTGGGATTCTGTGTAGTTTCTGAGCTACCTCCCAGAAAAACCCAAAATACACGGTGTGTACTTTTAAGATACACTCCATGTAGTTTTCAGGCGATTTCACTGACCGTGTGAGCCGAAACACGGTATCAGAGGATAACTTCAGGAACACGCCATCTACGTTTTCTACACATCGTGTAGTTCGGAGCTGTGTACCTGACTATGTCACTAACAACACAGGTCGGGGATGCTCAAGTAGAACACAACGTGTTGTAAAGGAACACACCCTGTAGTCCAGTCTAGTTACCCAACCATGTCACCAACAACACGGGCGAGCATCACCTTCTCTTGGACACACCGTGACTGTTCGGAACATGTCGTGTGGTCTTGTTCAGGTACCCGGCCATGTCACGAACAACACAGGATGGTGTCACCTTAACCTATACATGTCGTGATTGTTCAGAGAATTTCATGTAGCCTCGGGTTACGTCAGACCGTGTGGGTTAGCCGTGTAAGGAGGATCAGGCGGGGGAATAGTCTTCAAGTACACGCCGTGTGTTGTGTCAACACGCCGTGTAGATTGCGGTGTTACACGACCTTTAGGGTAGTGGTACACGCCCATGTCAGTGTCTTAAGAGGACATGCCATGTAGTTTTTATACACGTCGTGTAGTCGTGTTTTGTAAACTTGTGTGTTTTCTTCCCCGGTTCCTATTTTGTTCTCTTTTGTTTTATGTCCTTGTTTTTCTGATCTAAGGTATACTTTTGATCTTTCAGAGATATGTCTCTAAGACGTCCTCCGGTTGTACGTCTATTGTCAGGCAGTGATTAGACCACAGATATGGATGATCAGGGACTTCCTGCCAATCCTCCAATTGAGCCAGCCTTGGCACCGACCGTAATACCTATTACAGGCACCGAGGTGTAGTTCAAGGAGGACTTCCTGAGGATGATGCAGATCTTCCAGGGAGCGCCGCCTCCTGCCCTGTCGATGGATGAGTTGACACAAGTTTTTTAGCAGCAGCTTCCTCCGACATTTTCAGGGGATGGAGGACCTCAGGCTTCAGAGTCATGGATAGAGGCCACACTGACCATCTTTTAGCACCTAGAGATACCTCCAGACAAAAGGGTAACACTGGCTACTTTTATGCTCCGAGACACCTCCAATAGGTGGTGGAAGGTGATCTCATGGTTAGGGCATCAGCATGAAATGTCTTGGGACATGTTTCGACGCCCCATCTATGACTACTTATATCTAGAGACCCTGAGGTTCGATCGACCCCGAGAGTTTATGAGTCTGCAGCAAGGTACTCACTCTGTTATAGAGTACTCATCTCGCTTCACTGATCTGCATTATTTCACACCAATTCCAGTAGGTGATGAGCTTTTAATTTCTAGGAAGTTCGAGGATGGTCTCAAGAAGTAGATCTGTTCCCAGGTGAATATATTCCAGTTGAATTCGATATCCTCCATCGTAAACCAGGCGCTGATCACTGAATGCAATCTGAGAGATTCTAGAAAAGTGAGACATGGAATTTTGGTATCCAGAGGTGGTGTTCCTCCTTTGGACAGTAGGAAGCGTCGCAGAGAGTCTACTCAAGGAGATCAAGGTTCATGGGATGCGTCTTCTGGCAGCCAGGTTGTATGCTACCAGTGCGGTATGAGTGGGCATACTAGGCCTTAGTTCTTGAGGGATCCTATGGAGTGCAGGTCTTGCGGCATGATGGGCCATCTTCAGAATTTCTGTCACATCTTCTCACCTTCAGCTAGTGGTAGGGGTTCCTCGATGACTCTTTGTTCTGGAGATGCATCACCAGTGTCCCATCAATCAGGGAAATGGAGTTCTTCCGATCGTTCAGGTCGAGGTGGAGGTCGCGGCCATGGTGGTCAGTCACTAGGTCATCAGCGATAGCAGAGTGGATCAGAACAGAGTAGTCATCCAGGGGCATAGGGCCGTAGTGCAGGCTAGTCATTCTCTATGGAGAAGACCTATCAGGAGCCGGATCCTGGCCCTTCTACTATTCGAGGTACAATCCTAGTAGCCTAAGTTATATCTTCAACTCTTTTCGATACTGGTGCTTCCTATAGCTTTGTCTCTGTTGCGGTTGTGGAGAGCCTTGGACTCTGTATCTTTTTGTCTGTCGACATGTTGAATCTTAACACGCCGTTGGGAACAAGGACACCTAGAGTACATCAGTGCATGTAGTTTCCTCTTGAGGTTGCGGGGTGCCATTTCTTATGGGACCTCATTGTCCTAGAGATGAGGGGCTATGACTTCATTCTCGGTATGTACTTCATGGTTACCTTCAAGGCAGTCGTTGATTGCTATCGTCGTAGGGTGAGTTTCATATCACCAGAGGATGGATCCTTCCTTCATATAGGCGAGTGGGATGTCCAAGCGGGTAGAGCTGGACCAGAGCATCATGGGCTAGGGGAAGATACATCCTAGATTTCCAGTCTTTATCTGGACGACCAGGGGACTTCACAGTTTGACTTTCCCCTAATGGTGGATCGTTTTAGGGATGCCTTTCAAGAGATAATTTCAGGTTTGCCTCTGGAGCGTGAGGTAGACTTCTTGATTGAAATCATGCCAGGAGTGGAAACGGTGTCCATTCCTCCTTATAGAATGGATACCCTTGAGTTTCAAGAGATCAAGAATCAGTTGGAGGAGATGCAGGAAAAGGGTTTCACCCGACCCAGTACTTCTCCTTGGGGTCCACCTGTCCTGTACGCGAAGAAGGCATACAGTACCCTTCGTCTTTGTGTGGATTATCATAATCTGAACCAGTTGACGGTCAAGAACCGATATCCCTTACTAAGGATCGATGACCTATTTGATCAGCTTCGAGGGTCCCGGGTGTTCTCGAAGATCGACTTGAGGTCCGGTTATCATCATTTTCTTGTTAGACCTTCAGATATACCTCTGAAAACATTCTGGAGTAGGTATGGTCTTTAAGAGTATACATTCATGCCATTCGGTCTTACGAATGCTCATGTAGTCTTCATGTCACTGATGAACTGAGTGATCCATCCGTACTTGGACTCCTTTGTCGTGGTCTTCGTGGACGATATCTTGGTGTATTCTCACACTCGACACGACCATGCCACACATCTTCAGATCCTTCAGAGTACACTGAGAGAGCATCAGCTGTATTCTAAACTCTCAAAGTGCCACTTTTGGAGGGATCAGATTCACTTTCAGGGTCATGTTATCTCGGAAACATGAGTGTTATTGGACCGAGAGAAATTAAGAGTTGTAGTTTCCATGAAGGAGTCGAAGAACGTTTTTGAGGTGCGGAGTTTCCTAGGGCTGGCCAGATACTACAGACGCTTCATTCAGGACTTCAGGCGCCTAGCAGCACTGTTGACAGGTCTAACCAAGAAAGGGGAGATGTTTTTAAGGTCAGATTTTTGTGAGTCATCTATTCAGGAGTTGAAAGAGGGTTTGACGTCAGCACCGATTCTAGTCTTTCCAGAGCTGGGAATGGGATACATTGTTTACTATGATGCTTCAAGTATCGGGCTCGGAGATGTGCTCATGCAGGGAGATAGAGTCATTGTGTATGGGTCTCGGTATTTGAGGCCACACGAGAGGAACTACCTGATGCACGATTTGGAGTTGGCAACAGTTGTTCATGCCTTATGCTGTTGGAGAAAATATCTTCTGGGAGAGCACTTTGTGGTTTTTACCGACCATAAGAGTCTCTTGTATATAATCACTCAGCATGATTTGAATCTGAGACATTGTAGGTGGGTCGAGTATCTTTAGTCCATTGACTTCGAGCTCGCCTATACGCTTGGAAATAACAATGTAGTGGAAGATGTGTTGAGTAGATGAACTCAGATTTAGGCAGTTCTGGAGGCCATCGGTTAGTGGACTCTTATGGATCTATTCTCAGAGATGCATCTGGAGGTGCACGACAGGCAGGGACATACCTTTCTTTCATCAGTGGTTGTTACTTCTACACTTCTTGATCGGGTACGAATGAGGCAGCTATCATATTTTAGGGCCTTAGTCCTACGAGAGTTTGTGTCAGGAGGGGACCTTCTTCTTGGATGGCCAATAGGTGAGGATGAGATCTTGAGTTTCCCTTGACGCGTTTGGGTGCTATCAGACATACGCGAGGAGCTGATGCAGGATTTTCATTTCTCAATTTGGGAAGTTCATCCTAGCATCACCAAAATGTATCGAGATCTTCATCTCCAATACTGGTGGCCAGGTATGAAGAGAGACGTTTCTAGTTTTGTCATGAAATGTTCTACTTTTCCGCAGGTGAATGCAGAGCATCAGCGACCGGCATGACTTTTACAGCAGTTACCCATTCTGTAGTGGAAGTGGAACGATGTCATGATGGACTTCATTACAGTGTTACCATGGTCACCTCGGGGGAGTGATGTTGTTTGGGTTATCATTTACAGGCTTACGAAGGTTTCACACTTCTTAACGATCAAGGAGACCTTTAGTGTTGATGATCTGTTATGACTGTACATCCGAGAGATTGTACGTCTACATGGAGTTCCACACTCCATTGTTTCATATAGGTATGTGCGCTTTACCTCTTGGTTTTTGCAGGGACTTCAGAAGGCCTTGGGTACACATTTACTTTTGAGTACATCATACCATCCCTAGACTGATGGCTAGTCCAAATGCACGATCCAGGTGCTTGATGATATGCTCCGAGCATGCATTCTAGAATTCGACGGTTCTTGGTGGAAGCATATACCTCCTGTGGAGTTCTCCTACAACAACAGTTTTCAGGCCACTATTCAGTTGGCACCATATGAGGCTTTGTATGGTATGTCATTCCGATCACCTTTATGATGGCTGGAGGCAGGAGAGGCAGCATTGCTGGGGCCTCGTCTTATTTAGGAGGCCTCAGTGCAGATAGAGTTGATTCAGAAGGGGATGGCTACAACAAAATCTTGACAGAAGTCTTATGCTGATCAGCGGAGATGACCTCTAGAGTTCGAGGTCGGGGATTAGGTTTTCCTGCATGTTGCACCGAGGTTGGAACACAAGAGGATTCAAAGACAGGGTAAGATTTCACCACGGTATGTCGCGCCGTTTGAGGTTTTGGAGAGAGTTGGGCTGGTTGCATATCGATTGTAGCTAACTCATTGGTACCAAACCATGCACGACGTCTTCCATGTCTCTCTGCTCTGACGTTAATTATCAGACTCGTCTCATGTCTTTCATCCCGAGGTGGTTGAGCACAAAGCGGATGCGTCGTTTGAAGACCATCCCATCCAGATTCTTGATCGCAGTATGAAGGTTCTCTGAGGCCGGTCTTTTCCTCTGGTACTAGTGTTATGGAAGCATGGTCGAGTACAAGATGAGACTTGGGAGAGGGAGGCTGAGGTTTGATCGTAGTGTCCACAACTGTTCGAGGATCCTTCTTTTACGCCCATATAAGGAAATTCAAGGATGAATTTCCTTAAGGGGGATGTTTGTAAAAACCTTGATCTTTGTTTCAGGTACGCTTTTCCTTTTTCTAGTGTTTTTAAGAAAAACGGAGTTTCTGGGAAATTTTTAAGTACACGCCGCGTACTTTCTGAGTACAGACCTTGTACTCTTCTCCGTCTCGAAGTCGTGTGCTGGTCATGCCCGGGCCACACACACGGTGTGTAGGGGTGACGTGTAGTCCATTTTTGGCGGAGTACGGAAAAACCTAGTAAACACCGTGTACTTTTCTTTTTTAACTAAAAGCACAGGGGTCACGCCTAACAGACAGAACACACCCCTTCTCCAGGTTCTTTCTTCCGAGAGTGACCCATACGACTGGATCTTCCCCAAGCCCCCGCCTCTCCGTCCGTTCTCCGATTCATGCACAGTAGATTGCGTTGGAAGAGCAGTCGAGTGTTCTTCCTTCTTATTGAGCCTTGTTTTCCAATTCTTCTTCTTCCTCAAATTATCATAGGTTGAGATTCATAGACATTTTCTCAGATCTATGACGTTTGGGGAAGAATCAACCGTCGACGTTCAAGTATATCAATATCGTAGGATCGAGGTATGTGGTTTGTGACTTACCATTCAATGTCTCTAAGTTTATGTGTGATTTTCCACCGATACCCATGAACGGGGTATCGCGTGTTACCATTTTTTCCCTTGTAGTCTTCCTACCTTTCCTAGATTCTTGTGTGGATGAAATTTGACCGTGTTAGAGGATAAATTATTGTGCTTGGATGTATTTTCCATTCTTCGTTCTATTTAAGACCTTTGGGTCTTTTTTTCCTTTGGCTGTAACACCTGTACATGCCTTTTGGTTATAGGTTTAAGTGAAACTCATGACATTCTTGTTGCCCTGTAGACTGGTTATCCAAGTAGCTCTATAGGTGTACTTTGGTTAGCCAAGTAGCTCTATAGGTGTAATATGGCCTTATAGAATTATTATGCACTGACTGGCACGGAGCCGAGAGAACCTGGTGCTATAGACTATAAGGGATAGAATGAGTGAGCTTCCCAGAGAGTCTTAGATATTATAGACTACAGAGGGGATGGACCGAGTGAGCTCCCATAGAGTCTTGGATTTTATAGACTATAGGAGGGTAGACTGAGTGAGCTTCCTTAGAGAGTCTTAACTTGTTTGAATATCTTTAAGAACCTTCCCAATCTAGAGGAGGAATTGACCGAGTGAGCTTCCCCAGAGATTATGTGGTATACCTGAGGCTATAGGGGAAATTGACCGAGATAGCTTGCTCAGAGAGTCTCTAAACCGTGGGGCTAAGAGGGTTAGACTGCGTGATATTCCTCAATAGAGTCCCTGACTACCCTAGACTATAAGAGGAATTGAATGAGTGAGCTTACCCAAAGAGTTTCATAAATGCGTATGACCAAGCCAGAGTGGTTAGGCTGAGTGCACTGCCCATAGTATTGTGGTACTTTGTGGATAGGACTAGAGGGGACAGTTTTGAGTACCTCCCATAGGGTTGTCGACTTCATAGCAATTTGTTTCACAGCTGTTGATTGGTTGTGGATTGTTTCTGCTATGTATCTTCCTGTTTTACTTCTTACTGTTACTGCCTATTGCTTACTGTTACTTCCTATTGCTTGCTATTCTTGTTTAGTGCTTATTGTACATTTACCTGCCATATACTCACTAAATGTTAAGCATAGATCTTCGGGTGAATTCCTACTGGGATTTTATCTCACACCCAGTCTGGGGCATGCTTTTGGGCCCAAGAAGACTATTTTGCTACAGGTATGGACAAGGGCAAGCGCCTTTCGACTTATGTAACTTGATTACTTGGATCATGGGAGCATGGGACCAAGCTTTGTCTTGTGATGCTGAGGAGTTGTCTACTTTTATTTTGTTCATGTTTTGGTATTTTATTTTTTCCCATCATTGTGACTTGTTTGGAAACTTTCCTAGTTATTTATCATGCATCATTTCATATATATACGTATGTGCTCCTGTTTTTTGATTCAGGCTTCCGCTGTTTATATTGTTGGTTATTAATGCTTCCGTTATTTCATGTTTATTTTTCTTCCGCTGTGTACTCTGCCAATGAGGAAGTAGTTTCTCAACTATCACACCCAAGGCCCTCGCTGCTAGTCGGCAGCCTCTGGCATTTGGGTAAATGTGTTAGAGGCCATGTTACCAACCGGGTTTGGGGCGCCTCTGGGTGGATTTCGGAACCAGGATGTTACATTACATCTCAAAAATTACAATGTAGACACTTCTATTCAGTTTCCATTTTTTCATAAAATTAATACTCTTGAAAAAAATGGTCATGTCTAGCCATAGGTTTAAGATAGCATGAAATTTCCATGATCACATCCTTGACCCTATTCATATTTAGGTCATGTGAAAAAACTTTTCAAAACATGGTATGATCATTAAAAGCTCAGTAAGGGTAATAAAATAAAGAAATAAAACATTAGGTTATCATTGAATACATAACATAAGCTCTTTAACATACCTCATGAAATACTAAGATTTATGAATAACACATTGAAATCATAAATCATCAAGGCAACTTGTGGCATCCATAACATACCTACGTTGTTGCTATCATAGCTACGTAGGGAGTTACATTTGGAATACCAATCAAAGTATATTCCTTAAATGTCTTAACAAAAACATTAATGTTTACCTATGTCATGTCAACCAATGCATTGGAGTGCTATCTCAGGATCACCCTCCATAGGTTTATCATTTAACCACCCATATACGTAAACAATTCCCTAGAACAATAACATATTCATTACATATACAACAAGCATAATGGAAAGAAATAAATTTCCACATTTCAATCACAATATATCTATTAAATATATTGATATAACAAATACATTATAAAAACCATTTTCAATATCAAAATACCAAAAATAGTGTAAGGTATTTATTTTCCTTTTAAAAACATTGTGGTTGGTTAAGGAAGTCATAGACCAAATAATACTCATGGAGGTGGAAAGGGTTGTTATCACCACGTATGTTTAAAAGAATCATTTATTATTTTTATTTAGTAAAATTAATCATAGAAAAATATTCCCTATGAATAAAATGAAAATTCAATAGGGTTTATACACTGTTTAAAAGAAAGTCTTGTATAAAACAAAATACGCCTCAATGAAAGGAGTTTGAGACGATGTCCCTTACCTTGTATACGACTTGACTCGATCCTTCTTTAATCACCTGAATAATAAACTAAAGTTAATTTATACTCACATAAGAACCTTTTTCAAATTTATTATTCCTTTTAAATCACATATTACCATGTTTAATAAATTATGTAATCATTTAAGTTAATAACTATCGTTTGTAGATATTTGATACTTTATTCAAAAATGAACTTCTTATATTTACAAGTTGTTCATTTGGTAAATAGTTTTTATATCCATAATGGTATTAAAGATTTAGATATCATATATATCCATTATATACTTGTATTTATAATCGTACCTAATGTTTGGAGGTATGAAATGAAATGCACCGTTCATGGAGATGGTAGGTCGTACATACGCATGAATGCTACACCCATTTTTTATTTCTTATTTTAATGGAATTAAAACATAATGATAGATTGGTATATTATAATTCCATTATAATAAAATATATAATATCATTAACTATATCCTTTATGCGTCCCACATATGGAATTGATGAGTAATATCACATTGAGGGGGTAATAGTCTGCACTTCTTCAAATGAAATTATCACATTTACCCATAATGGAAACAAAAAATGTATGATATAAATGAAAAATACAGAAACATAAAGAAAACATAAACATAATATATATTATATATAACAATAATTTTTTCTTAATTTTCACCATGAGATGTGGTAGAAGATAATTGGACATTCATCGTTTCGTGAGGCATTAGTTTTCCATCCACAAAATCACTATGTTATTCACCCATTCGATGTAGGTGTGTGTAAGTGTTGTTCGAATACATCTCATAAAAACATCATAGTATATTTCAGATACTGCTGTTGATATGAAATAATGTAATAAAATGTGTTTAGTGGTTGTAGATGTAAAATAATAGAAATATGTTAAGAGAAATTGTTACCTTTAATTTGGTAACATCCATTGGATTGAACTAAATGGACTTCTGGAAGTGTCTTCTTCCTAAGGTAAGGTTTATAGATGGAGTAGAGGGACCATGATAGCTTAGTTGGGCTGGGTTTGGATGAGACAAGGGGCTTGAAAGATGTGTGGAATGCGTTAGAAGTGAGGGGTTTTTATAAGGGGGAGGAGGGGCTCATTACTAATGTTTGCAAATATTATATTAATATAATCGTATCATCGGTTTTTAAAGATCCAAAACTCCTTAAAGATGAATAGAATATGACACAAGCTAGAAATAAAATCTTGCAATAATAATAGGACATGTTTTAGATATTGATTTAATATTTATAATCCTATATATTTAAATCATTTTTTAATGAGGTATATAATGCATCACATTTGTGCATAAATAATTAAATTTATGTGATGTATAAAAATTATATAATAAATATAATATTATAGAAAATAAATTTATAATTTTAATGAATATTTATAGTCAAAACGATAACTTATATAACTCCATTTAAAAATTAATTAACTAAAAGATATTTGTTTATGATGTGATTTCCTTTACATTGAGTTAATAAAAATAAAGTGCCTTTATCATTTTCAAGTGGATCCATGGGGTCCCAAAATCGTCCCAATGATGCCCATGTTCATAAATTACTCAACTAATAAGTTTAGTAAATGTGTTAAGGTATTTTTAATATTATTATAATATTCATTTTAACTTGAATTACCCTATTTAACATTAATCACAACAAATAAAAGCCAACATTTACTATTCACCAAAAAATATTTTCATCTTATTGAAACAAATTTTACTTTCTGATAACAAAAATGAATATTAGATTTTCTAAATTAAATCAATAGAATTAGTAAAATTTCATTTAAATGAAAAAAGTCAGTTATTTAACTACTACTTTGTGGTTTCACTATTCATAAAAATTGATGTTTTTCCAAAAAGTACCAAAAATTCAACCTTAAATTTATTTGATATTATGAATTAAAAATTGATGTGTATTTTACCAAATAGAAAAAATATAAGTTTCAATAATTTATTTAAAATTTATTCTTGTTTTAAAAATAAATATCATGTTTTTAAGAAAAAATAACTATCAAAAGATTGATACTTGTTTATTTCCAATTTCATAGTGAAATTAGTTCCAATGAAAACATTGGATTAAATGGTAAAACATAATCTAATTAAACTTTTAAAAAATTAAAAAGTTAATCTAACAATATAAATAAATTATAATAAAATGAACATTTGAATTAAAATACAATATTTTTAAACTATTCATTAAAATATTAATTTTATCAAAAAAATACCAAAATTTTACCCAATGTGAATTTTGATGTCCCGATTCTAAAGAACAATTTATTTTGTCAAACAGACCATATAAACGTGACCAAAACATGGTTTAAATAGGGTTTTCCATCAAAAGGCTGTAAATCAAATTTTTAAATAATATTTGAATATTTTATCTTAAATTTAGATTCATTCACATTTTAATCCCTTAAGTTTTATTGGATAAATATTAAAACATTTAAGTAACATGTATAATTATATTGTAGTTAGTTCTATTAATTCTTGCAAATACAACAGCTTGGAATTACCTAAATTTAAAATAATATAATTATAATATTAGTGTGCAACATAAGGTTTCAAAGAAACCCGTTGTTGCGAATCAGGTATCCCATCCAGCATATCAACCCATATAAAGTAAAATTATTATTTAATTCAGAAATTTTAGCAATTCTGAATATTTATTATTTCATTATTTACTTGGGATATTACCTCCTTCCCTCTTTTGGAAATTGAGTCCTCGCATTTTTATTCACATGTCAAATATATCGATGTATTTATCCCTCGTACATTTTTTAGATTCCCACGTTGCCTCTTGAACCATATTGTTTTTCCACAAAATCTTTACATGGTAAATCAGCTTAATCCGCAACACTTTCACTCTTAAGTCAGGATTCTGGATTGGGTGATCCTCATTAGAGAGATTTTCTTCTAACTGAACTAACATTGGACTTAATACATAAGACAGATCTGGAATATACATTTTCTTCATTGAAACATGAAAAACATTGTGTACCTGGTATAAACATGGAGGAAAAGCCACTCTGTAAGCAATTTATCGAACTTTCTCATGGATTTCATATGGGCTAATTAACCATATACTCACCATTCCATTCTAACCAAAATGTATTACACTTTTCCAAGGATAACCATTGAAAAAAACATGATCACCTACCTCAATTGAGAGACCCTTCCACTAATTATCTGCATAAATTTTTGGCCTTCTAAGATCTGTTCTCATGTGCTTCTGAATCAATTGATCCTTTTCTGCCATCTCTTCTACTAATTTGGGTCTCATCTTTTACCTTTCACTTACTTCATCACAAAAAGATAGAGTTTGACACCACATTCCATTTAATTACTCAAATTCAGCCATCTGTATACAAGACAGAAAACTGTTATTATAAGAAAATTCATCCAAATAAATATGTTGGTCCCAACATCCCTGTTAATCTAGTGAACAAGTGCGTAGAAAATTCTCTAAGGTCTGAATTTTTCGTTCTTACTACCCATTTGATTACAGATAAAAAGCTGTACTAAAATTTAATTCATTACCCAATGACTTCTGAAGGCCTTTCCAAAAGATAGAAGTAAACCGGGGATCACGATCAGATACAATGGAGAGGGGAACACCATGCAACCTGACTATCTATTTAACATACAACCAAAAAGATGATCTAGAGATATTGTATCACAAATCAGATGAAAATGAGCAGATGTAGTCAATAAAACTACAATAAAATAGATTTCATTATTTCCACGAGATGTCTTTGGTAATCCCCCAATGTAGTCCATGGATATATTTTTCTATATCAACTCTAGCATCTGTAATAAATGAAGCATCCATTTTAGTAAATTCCACACTTCCATAACCTGCTGACATGTCAAACACTTCACTGTAAAATCAGTAATATCTCATTTCATTCCATCCCACTATTAATACTACCGATGATCTTTGTACATCTTAGTACTTCTATGAAGAACTGATAATAGAGAACTATGAGCATCGCATAACAACTCATTCTTTAACTGTGAATCACAAGGTACATATAATCTCTTTCCAAACCTCAAAATACAATCATTATCAATGTTAAATTCAGGAAACATACCCTTCTGAACCAAATCTAACTTTTTCTCCAAATTAGGGTCTTCCTTCTACGCTTGAATTATTATATCTAATAAAGATAATTTCACTGACACTTAAATAAAAATTGAATAATTTCTAGCACTAATAACTTCTATGCCGAATTTCATGAAATGAAAAACCAAAGGATCTCATTTGAAACGTAGCATGGTTAATGAAGCATTACTTTTTCTACTCAAAGCATCAACCACTTTATTTTTTTTCCCGGATGGTAAAGAATTGTGCAAATATAATCCTTGATTAATTCCAACCATCATCTCTCTCTAATGTTCATTTATTTTTCAGTGAATATATACTTCAATCATTTTTGGTTAGTATATATTTCACATTTTACTCCATTCAAAGGATGCCTTCATATTTTTATACAAAAAATATTAGAAGCTAATTCTATATCATGTGTTGGTTAATTTAACTCATGAGGATTCAACTAACGTGAAGTAGAATAAATTTCCTGATCATTCTACAAAAGGATACATCCATGTGCTTCTAACGAAGCATCACTGTAAATAACAAACTCACTATTTCTGGATGGTAGTGCCAAAACTGGAAAATTCAACAATATTATTTTCAAATAATGAAGAAAATCATCACATTCTTTTCTCCAAATGAACATAAAACATTTTTGAGTTAACGTAGACAGTGGACTTGATAATCGTGAAAAACTTTCAATAACCCTCCCGTAATAACCTGCAAATCCAAGAAAACTGCGGATCTAGTTTATATTTGCCGGTGTTCGCCATTCATCAACATCATTTGATTTAGTAGGATCAATGTTTATGTCATTTTTGGAAACAATGTGATCAAGGAACGAAATTTTATATAACCAAAACATACACTTGCTGAATTTCCTAAATAGTTTCTTTTTTTTATGGTTTGTAAGGCAACCCTTAAATTACATTCATGATCCTCTTTACATATAGAATGAACTAAAATATCACCAATGAACAAAACCACTAACTTTTCCCTGACCTCACAAAAAATCTATTCATAAGATCCATTAATATAGAAGGTCCATTGGTTAATCCAAAAATCATAACTAAAAATTCATAATGATAATATGTAGTACACAATGCGGTCTTCTAATTGTTTTCTTTATTTACATTCAACTGATGGTGCCCCATCCTCAAATGAATCTTAAAAAAATAATGAGATCCCAAGAGATGATAAAAAAATCATTGATATGAAGAAAATTATACTTTTTCTTAAAAGTGATGTTATTCAATGATCTATAATCAACGAAAATTCTTATTGGACCAAATTTATTTTTAAAAAACAATATAGGAGCAACCTATGGTGATATTCTAGGTTGAATGATACCTTTATAAAATTACTCCTCCATTTTCTTCATTAAAAATTAATGTTCAATTTGATCTCTTTGATAAGGGTGTTTTAAAATTTGATTAGCATCAGCAATGTACCCATTAATAATATCAACTTCCTGATTAGGTATATTACTAGGAAACTCATCCGGAAAACATCAAGATACTCGTTTACCACTGGCACATAATTAATCTGAAAAGTTCTTTTATTTTCAACAATATGTGCAATGTAACATTATTTTCCATCTTTTAATAGTTTTTTAGCATCCTGATATGGTATCAAAAGTTAGGTTTCATTCCTGAAATCAAACTGAAAATACTTTGGAAAAGAAACCACTTTAGCACTGTATTCAATCATAGAATGATAAATAAAAAGCTAATACATGCCCAAAATAACATTAACCTCTACTGGAGGAAAAACAATAAAGATTGTACGTAGATAATTTCTGCACACAAGGACAGGAAAGATTATATAATTTATTTTTGTTTCAACATTTCACACTGGTGTTTTTACTATAAGTTTAGGATTCATATCTTGAGATTGAATTTCCAATTTACTAGAAAACTTCTCATAAATGAAAAAATGTGCCGACCCCGAATCAAAAAACAAATTGGAATAATCTGAACAAACAAACTGTGTACCAGATACTACTTCATTCGATGGACCACCATCTACTAAAGTAGTCACAATGGACTTCTCCCCCCTTTCTGCTTGTATTCAGGATACTTTCCCTCAATTGATTTCTTCGTAGGACAATAATTTTCATAATTAAACATTTCATTGTAGTTAAATCATTTTACTGGCTGTAAATCAGATTTTGTCTTACCATTAACATGATATTTTTTAGTGAAATTGCGAGCCTTATGTTCCGTTTTACCACATCAGTAGAACTTACCTGAATTAAAAAGACAATCCTAAGCATGTTTTTTACCACAGTTTTCAAAAACTGAAAACTTATGTTTCTTACCATCAGACATTTTTGAAGAGTTCTTCCCTTTCACCTACCACCTCAACCACTTTTTCTATTATTTGTCAAAGAATACCTGATCATTAGAAAACTGCCTTCCCATCATCTCTGTGCAAAGAACTAGTTTTTAATAACTTTTGATCTCATGAAAAGATAACGCCCTTCTATTCAATGGTTTTAATCCAGAATAAAAATGGTTGATTTTATTTCCATGATCTTTTTTAATATTTAGAGCATACATTCCAAGTCGAGTGAATTTTTCTTCATAAATAGGCATTTTGTCATCCTCCTGCATCAATTATAAGAATTTATTTCCATCCTAATTTGAACAACATTAGGAATAAATTTCTCAAGAAACATAACATTGAATTCATCCCAATCAAGATCATCAATCTCCCCACTATCCTGGATATTTTTTACCATAGACCACCATTGATAAGCTTTACCTTCAAAATGGTAAACAATAAGACGAACCTGTTTGTGTTCTGAAAACCCAATGACTTCAAAAATATTTTCCAGTGCTTCAATCCACCCATCTGCTAGCACCGGGTCAGATGATCCTCTGAATGATGGGGGTTGTTGCCTCATGAAATGCTCCTCTACTAACATTTTCATATATGGATGATCTGGATGATCTCATGCATGGATACCACCACCATTTATAGCCTGATTCAGTTGTTCCATCACTACAAGAAACCATTCAGTTCCGATTGCGACCATCATAGGTTCCTGATTCGGATGGTTGTCTTCCTCTTTATATTGTCCCAACATAGCTGCCCTGTTTTTTGTACGGAAAACATTCCTATCATAGATTTACCTTTTACAAAGAAACATGGTAATCTGTAAATTCTATATCATTTCAATATTATCATAAATCAGTTTATGGATATTAATTTAACAATACCCTAACTCTTATGTTATCTCAACCAACCACTAATAGTAACTGTAATGACATGACATTAAATATTAGATAATCTGGAATTAAACGAATAATTCAAATTTCAGGTATATTCCGGTTTAGAGTATTAGAGAATTATGCCCTAAATATTAAATTACATCTCAATAATTACATGGTAGTCACTTCTAATCAGTTTCCATTTTGTTATAAAATAAGTAATCTTTTAAAAAAGACTCATGTCTAGTCCCATTTTTTAGATAGCATGACTTTTACATCATCCCATGCATGACCCTATTCATATTGATGTCATGTGAAAAAACATTTCAAAACATGGGATGAGCATAAAAAACTCGGTAAGGGTTATAAAACAAACAAAGAAAACATTAGTTTATTATGGAATACATAACATAATATCATTAACATACCACATGAAGTCATAAGATTTATGAATAACACATCAGAATCCTAAATCATAAATTTAACTTCTGGAATCCATAACATACATACATTGTAGCTATCACCGCTACATAGGGATTTAAATTTGTAATACCCATCACATTATATTCCCTAAATCTCTAAAGAGGAACATTCACATTTACCTCATTCATGTTACCCAATGCATTGGAGAGCTATCTTGAGATCACCTTCCATAGGTTTATTAGGGAACCACCCATATACGTAAACAATGCGTAAGAACCATAACACATTCATTACACATAAAACAATCAAAAAGGAAATATAACATTTCAAACATTCAATAACTATATATTATTTAAATATATTGACCAAATAATCCATAAAAAAAATTACAATACCAAATTATGTAAAATAAAATATGGTATTTATTTTCCTTTTAAAAACATTTTAGCTGGATAAGGAAGCCATTGATCAAATAATACTCGCGGCGGCGTAAAGGGTCATTTTAACCGCCCACATTGAAAGAAAACATTCCTTTTTGTCGTTTAGTAAAACGCTTCGTTAAAAAATATTCCCTTTGAATGAAATGAAAATTCAAAAGGTTTTATACACTGTTTAAAATAACGTCGTGTATAAATAAAAATAATCCTCAAATAATGGAGATTGAGACAAAAACCATTATCATGTGTCCAACATGGCTCAATCATTTGTTAATATTATAAATAATACACTAAAGTTAATTTATACTTGATTAATAATATTTTTCAAATTTATTATTCTTTTAATATCACATATAACCATGTTATAATTATTATATAGTCATTTATGTTAATAACGGTCGTTTTGTTAAAATTCGATACTTTTGTCAAAAATAAACTTCTTATATTTACATGTTGTTCACGTGGTCAAAAGATATGTTATCCCGAATGTTATTCATGATTTAGATATCTTATATATCAAATATATCCAGTGTATACATGTATTTATAATAGTACAATAAGTATGGAGATAGGAAATGAAATGCACAATTCATGGAGACGGTAAGCTTTAAGTACACATGAACGCTACTTTCATTTGTATTTTTTATTTTAATAGAAGTAAAATATAATGATACATAGTTATATTATAATTCATGTATAATATCATATATTATATCTTTAACTATAACTCTTATACGTCCAACACATGGAATTAATGCGTCTTATTACTTTGAGGGGGTGGTAGTCTGCACTTTCTCAAATGAAATTATCGCGTTTACCCATAATGGAAACCATAATGGTATTTTATAAAATAAAAATACCAAAAAATAATTAAATAATAAACATAATTTATATAATATATAAATATAGTGTAATCATAATGGCCACCATGAGAGGCAGTAGGAGATAATTGAACAATCATCGTTTTGTGATGCGTTAGTTTTCCATCTAAAGAAACAGTATGTTCCTCACCCATTAGATGGAGGACTGTGTAAGTGTAGTTAGAATTAATATCATAACTAAATTATAGTATATATTGGATACTGGTTTTGTTAAAAATGAAAGGAATAAAAATCTTATATGGGTTGTAGATTTAAAATAAATGAAAATAAGTTATGGGAAACTTTTACCTTTAATTTGGGTATCTCCCTTTAGTTTGAACCAAATGGAATTCATGAAGTGCCTTATACCTAAGGTAAGAATTATAGGAAGAGAATATCCATCATGAGGGATTATTTTGGAAGTGTTTGGATGAGACAAGGGGCTTTAATGGTGTGTGGAATGGGTTAGAATTGAGATCTTTTTATAAGAGGGAGGAGGGGAACTTTTGGAATGTTTGAAAATATTAATTTATTATAAACTTATCTACTTTTTATGAAGATCCAAAACTCATTAAATTTGAAGATAAGATGACTAATGTTAAAAATAAAATAATCCAATTAATATTGGACATGTTTTGGATATTTTTTTAATATTTATAATCATACTTATTTAAATCATTTATTAGTAAGGTAAATATTGTATCATTATTATGTCATAAATAATTTAATTTATATGATGTCTAAAAACTATAAAATAAATACCCTAATTTATGAAATATTTTTATATTCCCAATGAATATTTATATTTGAAATGATAACTTATATAACCCAATGTAAAAATTAATTTACTAAAATATATTTGTTTATTCCATTTCTTCTTTTACATTAAGTTAATTAAAATAAAATGTCATTATCCCTATCAAGTGGCTCCATCAGGTCCCAAAATAGACCCAAAGATGACCAGTGTCTTACATCACTCAACCAATAAGTTTAGGAAAAGTCTTGTGGTAATGTTTTATTATTTTAATATTCTTTTTACCTAGATTACTCAATTTACATTTAACCGCGGTAAATAAAAGTCATAAGTTACTATTCAAAAAAAATTATTTTCATCTAATTGAAACACATTTTATATACTAATAAAAACCATTTATATCATATTTTTTAAATACAATCCACATAAGTAGTATAATTTTATTTAAATTAAAATTTCAGTTTTTAACTATTACTTAGTGGTTTAACAATTCATGAAAAATTGATGTTTTTTAGAAAAATACCCATAATTCTGCCTAAGATATATTTGATATTCAAAATTCAAAAATAAAGTCTATTTTACCAAATTAAAAACGTTTAAGTTGCGTTAATTTATATAAAATTAATTTTTGTTTTCAAAACAAAAACATGTATTTAAGAAATAATAAATATCAAAAGATTGATACTTGTTTTTGTCCAATTTCAAGGTGAAATTAATTCCAATAACCAACATTGTCTTAAATGTTAAAAAAAATAATCTTATTATAGTTTAAAACCAATTAAAAATATAATCTAACCATATAAATAAATTAGATTAAAAGGCACTTTTAATTAAAATACATTATTTTTCACTATTCATTTAAAAAATAATTTTTCCAGAAAAATACCAAAATTTTTCCCAAAGAGAATTTTTTTGTTGTCATTCTAAAAAAGAATTTTATTTTGTAAAATATAATATATAAAAATGAACAAAACTATATTTAAATAGAGTTCTCCATCAAAAGGCTGTAAATCGATTTTTTAAAGAAATTTAGAGTATTTATGCCTAAAATTAGATTCATTCACATTTTAAGTCTCTAACTATTATTGGATAAATGTAAAAACATTTAACAAACTTGTGTAATCATATTGTAGTTAGTTCTATTTATTTCCGCCAATACAACAACTAAGAATTTACTACATTTAAAATAATATTATTATATTATTAGTGTGTGACGTAAGATTTCAAAGAAACCTCATGTTGCATATCGGGTATGCCATCGAGCATATCAGCCCCTTTAAAGTTGGATTAATTTTTAATTCACAAATGCTAATGATTTTGAAAATGTATTATTTCATTCTTTTCATGGGATTTTTCATTTTATTTCAAAAAATTAATATTAACGGTTTCAATCATTATGAAATTTTTATAATAATAATATGAACATCAATTTTTATGAAAAATATTAGTGAATTTGATTAAAATTAATTATAATGATTAAGGTAAAATAAATATTAATAAGGAAATAAACATTAATCTAATGTTCCCAATGACGTATCCACTTGTTAGAAAACAATTTTATAGACATATTTCATCAATAAAACATCAATTATTTATTTTTTTGGGTTTTTATATATTTTGTAGGTAAAAAAATGGTTAAACATAACATTTTAAAAAAATTCAAGGTATCTACACTTTGTTAACTATAAATGGCCACCGCCTCTCTCCATTCGTCAAACCTATTGAACAACGTTGTTGCAGCCAATATATTCAAAATAAACATAAAAAAATACCTCCATTACACCATTAGACCTCCCATTAGATTGAAATCCATCCATATAATCCCTTTCAGGAAAACAATAACGAGTTTCCCAAATAATATGTAACATCATTTCTCATGTTCCGTTCATTAAATTTATTTCTCCACCACATAAATTCTAGAATATGCATGTACACATAAAATCCTCAGTATAAATAAAATACTAATATGTTTTTATGTTAATGGATCGACTTTCACATATACACAGTTTTATCTTATGGATTACAATCTTAAAATTCTTGTTAATAGAAAACGACCACATTACGAAATGATGTTATTCATTTTATCTTTACCCCTCTTATTGTGGGGAATTATGATGAAAACTGTATTTATATATTATATATATGATATATATTATTAATTTATACTTTTTAATGATTTAAAAAATTCATCTCTCATTCTTCCAATTTTGTGTTTATACAATAACATTGTTTATGGATGTGTAGATTGCCACCTCCTCAAAGTGATGTGATTCATTCCTAATTAACATGGAATGTATTAAGAATTGGATTAGTAAACATATATGATATTTATGACATAATAATGAATAATTAATTATATTATATACCTATATACATATATTTCATTTATTTTTCATTCTTTCCATAAGCATAAAAATGGGAACGACATTCATGAGTACGTAAAACACACTCCTTCCATGAATGGTGTATTTCATTTCATATATCTATAATTTATAATTTTTTATAAATTTTTATATAATTAATATATATGATATAAAATTTATATTTTTAATTCTGGAAATATTTAAATCATGATTTATGTCATAGGATCAAGAATGCCACGTGAAATCTCATGTGATAAACAAAGAGGTTATTAACTGAAGTCTTACATTAGCAAGGAGTTATTGATAAATGGGTGATAAAAGATCATAAGAAAACCTTATATGGTATTGGATATAAAAATAAATTTTTCTAAAATATATATAACAAACATAAATTTATAATACAAAATGATTATACGAGTATGACTAGAGTCAAGACATAAGGTAATTGAATTTCATCTCAAATTTTATTTATGTGAGATACATGATTTTTACAACTATTATTTATTATATGATGGCTTTATAATTCCCATATGTGTATAATATTAATCTTATCTTTAAATTTATAGGAATTTATGTATCCATTTTATGATATTTATTTCATTTTTTCAAGGCTTCAGTAGTTACAGAGTTGGTAATGTAATTTTTTCTTAATTTTCCTTCATTGAGACATATTCCATTTTATGAACCAATATTTTTCAATGAGGTGTATATACTAAAATTAAAAATTGAAATCATTAATATAAATTTATCTATGATATTTTAATGTTCATATAATTTCATTTTCTTATATGTGGAGTATAATTCAATGTAACGATGTTATAAGTGTTTATAGGGATTGTTTATGATTAGGGTTCCATTGATGAAATATTACGATACATATCTCACGATAACTCAAAATGTTTATGATTTTTTGAATATTCATGATATATTCTTGTATTGGTACCATTATTCTAGTCCTTGGATCATAATATTAAAAATACATTATTTTTAGTAATTTTTGACTTTACCTATCTCTTCGGTCAAATATCTGTGTTCATCCAGAACCATGATTTATAAAAATGGTTTTCAAAATTTATTCAAGACTTATTTATTATGACTAAAATAATTTCAAAATAACTAGACTCCAATATGTTTTCAAAAACCCACTATATATTTTGAATGAGTTTTAAAATAAATAGTTTTTAAAAGTTTTCAATGGTTCTTAATACGTTTTGAAAGTGTTTTCAAACAAATGGTTTTAAAAACATTTTCAAGATTTCAATAAATGTTTTGACGGTTTTTTCAAATAAATGGTTTATGAAAAGTTTATATGACATCCATTTTCATTGAAAATAATCATGAAAATTTATAAATAAATGGATTATTAATTGTTTATTTGATATCTTGATATGTTTTCATGTTTATTTTTAAATAAAAGGGTATTCAGAATATTGTTTTCAAGGAAAATAATTTCAATGATTTGGATGTTTCATTTATAAGTTTTCTATGTATTATGAAAGGAAATGGTATTCAAAAAAATATTCAATATTTTTATATGTTTTATATTATAATTTTTTACAAAATGATTTAAATCCATATTTATAAGATTTACTGTATTTCCAAATTAAATGGGAATAAAAATGATTTCTGATTAAAAATCATTTATTTAATTAATAAAGGATTTTTTTCTCATTTAAATGTTTTGAAAAGATATATAAAATTATTTTCCATCTATGGTGATATTTGTTGGTGTTACACATTCCATTCTTGAGAAATTATTCAATTTTTCCATTCATATTTATCCTCAAAATGGTATATATTTTATGGAAAGATGTTTATAAAACATGTTTCTATTTCATAGGATTTAGTGTCATGAAACCCTTTCCTCTTAAATAGGATTTGTGCTTATGATACACACTTATTTACATGTGTTAGGTCTTGATGAAATGATTATGAAATAAATCTTTTATCCATAGGTAAAATTTCAATTACATTTTTATGAAATTAATTTCATTTCATTGGTTATGATATTATTATTTCTTTTATCATGGAACATGTTTGTATGATTTCATAATTAGATGGGCGAGGCTTATAGCTCCATAAAATGAATTCGGTAAATATTTGTATCCCATGATATAGACGAAGAGGGTCTTGCAAGTGAACCTTAATACAATGATTACAATGTGAGTGAACCATGACTACCATGATCGTATGCAGAGTGAACTCATACAAATAATATGAACATGTGAGAGAACAATTAATTCTAAGATTGTATGGGGAGTGAACCCATACAATTAATATGTCCATGGAAGTGACACCTTGACTAATATGAAAATCATATTATATTCTTATGTGCCCCCAAATATTCTGGGTCTTATTCCTACATTTTTCATTCAGGGAATATGTTCTTCTTTCGGAATGATTCATGTCTTATAAACTACCAAAAATTATCACATGATTGATTATTATGGTTTTATTACATTCATGGTATGATCTTCTAATTTTATGATCATGTTCACATACTCTTTTGCTCATGTTTATTCAAAAATTTCTTCATTGTTTACAAGTACTATGCATCTGAGATCACCCCTTTTATTTTTATCATCCCTAGGTTATGAATATATTTATATTGTTTGATCTTTCTAAGAAGGGTTGTAGTTATGAAGAACATAGTAATGGATTATTTATCTCACTTATGTACCATTTATTATGTTTCCTTTTTCCAAAGGCCCTATAATAATATGGTTATTGTGAATCTATTTGTATAATGTACTGTTTATTCCAGGATTGTTTTGTAATATTAATATATGAAAAGTGAGGGTTTCTATAATAGGAACTACTATGTAAAACCAATCACCGATATACTAACGGTCTGTCTATGTTTATGATACTGGTATTAGGGGAAATGCTCTGAGCATGCATCCTTGATTTAGGAGGATCTTGGGAGAAACTGTTACATATTAGTCTGTTTAATAATAATAAATACATATTTTATGATTCTATATAAATAGACACATAAGATGAAATATATGGTTGGAAATTATGTTCACCAACGTATTGGTTAGAGGTAGAAATAATGGGTCATCATCTTATTCAGGAGAATTTAGATAATGTTTAACTTATTAATAATGGGAAGAATATAGATTAATCTAGAACTAAATCATAAATTGAATATTGTATTCAATCACTAGAGTATGAGGTGGGAAGTTCGGTATTCATGAAAGTTTTTCATATACATAGGAGTAAATGAATTCTAATATAAGAAAATATATCTTCGTGTTATATTGTTCACCTAGATATTCTAGAGAGAGTTAATATAATAGACTATAAAATTTAGTTACTTTAGAGGTTCTAATCAATGCAAGGATTAACCCCCATAACTCCACTTCTGTAATAAAATTATAATCCATCCAATATACTTCAACCTTATAGGGGTGAGTTTGAGGAAGATTCAACCTTTGAGGAGCATCGTATATGTGTTTTTGATCGTGGAATGAATGCTATATGTGGCCAAATAGTTCTTCTAGTATGGGTTTCAGGAAAAAAAATCCATGTGCAAGATGGGAATCAATAGCTAGTGGTCTAAATATGTGCCCAGTAGCTATATTTATTCATATAAAATACATTAAATCCCATGTAAGGTCAATTCACGAATTAATTTATTTACGGTTGAATATTATAAGATCCAAGGATTTCAATGACTTGGAGATCCATTTTAATTTTTAATTTATTCGATGGTTTTACCTATTAAAATTTCATAGTGAGGATATGGAGGAAACAAGGGTGTCAAGAAGATGGTCGGTGCTTGTAGAACCACTTTTTGGGGAACATTATTTGGATTATAGTTTAGTAGAAACATTTTACCACAAACCACATGGTAAGAGTAAACAATGAAGGGTGACACAATCCACTATCATGGGGAACATGGTTAGATGAAAATGCGTATCCCAAAACATTCACCCACACATTTGTTGTATAAATTGTAATATACTGAGAATGAAGTATCATGGAACATTTTTTATAAACATCCTCCATAACCATGTGTGGGGGTTTGGGGTTGAGTTGGGAACATAGTCGGTGCATGGTTTGGACAACCATGCGGAAAAACCATGAAACCCAATTTTGAAAGGTTAAATATCCATTTATCCATCATTATATTATATTTTAACCATCATCATTCTTTAAATTTTCTCAAGAATTCATTCCTTTATTCTACATTTTCATATCAGCGAGCTATTGATCTAGGATTTTGTTCTATTTACCCTTCAAATTTCCAATCCAAGTTCCTTTGAAGTTGCCGGATAGCCAATGGTGAGTTCTTTTTTCCCTTTCCACGTTCTCTATTAGTCTTACTATCAATGAGACTATTTTCATGTTGGATATTATGCCCTATTTTCAAGGTATTAAATTTTAAATTCATTTTCATCTAATAAGGATCGAATAAGAGTCTAACAATGTATGATTGAACTTTTATTGGCATAAGGTAGATGTTTTAGAAATATCCCTAAAATTATATTGGTTTATAACGTATTTCAAATTTGTTTTATGATGAACATTATGGATGATGCATCCAAAATTAAATAAATCATTATTTAATTATGTAATTATTGTTTAAGTCATATCATTACACCCTTTTACAAGGATATAGTGAGTCAACCTCAACATGAGCCACCCATGGGTTGTTTTCTTCTTTTTTACAGATTATATCACCAATGGCGTGGATTGAGTTGGATTATCAATTGGAGAATTATGTTTTATATAGAAATGTATTGTTAATGGTCATAAGAACATCAATATATAGTTACATTTGTAAATTATAGGCATGAATATAAAAATACTATATCTTGTGTATGATTATGAACAGATTAGTGGAATTATTAAGTAAAATGGTTTATGTGATTGTTGTGATGATAATATAGTGTCTAATGTATGAAATCAATGACCCACTAAAATGGAATATAAATTTATACCCAATGTATATAATAAACATGCAACATTTGGATGCCTTAAAATTTCAAATCATTGGGTCTAATGAAAAATTTGGTTTCCTTATACATTTCTACTACTTGTATCCTATTTATTTTTCATAATTGGATGCCATGAACATTTCTACTCATTAGGTCTAATTAAATGATTTTATAGATTTTCGAGGATTCCATATACATTTCCACTCCATCGATATGATGACCATATTAGGATGACTTCGAAATTTCCACTCCTTAGCTCAGAAGTCCACATTAGCATGAATTGTACATTTTAACTCCATTGTTTTGACAATCATATTTTGATTCCTACGACATTTATACTCCATAGATATGATTTTATTCGATTACATAAACTATTAGGAGTCCTTGTAATTTTATATGCCATTGATCTTATTAAGTTTTTTACTTATCTAAAATGGTTTCCTTGGATATTTCTACTCCTTAGACCATGGACCATGTAGGAATGATACATGATTAAATAGTGTTGGATGTTTATTCTATTTAACATACTTAATATATGGACCTTATCTTTTAGGTGATTGATTATACTAAGTCTTAATATACTAGAAATTAATAATTATATTATTATTACTTATATTTATGTTATATCTACACACCAATTCATTCTATTTGAATGAACTATACTTGTAATAGACAATGTTGGTGGTGGAATACTGAGTGTTATCTCACACCATGTTCGAGCCTCCAATGGGTACCTAGACATTCATCATGGATGCATGTAGGGATATAGAAAATTTCTGGCTAGGTGTTTCCTGATTCGTTGTTCTATATAAGTAGGTGAGTAAAACAACAGGCTATAACTGGTGATGTTATACACAAACAGTTTCTTTTTTTAAATTTTGTACATTGAGACATGAATTGTACACTATTTCTATTACCATGAATTACTTTTCTATTGTATATCATACCATGATCATCATTTTTATGTTGAAAAATTGGATTAGATTACATCATTGTTTATACAATGGATGTTTATTCCTCAACTGTTCAGTTATTATTTATCCTTATGCAGTTGTTTTTTATTACCATAACACTATGCTACAATTGGATCTTGAGGGTGTAGTCTCCTCACTATTACACCAGGGACCCTCACTGCAAGTCATTAGCCATTGGTTCATAGGGAGTAATTATTGAGTCCAAGTGTCCAAATGTGTTCCAATACTATGGATTGGATTATGTTCATGATAGAAATCACAATACTCCCTCAGAGTACAAATCAAACTAAACAAAATCAATTCCACCTCTCATGAAGTCCCAATATCCGGATCTAATATGGATTCATCATACACATATATACCAATACACTAAAACTCATGAAATTCCCTACTACAAGTTTCATTGTGGTTGACCTATTGTTTTTAGAAATCAACTAGTATATCATACTAAAAAATTAACTATCAAATAGATGTAAATATTAACATGGTACCATTCCTATAAATGATATAAATTTCTGGGACTCATTTACACGAAATGGGTAATATTTAACGAAAATTAATTAAATCGATTTCAATATAATTTACATTTTTTCCAAATTCAAAAATAGTTTAAGAAATCATGAATCATGATGTAGTTTTCTACCCAATAAACCGTATCACTTCACATTGTATGTTTAGAAAACATGAAAATCGTTATATCAGATCATAGGGGGTCCTAAATACTAGTTTCCATGCTAGTAACCCTTTTTACATCAGATACCATGCCCATATGATACCATTTTTGTACCAAACCATGAATCCTTACTAAATTTTAACACCCAACTCCATCATATCTCTCAACCATCAGCTCGGATAACACTTTAAAAAAACCCACTCCACTCTTACCCCACATGGGCCAATAATGAAGGGAGAACTAATGAAATTTAAATATTTCCAACATTAGTTCTCAAGATGGATAGTAAAACCAAGAGTATGTAATAAAAAATAAGAGGAACTACATTATTTATGTAAATTTTAGGAGAGTGAAAAAATATGAGATACCACCAATAAACACCAATTATAAATAAATAATAACACCCAATAATTGAATGCAGCCTCACATGTAACTAAAACAATTGATAGGTCCCAAAAGAAATACCAAGTTACTGAACATGAACACTAATGGATAATTTAAAATATTGTAATTCAAACCTAAATCACTAGCTAGAACTTCTAGAACATGAAAATAGTTTATATATATAATGGGAGATCATACATGTACATTTTGTAGGATACTTATTTGAACCACTTTTGAAATATTTTAAAATATCCCACTAGATCTCATTGAATTTGAAATGATTCCAACTCATTACCTAAGTTGGTAAAACAACATCCCAACCTCACGAAGACATAATTAGTATGTAATATATATAGGAATGAATGTCTATATCAATATATATATATATATATATATATATAAATGATGGTGACACACATCTAATTCCCCACTGATGTTTCACTCTCACAACCCAATAGCTCAGGTCCTATAAACAGCCCTCCCAAAAGTCATTAATCCCCAAGTCGAACAATCATATAAGATTCATATTTCATCCCATGGGAATATTCAAAAACCCATCTGATCCAAGTAATGTTTTTGAATTCACTACAACTAGGGTAACATGGATTTTACCTAAAGAAGATATAATCCTTGAATTTACTCCTATGTGATGTTATATACACTGTAACCATATATAAGTATGTTAAATAACATCAAGACATTACAACCCTTAAATAAATTTATTGTAAAACCATGTGCAATAATAGAACTTTTGTGACCACAACTTATAGCATAACCCATCACTAATTGGGTATGAAAACATAATATAGTATAACCAAAGGGTGATAAAATTAGATGGAGACGTTAACCATCCATTCCCAATATATCCGAGATATTATTGAAAACAAACTCCAAAAAATTTAGGTATTTGTTACCCTACCAACTCAATTGGTGAATAAAATGAAATCATGAAATATAAATAATATATTGCACAAAACCCCACAATTGGAAAATACTCAACCATAGACTAAACAATAGTTATTTCCTCTCAAAAAACATGGAAGACATCACTATGTAAATGATCAAAATCATGAACCAAAGAATCAAGATTAATATATTTAACCATTTCTACATAGTAATTTAAAAATTGCTATACATTGACTTAGAAATCTAATAATATTCAATTATTTTTTGAAACACAACATTAATTTTTAGTTTAATAAACCATTGATTTTAATTACAATCCAAAATTCTTGATAATCCATATTAAATTTCAATATTCAATTCACATTCCCTTTAAGAATTTAATTTAATAATTTCATTTTCCTAATTGTGATAAAACTCAATTATCATTAATTCTGTAAGAAAAATTCAATCCCATGAGTTCATTATTAATCAAATTATCATTCCAAAATTATGGTACTCTATGAATCATCCTATGCTAAAAAATGTAATGAATCACTTTTAGAGGATAGAACCAACTACATCAATAAGTTGGGTATCATAAAAATCAATATTACAATAATATAATCCTTATGAAAAACATCAAGAGTCAACCAATGAGAAATCATTTACATTAAATTCTCTCCAAATACAGTGATATCATATTCAAACCTATTTCACACATCCTTGGATTTTACACAGATACCAGAATAAACCAATACTAGATCCCAATAAAATCAACTCATTTTTAATAAATATTCCCACTGTTAATGGTTATAGTAAGATTAAATCAACTATTTCACTTCTGGGACAAATCATTAATGTCAATAAAATAATTTTCATCGGGGATAATTCATTGAAAAAATAAGCATATAACACTAAGGAAACCACACATTTATAATAAAATAATTTGTTCAGTAAGTGCCAAACAATTATCTTTAACAAATGAATATTTCATTAAAATCATCAATTAACTCATATATTATTAATAGGTTTTAAAATAATAATATAGCAGTATATTATATCTATCAATATCTTAAAATTAGGAATAAACATCATTTAAAAAACATCATTAATTCGTCCATTTTATGGAAGGACAATAATTAAATTCTATTGAATCTTCCATTAATTATATCATTGTTATGGATTTTAATTTACTATTAAATTTCAAGAATATATACCATGATACCAATACAAAAACCATCACAATTATATATAGAACAGTATCTATAAATTACCAATAAAATTACACAATAGTAGAATGGGATAAAACTCTTATTTTAATTCAATAATTTATATAAAATAATAATTATCAAATATATGAAATAATATATAAAATTGTAATTAATTTAATATTTCTATATTATTACCTATTTTATAGTTGATTACATTTTTATCGACATTGATAAATAATTACATGTTCACACATTGGCATAAAATAAAAATTGATAATGAATTCCCACCCAGGTAAGAAGCTTCACAACATGATGTAGAAAAAGGTGGTGATAATGGGATATATAAGGTATAAAATTCACATAGAGGGATACAGAAAAGTGTAGATGGATCACGTGACATGGATGGTGATGTTTTGGACACCCATGATTAATGAGAACATAAAAAATCATATAAAGTCCTAGTCAGTGATTATCAGTAATACTAGATGAATTTCCTCTAAGATCTTCCAAAGGAGTGTTCCCAATATTCAATTTTTAATTCTCATTAAACATTTCTAATTTAATTATCTCACAATAATAATTAAAACTATGTAAGTTATAAGATTTCATTTTTTATTTCTATACTCAATAAAATTGGAAGTTTATAGAAAAAATTTAATTTATACTTCAATTTATTTTATAAAAACACACAGTATAATATTTTTTGGACGAATATCATTATTTTTAATAGAAATCATTTCCAATACACATGTTTGATACTATCCTAATGTGAAAAATATAGTAACCTAATTGGAGGACCAATATGTGGTTCTATTCACTTATTTGAGCTTTATAATCCTTTTGTTATCATTACACAAAAATTGAATCAACCTTTACATAGCTTGGTTCACCACACATGGCTCAAGGATGATTCTAATGTGAGATAGGATCCTTACCCTTACAAAATATTTAAATGGTTTCTTGTTCTTTTATGTAACACATAAAATCAATTTATTACCATCATGAAAGACTAAATCCTCCATAAAATGACCAGAAGTACCAAAAAAATTATAGGAACTACTAATCTGATTCTTGGCTTTACCGTCATTCATCAAATAAATATTTGGGATTACTGTTATGTTGATATATTTACCATTACTTGATTATGGAACTACCTTTATAAAAGGAAGGTTAAAATTTTACAAGTGTAATAAAGTATCCCTATGTGAAGGAAAATAAATTTACATTCACATGGGTAGGGGGTACAATATATGGGTATCTAAAATTTAGTATACAATTTTTTCAATTAATGATATATCACCCAACCCTCTAAAACACCTCATACTCCCTATGAAAACATATATTCTATTTAGCAACACATTGGGATGGGTATAAAATTATTTTAATTAATAAATATATTTGATTAATCTATTTATTGGTGTATTTAGATATTTATTTCTAAATGTAATTGATTACTCTTGCTGATTTGTGAATAGTTTAACTCATTTTACGTGTAATGGAAGGATAAACTTCACGACATGACAAATGAATTTTTAGCAATATTATTGAGAAATTACAAGGAAAATAACAAAATATAATGGAAAATGATGCATATGGAGTAGAAAATAACATTACACATCATGTACCAGTGAATTCCACGAAAGAGAGACACATCGTGAAGTAGAGAAAATAATTATGAAGTGAAATAAACCTGTTTCACCGCATGAAACATTCTTTTCACAGCGTGACACCAGTAAAAATGACCTATATAGATGCATTACATGATTTTGGTCAACATCCCTCATTATTTACACGATGTGTAATAATTTCACATTGTGTAAAATGTTGGAATGTGAATTAAACATCCAGATTTTCCATATATTCACATTATGTGCCATTTTAAGACCTAGGAATCATCTATGATAGATTTTGAACCAATCTATAATGTAATTAATTATTAACCAAGTCCCACTATAGAATACAAATTTTGGTCCATCCTACTAATGTTGGGATACCATAGAATATAAATTATTTTAAGAAGAAGCTGCATTGTACTGGGCATACCCAGTTTTATGTTCATTTTATTTATAAATTTTTTATTCTTTCCTTACATCTTATAAACTCATAAAAGGGATGAGGTGGTAAACTAGGCTTGTGAAAGGGTTATATAATAAAAGGGGTACTATTCTATTTTATTAACCAATTTTTCATTATTAATGTATTTGTTTTACTACAATTGTTAAATAATATTAAAAATCATTTCTTTTAGTTATATAATAGAAACTGATAATTTAATAAAAAAAGTGCCTTAAAATTATTCAACTGAAACCCCTAAAGAATACATTACCGTCATAATATTTAGGATAATTTAGTTTAAATATGGTTTTCTGGACAACATGAGTTGTTGAAACCCTTAATTATCAGACGATCGAGAATAAGGGTTACCGTTTTAGGGATGAGATACCATAGCCATTGGATCTTTTTCGTCTCGACTCTAACACCAATAATTAATCAATTAATAAACATTCTAAAATCAAATCTTACCAAAACCCGAAAATTTACAAGTCATGGAATGTGTTTAAAACCCTTTTTAAATCAAATCATTCAATATAATTTACTTTCAATTCATGAATTCTGCAAAAATGTTTTTAAAACCACATTATGATTTTCCCCATAATTTAATAAATCAAAAATAAATTTTTTTATTACATAATTAAACTAAATTAATTTTATATATGCCTCAATATAATCCTTATATAATTTAAATTTTAACTATGTATGTTATAAGGCTCATGTTTTATAAATTTTCATTTTGATTTCAACCATAGGAAAAAAATGAAAACACTAGGGTTTGTTAGTCCCTTACATTATATACCTCTAAAACAAGTATCATTATCATGAATACAAAACCAAACCTAGAAATAAGTAATGGATTTGAACAACTATGTCCATGAGATACCTCTCAAGTATATATCATTATAATGAATACAACCAATAAAAGATGAATAAAGGGAATAATAAACATAAAATATCAATAAATATCTAAAAAATAAACAAGGATAAAAAAATTATCTCAAAAAAGATAAAAAAAATAAACCAACTGATGTTGTTAAGGACACATATGTTAATCATACTTCAATATGATATCATCAAAGACACCATGATTCCACAGAACATGAACCAATGGAGTAAAATTCCTATATAGAATATCAATCTGATGGTCATGGATCCCAACATGTCACTCTATGAAGTTAACATCATTTTAAACATCCATAATAATAGAATCAGTGATTTGGATAATCATCATGAATATATTAGTGAATGTGAGACACCAAGAAAACATCATGTATCCATAACATCAATAGGTAAACTGCTAACCAATACTCCATAGGTCTAACATGTTCCAAAACATTGATATTTATAATAAACATGCGGGAAATAAATTTCCCATGATTTAAATTTAATTTCCCAAGATGAGGACATACCATTATTTACACATGATCTCCATCATCGAACTCCATAGGTCTTCAACTATGATCATCATATGACTTACTATAATCCCACACCACCATAATTCAATCATTGGTCATCTATACCTTCTTCTATATGATTGAGATTGATTCCAATTCAGGAAAAAATAACTATGTCATCTTAGTTCAACACAATGACTACAAGTAAGGTCATCCATACAATCCATTGAATAGATATATATAAATACTTTATTAATAACTATTTTTTTATAAAAACTCCTCCAAGGGTTGGTCCATCACTCACAAACCAAAAAAATTAATAATGCACACATTCAACATATCCTATTGATTCCAAGTAGTCCACTATATACAACTATACTTATATAGATGAAAAGTAATAAAAACCAAAATATATGATCCATGTGACTATTGGATACCACTCAAAACCCTGAAGATGAACAGGGGATTGTTGTAAATTATTAATATCTTTATAAGTCCATTAATACACACATACTCATCTAAATTAAACCTCAACAGATCCTACACAGATTTTGACAGACTAATTTTCATTCGTTTTGATTTTTACAAGTGGTCTATTATCTCCCACATCTCATCACAGGTTCCATGAGATTAAGGTAAAATAGTGTTGATGTTCTTTTTTATTTCCCCAGTATTCAACTAGTGAACAATAAATATCTAATCCATCATACTTAAAACATGGTTCTCAATCTAGTCCCTTAAAAAACCATACATTGAGAGAAAATCTGCATAATAGATTGTTTCATGGAATATTATCAAAACTGACCATGTAAGGCATGATAATTATTCATCACATATAGATGTCCAACAAAATGTGTACTACTAAACTCATATAGTACCATGACATTCATCTCTAATTGAATAAAACACCATCATTGAAATAGATACTTATGCATAACATCCACATGCCATTACACTTGTTCATTTTCTAAAACAACTTGATCTATCTGAATCACTACCTCCAAATCACCTAGTTGGGTCTCCACTGCCGAATGTACCATATATGACTTCAAAAATATTTAATAACAAAACCATATACCTTTAACAACTCCCATATCAATGTGCATCAGAACCAACTCTTACATTACTCTCAAAGAGTTACTAGACCAATTCACAACACAACCATGATACATTATTCTCAATGCATCATCCACAACATTCCATTTTCCCAACATATAAGAAATATCAAGGAACTAATCATGGTGTAATTCCTTTCATCCGTAATACTAAAAATTAATGTCATGATGGGATGACAAAAACATAATGTTCTTATGATATATGATGACAAAAAATCACCCTCTTATGAGGCAATGTTCCAAATAATTTGGGTAAATCACAACTACAATAAACTCATTTCCATTGTTCTTGTTGATCCATGAATGAGGCCAAAAAATCCAAGAACCATAAGATATATCCACTATCCACTATATCTAAACACAACTAAAGCAAATATAAAAGGCAACATAATAAAACATGAACAAAATTCCCTCAATTGGAAACTTATGACCCTTATAATTGGAAAATATCTCTTTTAAATACATAAAAACATCCTCAACCTGGTCATTACATTTGAATTAATGATCATTTCTAGACAAGGATCCAATAAGAGTGGTAATATGAATTTTTTTTGGATTAAACCTCCTATTAGAACCGATAATAATGATTGAAATATATACCTATATAACATTGAAGGGGGATATCCTTGAAAAACATCACAATTCATAAAATGATCACTGAATAATCCATGCTAAAATATATTCACATTAAAAAGGAATCTCTGGTATTTATGTCACACATTATTTACTTCCCAAAAATATTATAGTGATAATGAAATTAAATGATGGTTCATAAATGCTTGGTGTGATCCTCATCATACATAAAAACAAAATGATCTCAATGATAAACACCACCATGAAATGATCTAAAAGTCATAAAACACTACATTCATCTATCCCATCAACACAACTAGATATTTCATAACTCCATATGATATCACCAAAAAAATAATATTTTCATAAAAACATATGATATATATCTTTTAAATATCATTACACATATATGTTTTTCTTCATTTATTTTTTACTAATTTAGTTTTTTAAATCACAAAAATTATTTTTAAACTAAGTTCTCTAATATTTTACGTCATAGGTGTTTTAATATGTTTTTATAGAAAAAATTAATTTTTATCATACATATAAATATTCCAAATTTATTATGAATATAAAATTATCATTCATTAAAATTATTCTTCAGTTTAAGGATGAATCTATATAATTGAATGAATATTTTTTATGACCAGGGGTTAGACTTTTTTATTTCCTATTGTAATTCTAAATGTCATGAAAATAAAATAGATACTAGAACTGATATATCATAATGACCATGATAAGGATTATAATAATGAAAAATGTTATGTTTGTAAATCAGGCAATTTATCCTTACAATTAAAATATATAGAATTTTTTTTATTATTAGGAAAACAAAAATATCATTTTAATGATGAAAAATAAATTACAGTTTACATTAATATACATATGAGCTATCAAATGAAAGAAGTCTGATGCTACAACAAAAAACATAGAAATATTATTTTTGGGGCATACCCTATAAATAGAAATTAATTTTATGAATTTGGAGTTGAATATTTTTTCAACTCAAGGCTTTTATGGTTTTCTCTACATCAACATCTCATTCGAGGTCATTAGATTACATTAGACAGTTTTCCTTCTATGTAATCCTTCTAAGGGTTGTTTCATTAAGAAAATTTTATTCTATATTTATCTTCCAAAGATTTTTAAAATATATGGATTCTACGGATAAGATGACATTTCATTTAATAAATCATATTGATGAATTATAACTATATGGTGTTAGAAACTGATCATCATATCGAGGGATTCTGTAGATAAAAAGATAGAGATTTTCTAATCATTGTATCAACAAATTTCATAAAATGGGAAGAAATACATTATTGTAAATTTGAAATTTTTTATACCTTTAGTGAAATATATTTACTACAATTAATCTTAACGAAAAATGTATAAATATTATAATGTTTATTCAATGTCATTCTTACCTTTTTATGATGTCTATTTCATTTTTGTACAAGATCTATTTTTCTAAAATGCATGTTTTTTGAACTCAGATTTTGTACATATATTTTGAACAATAAATTGTATTGGTAATATTATAAATCCAATAAAAAATACATTGATATAAATGGATCAATCATGATACCTATTCAACCCTAATAATAGGATGATCTATGAGTCCAGTATTTTTATTCTAATAGGTACTATGATTTCATAGTTTCAGGTTTTTAAATTAAAATTTACCACCATCTTGTAATAGTAACCATTTTAGTTACTATTTCAATCCAAAGATTGGTATAAAATATGGTTCTTATACTATATATTTTTAATTTTTTTACATTATATATCCATTACATGTTTATCATGTTTTTTTAGAAACTAGTAGTTCTAATTGTTTTTACACTAATATGTTTTATTGGAAAGAATATTTTTACATTTGTTACGAAGGAATATATGAATAATTGATATATTAATAATCTAAATATTGGAATAACTCCTATATTTTTTTCGAATGGAAATGATTATTGAATATATTGAATAATAAATTTTGTGATCAAAATGGTAGTTGATAATTTCGTATTGCAACTAGGATGTACGCGATTCGTGATAAGAAAGTTTGTGCTTTTAGTAATAATTATAAGTTAGAATATCAAATGAAATAAAAATTAAGAAAAATTTTATTGTTATCAATGGTGAGGAATATTTAAAATCAGATATAATTATATGAATATTCCCATAGTATTTTCAGTATATTGGAAATAACACATTTTTGGAATATCTGAATTCATTGAAACAAGAAGAGGCATGCATAGAGTTGATTACTAATCTTTGTATTTTATACATGGTGATATTTTTTCCTAGATGCACTAATGAATTATTAATATTATCAATATTTTATAGTATATTGGTGAAGAATATATTTATTATAATATATTGGATTAATATATAATTGATATAATTCCCAATGAATGGGAATCTAAAAGAAATGTTATGGATGATACATGGAATATTAGCAATCTATCTCTTAGATTTCTTATTGGACCCTTTTTAATTAGGTATCGAGATTAAATAGGAATGAAGAAAATTAGAAAATGAAAAATGGTCCAGTTTCCTTTTGAACTACATCATATATTCATACTAAAATTCAGTTAGTAGAGAATGAAGTAATGTATGCAGGAATGAAATTTTTTATTGTGGAATTAATTATAGTTCATTATTATATTCTGTTAATTAGTTGACTAATCACACTAGAATTATGAAAAAGATATTTGGGAAGAAATATTTCCAATAAAAATATAATAATGTTCATACGGATAAAAGAGACAATAAGTATTTTTAGGTTACAAGATATGTATATCAGTTAACAGGACATATCCCACCTGATTATCCTATGCTCAAAAGAAAAGATATGAAGATAATAATTTATGTTATAAATGATATGAAATATTATAAGACTAAAGGAAATAAAATGGTCAAAGCCTATGAAACAAAGATTTCTTTTGGTGGGGATTCTATAAAAAAATATCAAGATAATGATATTTCTAGATAGTATAACATTCCTCTTTTTGAAAAAGAAAAAAATGAAAATCAATGTCTTATGGAATAAGTAAACACTACTGAATCTCTTAATAATATGTATATAAATTCAAACTAACATTATAATGAGAGAAATTTTGCATCTCTTGATAAAGAATATTTATCATTAGAAGATAATAATTTACCTAATTATGACAATGTTTTTATATTTTTGAAAAATTTAGATAATGAAAATTGAATTGTTTTTTAAATAATCAGTAATGGTAAATTAAAACATGTTAATGAAATTGAAAAAAAAATCATTGAACTAATATTGAATCAATTATTTCTAAAGATATTTATAAAACTAATTCTGAAAACAAAATACTTTATAAACATTTGAATAATGTATTTTAGAGAAATATACATTACAATATGAATTTTAAAAACATATTTCCTATACTATTACTAATCAGGATAAAAAAATAGTTGTCAATCGAAATTTTGAAATTTATAGTTTGAAGAATCATTTAACAAAATTTTCTTCTAGTAATGATTTTTTTAAAAAGTTATAAACAAATTAAACATCACAGTTATATTTCAATAATGGGTTATACTCATAAAAAAACATTTTTTGTTAAAAATTAATTTGTTCATAAAATGGTTTTTTAAAAAAATTTCAATATGGTAGACATTAGAAGAGATATTTTTATTTGAATATATTTAAATATCTTAGTTTTCAAAAAGTTTTATTTTATTTTGAAATTAAATTTTCTCAATCTAATAATGTTTGGAATATGTGGTTACCATAAAAATCACTTTTCAATAATACCAATCCCAAGTAGGATAGGAATCTTAAAAACTAATTTTTTATGAAAATAATGATATTAAGACAACTAAAAATATTTGATGTATTGATATTGTATCTCCGCACACATAAATGGAATCAATTATTTCATTAATATGATTATCAATATTAAGGGTGAAAAAATAACATTTAGAGATAATGCATAACAAAAAATTATTGGTATTTAAAACATTTTCCTTCTCAGAAAAACCTTAATTTAAAATATTTTATTTTTTAATACATAAGAACAACATTATAAGAATAATTCAATTATCTGATGAAGGATATCTCATGAAATTTAAAATTGATAAATGTATAGTATATAGTTCTAAGGAGAATTTATTCTATCTTCAAATTAGTATGATAATTTTTACACACGAAACATAGAAGACCTTAATATACAATAATAACCTCATCCTAGTGCAATGGATAACCAATCTTGGTTACTATATATAAGTTTATGACACTATAACCATAGAAATTTATCTATTCAACTATGAATGTAATTGTTAAGGATGAACCATATATAATGATTGAAACTTCTAAATTTCTCGACCCTTGTCAATTTGGTATGAAACGTAGGACAAGTTTGGAATCTATTAATAAGTTGTCATCTTATGATGCTTTACCGTATGTTCTCGTTGAATTATTTAATCCAACACAAAATGGATGAATTTTTTGAAATTACAATATATATATTATTTTTTATGAATTCACTAGATACAATGGGGTTTATTTCATTACAAATATATATAAATCTTTTAGATAAATTCAATATTTTGATTCCCATGTTAAAAATGAGAAAGACCATTCATTGAAAACTATTCTTAGTTATCATGGTTGATAATTTGAAATTTTTTATTTTGAATCATTTTTTTTAAGAATGGTATTGAACATAACTTTTCAGCAAATATAATCCTACAAAAAAATGGAGTAGATTAATGAAGAAATAGAGTTCTTAAAGAGATTACTAGAACCATGCAGAGTGAATAAAATTTTATTTATTTATTTGGGATGAAGCGGTTTATAATTTTATTATACTATAAATCATGTTTTAATTACACATTTTTGTAATAAAAATAATTATCAGTTGTGGGCATGAGGAAACCCAGGAGTTTCATAATTCCAATTATTTAGATACAATGTATTCATTTTTATTACTAATTAAAACCAACATAAATTGTTACCAAAATACAATGGTGATATATTTATAGGTTATCACAGTACTAGTACGGATTATAGAGTTTTTTAAAAAAATATCTTATACTATTTAGGAAAAAATACTTTTTAATTTTGATGAAAATGATCCACTGGTTTAAAAAAAATTCTACCTACATCTTTAGATGTTATTTATAAAACAATTTTTTTTATCTTTTTTAGATTATTCTTATAAATTTTAAATATCTGAAGAATATATTTTTTTCATTTAACCCTCAGGATGATTTTACTCATTTTATTTAAGACAATATTATGAAAAACCATAGAAGTTAGTTTATTTATACTAATAATCCAATTGAAATTATCATTTGTAATAATGATCAACTGATTTGGACTATAAATTCATTGTAAAATGAAATTGGACATCCAGAATTATTATTTAAATTTGAACCTAAGAATCCAGTTGATGACTTAAGTGATATGGATTGGAAAAAATAAATGTAAGATGAACACAATGAGTTTTAAATAAACTAATTCTGGACATTAATTGATTGACCTAATGAAAATACATTAATTAGAGTGAAATGGGTATTATGGAGTAAATATTATGAAAATGTAATAATAGGATGAAATAAATCTAGACACGGTTTTAAGGGATATTACCAGGATGAGGGAAGATATTATGAGGAAACCTATATACTGGTATATATACATGTATTTGTTCGATTACGTAAAGTGTTCGAAATATTATTTAATTTAAAACATTTTAAAAGGGATTTGAATTGTAATTTTTCAAAATGGATATGTTTATGAGGAATTTTATGCCAAAAATAGCTATTTTTGAAAAATAATATCTATTACATGTTTATAAACATTCCAAGGAACTATATGGACTTAAAAAATCCCAAAAATAATAATTTTATAAGTCAAGTGGATTTTTCTAAAAAAAAATTAATAGAGCTATAGATTAAACTATTTTTATAAAAAACGAATAAAAAAATATCTGGACTATACTAATATATTTTGATGACATTATCTTTGGTTTGACTGAAAATCCATAATAGATTACTTTGTGGATCTGATAAAGATATAAATTGAAATGTGTATGATCGGTGACTTGACATCTTTTCTTGGTTTCCAAATTACTAAAAACCCATATGGAAATTTTTATTTCAACATTAGTACATAAGATATTTATTTATGAAATTATGATATGATAACACTAAAAGAATTAGTACTCTGAATATTACCTCCAATACATTAAATCAAGGTGAGGTTAATAATCCAAGTGATTAGTAATATTTTAGTGGTATGATTGGAATTTTAATTTACTAAATATATAATCAAGTAGATATAATTTTTTTGGTATTATTATGTGATAGATATCAAGAAAAACAAATAGAATCTCATTTTAAAGATTTAAAAGGTATTTTTTGTTATCTTAAGTGAACTATGGTTCTAGATCTATTCAATTCTTCATTAATTTTTCTTGAACTAATTTTATTCAGATGATGAATTCAATTGATTTAGATTTCATATGGAAAGTACATCTAGAATATTTTATTTCATAGGGAGTTCATTAATTTATTAGGTTTTATGAAACAACACTCAGTAGCAATTTATATTGATGAATATAAATTTGTATTAGTTGTTAGTGGTTGTGATCAGGTTTTGTGGACGTAAAAAACACTGACATTCTATGTCATTATTTTTATAAAAACTCAAATACATTTTGACAAAAAACTATTACATTACATAAATAAAAACCTACTATTAAACACACATTCTAAACACATAGATATATGACACAATTTCCTTCAGGATCAAACACAAAAACAAGATATAATATTAAAATTAGTTAGAATTCAACAACACCATTTTTGTGTAGGAATCTAAGGAACAACTATATGTACATTGATTACATGTATATTTGATGTATGAACATTAGTAATGTTTATTACTATATTTTTGTTGTTGTTCTGTATGAATCTATTGTAATAATGTGCTAGATTTTACATGACATTGATAAGGTCATAGCATTTTTCAAATTTGATGACAATCATGATGTGATATAATTATATTCTCAAATAATGTTCATTAGTAAGATAAAATAATATAATGTGACACATATTACTTAGAATATTAGGTGGGAGTACTCATAATAATTTAGACTTCTTCTTATAATGTTCATAGATTATAATCTCTAAGATGGGATATTATGAGAAGAGACATGCACGTAAGAATTCCTAATATTTTGGATCCTTCATATATTATTATCAATGAGAAAGTGTGATGGTCCATATTTCTTACAGTCAATTTTAATACATGTTACAACTCACACACATATATTTATAAAAAAAGTATGATAAGTACTCTTTATTGCAAAGTAGGATTTTTCGGGTGTGTAGCATTTAACTTTTCCTAAAAAATAATGTCAAGTATGGATTTGTACCTTCCATTTTTATGGAGGATAATATCATATCCCATTGAATTGAATAGTACCATCACAATAAATGACCTAGCCATGGTGTAATGACATGTTTATTTATGATAGTCAACGATTGACATATCTAGCATATAGTTTGGTGAAAAAGAAGTGAATCCATATTGATGAGGTAATATGAAAAATAGATTATATTACACAGATAACATTCATATTTCATTGTCAAAATTACAACATTAGGTTTTTTCTATTGGGTTCATTGACCAATTCAAAGATAGAAATCTTATACTTTTAGAAATCATGCCTAATTGCAATAAAAAATTATCCTAAAGGGTTACATGCTATGTGTGTCTTCTAATATTGATTAAATTATATTGCAGAATAATTAATTGAATAAATATTTTTCTAAATTCCAATGAATAATTTTATTTAATATATATTTATGGCATAAATTATAAAAAAATTTAATCATCGAATAATGAATTAAATATTTATTTAATTTATTGAATAGTTTAATAATTATTATTTTTTAGATTATGAATAAAATATTTATTCGGTTGTTCAATAAATTCTATATGAGTTTGAACAGACTAAGATTGAGTCTCATGAAAAATATTAATTAACAAGACTATTAAATAATATCTATTATCACTTAAGTTGGTGATCAACACAAAAAAAATTATAATATAACTATTATTATGTGGAATGTGGTTTATTAAAGGTAATAAATGTTATGTAATTATTTTTATGTAATTAAATAAAATTTCACATTAAAAACTAGCTTTATAAATAGATGGATACGTCTATTGTGTAGGGATTCCAAAAATTGAGAATATAGAATTTTTGGGCACAATGAATTCTCTATAAAAATCTCTTTCTCTATCCCTATCAAGAATTAGATGTTCAAGTTAAATGTTTCATCACTAAATAATCATCAATAACGAATTTACAACACATGACATTCGACCTGGTGCAAAAGCACCTAGAGATCAATTGGTGTTGCTCAAAGATCATATGACCACATGTTGTTAACCTCTAGATATATTCTTTACTTGGATAATCATATAACAACAATGGTAATATATAATGGTATTTTAAATTGATCATTATTAACTAGTGAATAATGTTCATAATCCCATTTATTTATTTATTAAAATATAAAATAAATAAATTATAAATTTGTTGTGCAAGATACTCAATCATAGATTTGGCCAACAATTATTAAAATACATTCTAATTTATCACCCACCTCAAAAGGCTTCTACTGCATCCGAAACCATCAAGTGGCATCATAACATTCTAATTTAAATTTACACTTATTTATTTTATTATTGACCTAAAAAAAATTGTGCTTATATTTTAATTTAATTTTATTCTTTCGTTAATTCTATTTGAAATAAAATTGTATAGCCATATTAATCATTTAAATATAGTGTTTCATTTTAATAATGATTTAATAAATAATGAATGAAAACTGAAGATTCCATTCGAAAGGGTTAAATAATTGGAATTTAATATAGGGATACACTATGAGTGGTAGGATCACATTCCATATACCCATAAGTATTGAATCTATATGTACAAATAAATTAACTACATGAAAAACTTTTATTATACAACACATGCATACCATGACAAAAAGTCACACCACAAGCTGATATAACGTGTATTGCAAGCATGTATACATTGTGTAGTCCAGCCAAGATAACAAGCCGAACCCCCCGAGAGTGTGACATGGGTATAAAAGAACAGAGTGAAATGGAATGTAGTAGGATATACATGTCATTTATTCTCCTATTAATGGAAAAAATTAATATTATTTTAAATTTGAAAATTTCAGCATTAAAACCAAATTTTACTGATTGTTAAACAATTGTGTGTTTAAAAATTTAATAATGTTTTTAGAGAATATTTAATAATAAATTAATTTATTTAAAATAATATATTATTATTTGTTATCCTGTTTATTTTTACTTAATTTCATATATGATGACTATCTATAAATAAGAGCATATGACCATTAAGATGAAATATAATTAATTAATTGATTGGTTGATTGATTGATTCTAGGGAATTTATCTTCAATAAGAAAATAATCACAAATGAATTGATTCTAGACATTTACATGGGCATGTTCATTTTCTGTTTGAGCATTCATGAGCTTGACCATGACCTCTATTTGTGTTGGTTATTATACATTAACTTGTTACAATAGATTTCAAATATTTAATATTAAATTTAATTATGTCCTACGATTAATCACTCCCTTCATTATGATGCAGGACATGTGTTTCCATGAATTTTTATGTAACCCCCTTTATATAATCCTTTGGTTCAATTCAACTGTGTTTGTAATAAATATTTTTATTTAATGGATCATCCGAAAGTGAGTGGAAGAAGTTCATGAAAAAACCATAATGATTCCAAAAATATTAATACACAGGTGGATAAGTGGAATAATATAACTCATGGGAAGACTGGAAATAATAATTATTTCTGTAAGAACCTGGTTCTTAGTTTTGAGGTACGGGCTTCTTCTTTTCCCTTTTCCTTAAGTGTTTTTGAGAAAATATGAAAAGTGGGAAAAATCATAAATTTTGGAACTAAACGTTATGTACTTTTGGCCGTTTGGGATGGGTACACAGGGTGTGTAGCCATGCCAATGACGAAGGGTGTAGGAACTGACTACATGCCGTGTAGTGGTCATGTACATGCCGTGTAGTCAGTCAGTAGGCCAAAACAGTAAGGTGGTGGAGCAGTCGCCAGCTGGGCGATAGTACACGTCGTGTACTCATGTCGTCGGATGAACAGTGTGGCGGTGCTTCCAGGGGAACAGTTAAATGTAGCAAGTACACGCTGTGTACTTGGATGTACACGCCGTGTACTTTATTTTTTTCACATAAAATGGGAAGTAGCCTCCCCTATTCACAGGGAAGGCTTAGAATGGGAAGTAGGAGCGAGAGGGGATGGCCGGAGCTTCGGTGATCCGCCAAGCGCACGTCCGAAATCTGTTTCCCCCCTGGTCAATCTCGTTGGGACCGCGCGGGTAAGACCTCTCTTATTTTAGCGTGTTGCTTACCAATTATTTACCTAACGGGAGTTATATGAGGTTGAAATAATGATTTCTTATCTCATATATACACCGTTCTTGGGCGTTTCTAGGATAGAAGATCATGTATACCGCTCGTTGACGTATAATGTAGGTGGTTTTGTGTTCATTTCTTCCAACTGTCGTGCGATTGTGTGTTTTCGTGCCACGAACCCATGTTGGGGTCTCGTGTGTCTAAGGCCATAGCTATTTTAAATACCTAGATTTGAATACGTGATTTAAATGTGATATTAAAATGCTTTTTGGGATTGTTGCTTGGATCTGGAACCACCACAAGGTTGTGTTCCGCAGTTTAGCCATTTGTCCAGGATACCCGAGGGTATGCCTTTAATGTAGTAATTGGAGAATTGAATCGAGAGGAATTTCATGTTTACTTCATTTTTACGTGTTGGGCATGGACTAATTACCTATTTAGCATAAGGGTGTTGTTGTGATTAGCCTATGGGCAATGCACTTTTTGGACTGAGGTAAATAGTTATTTCGTCCTGAGGGAAACTTCTTTCATGCATGTGGGCAGTTGATTCTGTGCCTGTGGGTGACACTACCTACGCCCGAGGGAAAAATATGTTATTCCTCAGGGCATATTCATGTGTTGGATACTCTTTACCTAAGGGTAGGGGTTTACATGTCTGAGGATATTACCTGGTTATTTAGAATAATCACTGTGGTGATATTTTAAATTAAATGGATTAAATGGATAATAAAATGACAATATAACTAGTAGTTAGTTACTTTTGAGAACTTCTTGCTTTATTGCATTTTACTAATGCACACTATTGTTTCATGTTACATGCAGTTGGGCACGAGCCTTTCGTGGGTGCCTACTGAGATATATTTCTCACACCCTATTTGGGTCATGCTTTTCGGCCCAAACAGATTATGTTTTTGTAGGTGTGGATAGGGGAAGAGTCCATATACAAGTACTTGACTGCAGTTTTGGGGTAGAAGGGCATGAGACCGAGCCTAAGCTCACGATGTCGCTACCTACTGTTTCGCTTTGTTCTGTTGTACTCTGCTTTTTGTTGTATTGTTTTGATGTATAACATGTTCTGGCTATTTTCCTTGAACATGAAACATGTAGAATAATTATTTATATATTGTTGGTTGTATCCACTCCTGTTGTTTAGTTCAGTTTTGTATGGTTTACTGCTTCTGCTGATTGTTGTATGTTTTATTTTATATTCCGCTGCGCTACACTTTGACAAATGAGGGAACTGTTTCCCCACTATCAGACTTGGGCCCTCACTGCTAGTTGGAAGCCTCTGGCATTTGGGGAAACACACTTTAGGACACATGGAGAACCGGGTTCGGAACACCCGTTGTGTGGCACCCCGAACCGGGACATTACAAAGTGGTATCATAGGGGTTATTTTCTTTGACTTACTAATTGGAGATGTAGTCATTGATAGGATAGATGTTATTTTCTAATAATTTATGCTTGGGCGTAGCTAACCCATGTACAGGGAAAATCCAATTTACCTCGTATTGCAATTTTACTGAATTTTCATTTTATAGTTGATTTTATTTCACTATTGGGTGAAACAGTTTTATTGTTCTGTTTATATTTTATCTATTGGTTTTATTTAGTTGCAACCCAATGAGATGAGGGTATTCCATCTCATTCATCATATAGGAACATGATAGATATCACATTCCATGTAGGTTCATTAGAAATTTCATGTTGTTGTGACAGTTGATGTTCTAGAAAAGCATGATGTTGTGATAGCTACTTGATAAAATACATGTTGCATGATAGGGTACTTTTATTTGATCCTGTTTATAGAATGAACGCCAAAATTTGGTCTCTGGGGAGTGTCGGCCCTCATTGATCGGAATTTGGTGTCTCATTGACTAGTTATTTTATTATAACACAGATAAGATGTCAAACATTGATAATTGGGGAGTATGGGCCCCCACGGGTCCGAATTTGACACATAGGTGTTGGTTTCGGTATTTTTCTGGGTTCCGGGGAAGTTTTGGATGCATTATATATGGAAACCCGGTAAACTCGCCATGTAAGTACTTCAAACATGCCGTTTATGGCCTTCTGTTCGGGATGAGAGATGAACTTTTTGAGTACACGCCGTGTACCCAGAGTACACGCCGTGTAGTCTCATCCCATGTCACAAACCATGTTGGTGGAGACACGGGGAAGGGAAGAGCTCGGGTCGAACACGCCATGTAGCTTCTGTACATGCCATGTAGTCGATTCTCGTGTCACAAACCGTGTGGGCGGTGACCTGGGGAAGGGAAGAGATTGGGTAAAACACACCGTGTACCTGATGTACATGTCGTGTAGTGTTGACCCGGAGTCCGGCCGTGTAACTAACAACACGGGTCGGTGAACTCTTTTCTTCAACACACCGTTTAAATAATGAACACACAGTGTAGTTTGACCTGGGGACTCGATCGTGTAACTAAGAACATGGGCCGGTGTCACCGCTCCTTGAACACGCCGTGTACCTGCGAGACACACCCTGTAGTCTTGTCTGAGGACAGACCGTGTGGACTTAGCCAAGTGGTAGGGAAATGGGGTGGTGTACACGTCGTGTGCGGGTGTAACATGACGTGTAGTTGCAAGCTGAGTAGTCGGCCGTGTCAAAAACAACACAGGAAGTTGGAAAATAACACCATACACGCCGTGTAGATTATATGCACGTCGTGTAGTTTTTTTCAACGGGAGCCGTGTAGCTTAGCCGTGCAGAAGGACCCAGGAAGGGGAAGAGAAGTCAAGTACACTCCATGTAGTCATTGTACACGTCATGTAGTACTGTTTTTCAAATATTGAAATGCCTTCTTCCTCTTGTTCCCTTTTTGGTTACTTCGTTTTCAGTTTTGATAAATCTTGAATCTAAGGCGTGATTTTGACCTTGTAGTGTCATGCTACCTAGAAGATCGTGCGTTGTTCATCAGGAGAGCGTCGACGACTATACTCCAGAGATGGTGGGACATGGGCTACTAGTGGATCCTCAAGAAGATCCAAATGCGGCGCCAGCTATTATAACGGAAACAAGCACATAGGCGCAGTTCTGTGAAGGCTTTATGCGGTTCATGCAGACCTTTCAGGGAGCACCGTAGGCTGCCACATCTATGGCCGAGCTGACTTGTATCTTCTGGAAGTAGCATTCGCCTATGTTTTCAGGGGATGGTGGACCATAGGATGTGGAGTCTTGGTTGTGGTCAATGCAGACTATTTTAGAGCATCATGAGACACCTCCAGGTTGGAGGGTCAAGCTCACAATGTATATGCTGCGTGATTCCACCAAGAGGTGGTGGGATGTTACCACCAAGTTAGAGAATCATAGGGACATGGTGTGGGGAGAATTTCAAGAAATATTCTATGACTTCATATTTACAGAGACGCTAAGGGCAGATAGAGCTCAATAGTTCATGAATCTGCAGTAGGGTGCTATGTCGGTCATGGACTGTTCTGCTCTTTTCACCAAGCTTCAGCGCTTTTCACCCGTAGAGGTGGGTGATGAGACGTTGAGAGCCAAGTGTTTTGAGTATGGTCTTCGTTATGACATCCGAGCGCTGGTGAATGTTTTTAGGTTTCCTTCAGTACATGCTATTGTGAATTAGGAGCTGATTATAAAGAGGAACCTGTGAGAATCTAGTGGTGTGGGCCAGGGCGGTTCAGCACCAGTTACTGGTATTATTTTTGCTGGTAAGAGGATGAGACAGATGGACTTCTCTCAAGGTGGCAGTTCCAGTCAGAAGAATGCTTTAGGTGGCCAGGTTATGTGCTACTAGTGTAGTAGAGAGGGGCACAAGAGGCCACAGTGTCCACGTGATCCAGTGGAGTGCCGAACTTGCGGCAAGATGGGTCATTTGCAACGCTTTTGTAGGGAATTTCAACCAGTGTCTAGTGAGAGGGGTTATGTGAAGACTACACGTTCGGGAGTAGCACCGGTGTATTCTTACCAGTCAGAGAATAAGAATACATCAGGGTATGCTGTCATAGATGGTGGTCGCATCCATGGTAACCAGATAGCAGCATCTTAGAGGCAACAGGGCGGGACAACTCAGGGTAGCCAGGCTGTGTCACAGGGCCACGGTACTGGGCAGGCATATGCAGTTCAATAGTCCAAGCAGGAGCAGGATCCCGGACCTTCTAGAATCAGAGGTACTATTCTATTAGCTTCTGTGTTATCTTCTGTACTTTTCGATATGGGTGCTATGTAGAGTTTGATATCTGTACCCATTGTGGATAGCCTTGCACTTAGTGTTTCTTCTTCTTCTGATATCATGATGCTAGACACTCCGTTGGGAACTAGAACGGCTGGTGTGCGTCAGTGAAAGGAGTTCCCCCTTGAGGTTGGTAGGTTCCACTTTCCTTGGGACCTCTATGTCATAGAGATGATGAGTTATGACGTCATTCTCGGGATGGACTGGTTGGTTCCCTTTCAAGCCATTGTAGACTGCTATCATTGTAGGGTGCGTTTTACATCACCAGAGGGCGGAGAGTTTCTATAAAAGTGTCAATGGGATGTTCATGTGAGTTGAGCTGGACAAGGGCATCGTGGGAGAGGTGGATTCACATCCCAGATTGCGAGCTTATAGCTGGATGATCTGGGGACTTGTCAGACGGATTTACCTCCAGTGGTTAATCATTTCTGGGATGTCTTCCCGGATGACTATTCAGGTCTACCTCAGAGCGAGAGGTGTATTTCTCTATTGATCTAGTTCAAGGGGCATCACCGGTGTCCATTCCTCCATATAGGATGACCACACCTGAGTTGCATGAGCTCAAGATGCAGTTAGAGGAATTACAGGGGAAGGGTTTTATCTGACCCAGTACTTCTCTATGGGGTGCTCCTTTCCTTTTTGCGAACAAGGTGGACGGTATCCTCAGACTTTGCGTGGATTATCGGATGTTGAACCAGTTGATGGTCAAGAACCGATATCCTTTTCTGAGGATAGCTGATCTTTTTTATCAGCTTCGAGGAGCACGAGTGTTCTCGAAGAATGACTTGAGATCTGGATATCACCAGCTACGTGTGAGACAATCGGATATAACGCATACAGATTTTCAGAGCAAATATGGTATGTACGAGTATTTGGTTATGCCGTTCGGACTCACGAATGCACCAACAGTTTTCATGGCTCTGATGAATCGAATCTTCCATCCGTATCTGGATTATTTTTTGGTTATATTCATAGATGACATCATGGTGTACTCTCACACTCGACACGACCTTGCCACCCATCTTGAGATGGTATTGAGTACACTGATAGAGAATCAGCTATATGTTATGATCTCAAAGTGCCACTTTTGGATGGACCAGATTCACTTAATGGGTCATATTATCTCAGATGCATGAGACGTAGTAGACCCAGAGAAGGTGATAGAAGTAGTTTCCTAGGAGAATCTTAGTAACATGTTTGAGATATGGAGTTTAATAGGGCTGGATGGTTACTACAAACACTTCATACATGACTTCTCCTGCTTAGAAGCACCATTGATGGGTCTGACTAAGAAGAGTGTGAAGTTCGTTTGTTCAGAAACTTGCGTGGATTATTTTTAGGACCTAAAAGGAAGGTTGACATCAGCACCAATCCTGATACTCCCAAATCAGTGGAAGAGTTATACAGTTTACTGTGACACATCAGGTATTGGGCTGGGAGTAGTGTTGATGTAGGGCGATCGAGTTGTTGCGTACGGGTCTCGGAAGTTGAGGCCACATGAGAGGAATTACCCGACACATGATCTCGAGTTGGATGTAGTTGTGCATGCATTTCACTACGGGGGACATTATCTATTAGGAGAGAATTTTGTGGTTTTAAATGACCACAAAACCCAAAAGTATATCTTTACTCAGTATGACCTGAATCTGAGACAGAGGATGTGGGTCGAGTACATACAGTCCTTTGATTTTGAGCGTTCCTATACACCTGTTAAAGGTAATGAAGTACTTGATGCACTGAGCAGGATGACTTAGACACAAGCTGTGTAGGAGGCAAGTGGTGAGTGGCATCTTATGGCCTTGTTCTATAAGATGCATCTAGAGGTTCACGACAGACAAGGTTAGACCCATATTTCCTCGTTAGATGTGACATCTACCCTCTTAGACAGAGTGAGGATGAGACATCTATCTGATTTAGAAGGCCTAGTTCTACTGGAGTCAGTGGCAAGTGAGGACCCTCCTGACAGTTGGACGATAGGCGATGATGAGGTCCTATGTTCCCATGGAAGAGTATGGGTTCCAGGGGATATACGCAAGGAGTTGATGTTGGAGTTTCATGCTTCAGCTTGGGAAGTTCATCCCGGGGTTACCAAGATGTATCGTGACTTGAGGTTTCAATACTAGTGGACGTGTATGAAGAGTGATGTATGTGGTTTTGTTATGTGGTGATCCACCTTTCAGTAGGTGAAGGCGGAGCACCAGAGACTAGCTGGGCTGTTACAGTAGTTACACATTACAGAGTGGAAATGGGATGATGTTGCGATGGATTTCGTGACAGGTTTGCCGAGGTCACCTCGAGGAAATGATGTCGTATGTGTCGTTGTGAAAAGACTCATGAAGGTAGCTCACTTTTTGCTGATCAGGGAGCCTTCAGTGTTGATGATCTCCGAATATTGTATATTCGAGAGATCGTCAATCTTCATGGGGTCCCTTGTTCAATCATTTCAGATAGGGATTCCTGTTTTACGTCTCGTTTATGGAAGAGTTTTCAGAGGGCACTGGGTACATAGGTGCTTCTGAGCATAGCATACCACCCTCAGACCGATGGTCAGTCAGAGGGTACGATACATGTGCTAATGGACATGTTGTGTGCATGCGTCCTGGACTTTGGGGGCTCTTTGGAGAAGCATATACTCTTAGTCGAGTTTTCCTATAACAATAGTTTTCAAGAAACTATCAAGATGGCACCGTACGAGGCTTTATATGGTAGGCCATGCCGATCACCATTGTGCTGGTTAGAGGTAGGTGAGGTAGCATTACTGGGCCCACAGCTCGTGCAGGAGACTTCTGAGCAGGACCAGTTGATTCAGAATTGGATGGCTATCATGCAGTATCGTCAGAAGTCTTATGCTGATTGCCACAAATGACCTTTGGAGTTCGTTCTTGGGGATCAGGTTTTCTTGCGTGTTTCGCTGAGGTTGGGACAGAAGCGGATTAGAAGACATGGTAAGCTTTCACAGAGGTATGTGGGGCCATTTGAGATTCTGGAGAGAGTCGGGCTTGTTGAATATCGGTTGCAGTTACTACAGCGGTACAGAGCCATGCAAGATGTCTTCCATGTGACTCAGTTTTTTCACTCTCATCTAGACCTGTCTAACACCTTTCATCTAGAAGAGGATGAGATTCAGCATGATGTGTCCTTTGAGGAGCATCTGATTCATATCGTTGACACGAGCACAAAGGTTCTCCGAGGCTAGTCAGTTCCTCTCATACGGGTGCTATGGCAGCATGGCCGAATGCAGGATAAGACCTGGGAGCAGGAGACCGATGTACATGCTTTGTGGCCAGAGATGTTCGGATCTTTATCTTCACTACCCTTGGAAGGGAAATTCAGGGACGAATTTCTATAAGGGGGAATGTTTGTAAGAACCCAGTTCATAGTTTTGAGGTACGGGCTTCTACTTTTCTCTTTTTATTAAGTGTTTTTGAGAAAATAAGGAAAATGGGGAAAAATCCAAAATTTTGGAACTACACTTTGTGTACTTTTCCACACGCCGTGTCCTTTTGGCCGTGTGGGATGGGTACACTGTGCATGTAGCCATCTCGGCGATGAAGGGTGTAGGAACCGACTACACGCTATGCAGTGGTCCTGTACACACCGTGTAGTCAGTAGGCAGGCAAAAACAGTAAGGCGGAGGAGCAGCCGCCAGCTGGGTGACAGTACATGTCATGTACTAAGGAGTACATTCCATGTACTCATGTCGACAGATCAACAGTGTGGAAGTGCCGCTGGAAGAACAGTTAAATGAAGTAAGTACACTCCATGTACTTGGAAGTACACGCCTTGTACTTTGTTTTTTTTGATAAAATGGGTAGTAGTTTCCCCTATTCACAGGGAAGGCTTAGAACGGGAAGGAGGATCCAGAGGGGACGGCCGTAGCATTGGAGATCCTCCGAGCGCACGTCCGGAATCCGTTTCCACCCCGGTCGATCACGTTGGTACCGCAAGGTAAGCCCTCCCTTCTCCTAGCATTTTGATTACCAATTATTTCCCTAACAAGAGTTATTTGAGGTTGAATTAAAGTTTTCATACCTCATATCTATGCCGTTCTTGGGCATTTCTGGGATCGACGATCGTGTATACCACTCGTTGATGTATAATGTAGGTGGATTTGTGTTACTTTCTTCCAACTGTCGTGTGTTTGTGAGTTTTCATGCCACGAACCCATGTTGGGGTGTCGTGTGTCTAAGGCCATAGCTATTTTAAATACCTTGATTTGAATAGGTGATTTAAATGTGATATTAAAATGTTGGTTGGGATCATTTCTTGGAGCTGGAACCACCCTAGGGTTGTGTTCCACTGTTTAACCGTTTGGCTAGGATACCCGATGGTATGCCTTTAATGTAGTAAATGTAGAATTTCCTTGAGAGAAATTTCGTGTCTACTGCATTTCTACGTGTTGGGCATGGCCCAGTTACCTGTTTAGGCTGAGGGTGTTGTTGTGATTAGCATGTGGGCACTGAAATTTCTAGCCTGAGGGAAGTAGTTATTTCAGCCAGAGGAAAACTTATTCCGTGCCTATGGGAAGCTGATTTTGTGCCTGTGGAAGACACTACCTACGCCTGAGGGAAAAATATGTTATTCCTGAGGGCAGATTCTTGTGTTGGATACTCTTTACCTGAGGGTAGGGGTTTACAAGTCTGAGGACATTAGCTGGTTATTTAGAATAATCACTATGGTGATATTTTAAATTAAATGGATTAAATGGATAATAAAATGAAAATATAAATGGTAGTTAGTTATTTTTGAGTACTGCTTACTTCATTTCATTTTACTACGGCACACTTTTGTTGCATGTTACAAGCAGTTGGGCATGGACCTTTGGTGGGTGCCTACTGAGATATATTTCTCACACCCTATTTGGGTCATTATTTTCAGCCCAAACAGATTAAGTTTCTATAGGTGTGGATTGGGGAAAGAGTCCCTATATAGGTACATGACTGTTGCTGTGGAGTAGGTGGGAATGGGACCGAGCCTAGTCTCGTGATACCACTGCCAGATGTTTTGAATTGTTCTGATATACTGTACTTTTTGTTGTACTTTCTTGATGTATTACATGTTCTGGCTATTTTTATAGAACATGAAACATGTAGCATCATTATTTATATATTATTGGTTGAATCCACAACCATTTTTTAGTTCAGTTGTGTATGGTTTACTACTTCTGTTGATTATTTTAGGTTTTATTTTACATTCCATTGTGCTACACTTTGACAAATGAGGTCATAGTTTCCCCACTATCAGACTTGGGCCCTCACTGCTAGTCAGTATCCTCTGGCGTTTGAGGAAATGCGCTTGCGGTCACGTGGTGAACCAGGGCCAGAGAACCCGTTGCGTGCCACCCGGAACCAGGACGTTACAATTTCCCCTAGGTTAAAGGTTGATTTATTGTCTGCTCATTAAATCAACTATTTGTTGAATCTAATGAATGGTGTATCATAACAGTTTTCTAATGGTGACACACTAACCGTAGAGTGAAATATATTATTGTATGAAAACTATACTAGAGGATGATTTCATACCATGATCCCATAAAATTTAGAACACATTCTAAAAGAATATCCTCCCATGACTGTATGGTCAGATCTATCTTCCCAACCTTTTAATGGTGAAAAGCAGTGCTAAGGCATAATTGGGTACCAATAACATGTAGTAGTCCCCCTCCAAACTTGTCAAGTAAACTGTGCATCCCTATCCAAGAGGATGGATCATGGAACCCCATGTAGCCTCACACCTCATACCCATAACTCCTTTCTATGGAATTTACTACACTTGACTACTTGAATTCCAGGATATTATTATTTTTTTCATCTTGTCTACCACTACCCAGATAACATCATAACCTCCAAGAGTCCTTGGTATCCCTATGATGAAATCCAAATTGATTTCATCACACATCTACTCGGGTAAATCTATTATTTGCAATAGAAAACTGTGAACATGGTAGTAATCCTTAGACTATTATTAGTCCATGAACATTTTAAAATCATTGATACTGCCCGCTTTACCACGAGATAACAAAACAAGTCTCTGAAGAATCGGTATATCATGGATACGAATGGGTGTACCACTAGGGGTGATCTATGGAACTCGTGCAGAACTCCCTCATGCATCGCCACTAGGAGGAATATCTTCCCATGGAAGAGGTTCTGATTTTTTTATCCATTGAAAGTCCCTCTGAAGCATCACCTAAGACAACATGATCACACATCACTTTAGTCGCTGAGTCTCCCCATGAAGACTCCTCCACAAACCACATCAAAGAAGACAGTACTTTAATCTGAAAAATATATCATCAAACACTATATTCACCAAAATCAATGTGTAAGACTTAAAATCCTCAAACATCTTCGGTGAATCCATAGATTCTTGAACCAAGTCCCTCTCTGACATCCTAATTAAGGTGAAAACCATAATGTTTCCCTTAACTTCGGTTTAAGATATAACAATGTCTTATTCATTAAAAAAGTGTTCCCACCTCCACTTTGACAAGTTATAGTCTTACTATGAGAATATATAAATCAAGAACTTGTGATCCGTGAAGACTATAAAGAGCTTTGCGATGAGGTAATGCCACCACAAAATCAGTGTGAACATGACCACTACAAGATCCAGATCATGGGTGGAATAGTTATGTTCGTGGGTATAGAACTTCCTACACCCCTAAGAGAGAACTTCATGATAAAACATTCGCACAAATTCCAAACATATGTCGGAGGCGTCATAGAACACCTCGAACACCACCCCTTCATCTGGAAACATTATAAATAGAGACCATGACTACCTACCCATAAAATAGCTAAATGATTCCTTACACTTCCCACTCTATACAAAATAATTGCCTTTCCAGACGATGGATTTCAATGGAGTTTCAACTGGTGAGATTTCACGTACAAACCTCTAGTAATATTCTACAAGTTCTAGAAAGCAATGAACATGTTCCACATTCTTGGGTTGTACCCCATAAACAACTGCATCAATCATTGATGGTTCCAGTGCTTTCACCGTCTAAGAAAAAACATGTCCATAGAGGTGCACCTCTTTCTTATATAACATGAACTTGGACAACATCCCATTTAAATGGTGGTGTTGGGGGACCACCAATATAGTCATCATATTCTCAACATGATCCTCCTCTGACCATGAGTATATTAGGATGTCTAGATGAAAAAGACAATTAACTATCCTATGAACTCATGAAAAACAGAGTTCATGACTCCCAGGATTATGGATGGTGTGTTTTTGACACCGAATGACATCACCATTAACTCAATGTGCCCATGCATTCACATGAATGCAGTCTTTGAAATATCACCCTATTTTTAACTCTGATGGTTCTTTCCAAAACATATATTTATCTTAGATAACAAACCAACTCCCCTTAGTGGGTTGAAAAGATCATCTATTCTCATGAGAGTGTAATGGTTCTTGACCATCACCTATTTTAGTATTCGGTAGTCTATTCACAGCCCGAGACCAATGTATTCCTTCCACATGAAAAATAATGTTTCACCCAATTGATACACAATGGCCCAGATAAATATTTTTTTTCATGGGATCATGAATTTAAATCTGCAACTACCAAAACTGAGAATGTTCAATGTTATAGGGATCCAAGAAATTGATAGGTAACTTGGATATAAGTCTATCCAAATCAAGACATCATGTTGAGGGGATAGTTCCACCACCTCCTTAGGAAAAACATCTAGGAATCCCCCTACAAATCTGAGAACCTCCACTATCATAAAATAAAGCAATTCCCCCAACTAATTAACCAACATAGGTAAAATACACTCCACACACTGACTGCTAACCTTATTCCCCCCTCGCCAATCAAAGAAATGTGATGGATTTCCATATCTAAGAACACAACAGTTCTCATGAACAAGTCAATAATAGAATGCACAAGGAAAAACCAGTCAATGTCTACTATGATATTGTACATCTGCATCTATAACAAAAGAATTTCCCCACTAGACAAATGTGGCCGGAACATCAGTCCACATCCTCGACAAACCTCAAACAAACATGTATGACTTCTAAATGGAATTCTCAAGTCCAGAGGCATGGGAAGTCTCTCTACAAATAGACATATATAATGGAATATTCTGGGGGAATAAAAGGAGTGATAAGTTCATAAATCAAACATATCACAAGAAAGAGTTCCAATCAAACTGATTGTATGTCAAACAAACTACGAATCCACTAGAACTACTAGATCAGTGGCACAAAAAATCCCACATCTAGCTCTTATTCATCTCAGATATATTACACCTTCCTAACAAATATTTTTTCAATTTCCTTATGTATCACCATAAGGTTGGATTCCTCATACACGATCTTCCTTCAATGGAACACGGGCATGTTGTCCCAACTACTGAAAAGGAATGGACATAAATTATTACTAAGGTGGGGGGTGAACCAACCCACCTCCACTGTAATAAGCATGATATAGTCACTGGCTCCAAAAAATGTCCAAACCCTCTATAGACAAATAACCTAATTCTTTTTCCCATGGGGAAATGGAAATGAATTGGATACTAGAAATAGAACAACTGATACCTACTCTGTTCTGGAAAAAACACTGAAGGTCCTAATGCTGAATATATACTGATGACTACCTTTCCCATTAATTGTATTTTTTGGATCCCCTCTTGTGGTATACCTCCCCATGATTTAATCCTCTCCACTACCTCGTCCTTCTTATGAATCTCTAGGGATTTCAGTAGAGTGATTGGGGTAACTGCATACTGAAATAATGGTTGATGGGTCTCCTCCAAGTAACTTTCCCAAGACTCGTCATCTAAAAAGATTCCTGAAATGAAGTATACGAGATCTTTGAACATGATAACCATTTCCCACACTGACATACTCCCTCATTGGGGGGGGGGGAGTAGATCATGTCTATTCTCAAACATCATCATTGAGGAAAGAAACTATTCTAAAAAAACATACTCATTGTCAACCCACGAGACATTAGTCTCCTTCCTATCCCAAATGTAATGTTTCCACCACCGACACACTGTTCCTTGCATTTGGCATACCACCATTGGAACCCAGTACTCCCTCGAAGCACAGAACAAGGTAAAGGTCATTGAAAACTACTCATGACAACCCTCCATTCACTAAGATTGAAATTCTGCCTTCATACCTGCCCTATGTTTTCCACTAGAAAGAATGATTTATTTTCATCCACAAGTCATCTTCCACCTATAAATTGGTAATTTGAAAATCAACCATGTCATCCTGTTGTGCCATGATATATCGAGGCACTCGTTGACATCGTTTAGGGGCCATAGATGAAAAGGTAAATAATGAATTCTGAAGCCTGTTAAGGACAAAAAATATATATATGATCATTTTGAATAATTATTTTTTTCCTGAAACAACCAACATAAAAAAACATAAGTACATATGATGTATGCACATTTACAAGGGTCTCTACCCCAAAATCTATGTAGCCACACTTTGTCCTTTTTTAGGTCTAGTTTCCTTGCATTGGATAATGGGGGACCTTAAAATCTCTTGTCCTATCTGGTATTACATGGCATGTATCATGCACCTATATCACCAAACATCATTGCCCCACCATCCCATGGAACCAACTCTATTTCTAAATAGAACTCCATCCTATCTCTCAACCATTAGCTCCGATACAATTATGTAACATCACCCCTACTACATTATGAAATGGAGATAGTTACCCATGAGTCCCCCTTCAATATTTCCCAGAGTGGTGATTGTAATGAAGGGTATAGAATCTCATAAAAAATGGAAGGAATTACGATTTTTAATGAAAATATGATCAATAGATAGGATGGTAAAAATACAATACAGCCCCCAACATTTATATAAGGGAAACTAAAATCCAACCCATTTATGATTAAAATATAAACTGTGAAACAATTACAACCAAAGAACCTATGGATGTACCAAAAGAAAGAGACTAAGTAGTAGCACAAAAACTATCATGATGCCCTAGCTAGTAATATCTAGCAAAGTTCTCAAAGTCCTCTTAGAAACCTAAAAATGTTATATTAATTTGGGTGATAATTCATTTATAATAATAAGGGAGACCAATGTCACTCATAAAAAAGTTGGAGAAGTAAACAAAATCCCATTTGAAAACAACAGAAACCAACCACACCTACCAAGGTAAAATGATAACAATATCAACCTCACCAAGGCATGCTCCCCAAATAACTCATGTAATGTAAATTAATAATATATTCAGGTCGATGATTTAGGTAACCTAAACCACTTTTCTAACTAATTAATTTATCATTCCTAACAGATAACTTATTGAAGATACCTTCCTTCCCCAAATGTTTTACCATTAACAAAATCCCATACACAACTGGGAAACAAACCACACATACCTTTCCCGCAGACAAATTGGTCACAAAAAGCACACCTCTTGCCTAAAAACATTAGGGAGACATCCTGATGACACATGGGAAACAATCATGGGGCATTGACTCATGGTTCCATCTTTTGAAACACAACATGCCTAATGAATCATGGGATATATTAAACCTCAAGGCATTATATCCTTCTTATATATACTTGCGCGTTAAGAACACGAAATGGGAGAGAGGAAGAATGTTTGTTGCCGGCTATCCGTCCTCTCACCTGGATGTTCAGAATGACACCCTCCACCATGAAATGCGTATTTTTGGAAAAAAGTGTTCAATAATGGTGTGGTGTGTATTGAAAATCAAAATTAATGAAAATTTATACATATAGTTAATCAATATCTCTTCCCATCCAATGGATCCCAAAACAGATGACTAGACCACCGAAACCACTTTTGATATTACCTCTATATGCACAACCACAAAAACAACAAATAAAAAATCCTAAACCCAAACCCTTTTTAATTTATCCACTTACCAGTAGTTATTATGTGGTTCAACTATATTTATTTCTACACTACAAGGTTGAATACGAACTATAACCATCCTAAAACAACAAGAATTCGATGGTGCAGTCCCACTGAAAAAGGTTGTTCGATGCTGTAAACACAACCAAAAGATTTCCCTCTGCCAAAAAGTTCATCTATTCTAAAAAACAACCAATAACCATACAATATACATAAAAATGCCCATCCAAAAAACAGAACCATCGTTTATGTCATCCCCTATAACCACATCCATGGTACTAAAAATAACATCACAGCTCCCACACAAGTGACGAACTCAAAAAATCAAAACCCATTGCCACACCATCCAGACAAGAATATTCAGATTTAAAAAAGTATTCATTAATTTCACACATCATATCAGGGGGATTTAGAGAAACATGTTTGATCATAGGGGATGAATTTATTTAATCATTTTTATGTGATTAAATGAATTGATAATTTTAATTATTCAATGAGCATCAATAGAAAAAACATGAAAATCACTAATGTGCTATAAATGGCCACAAATGACTGTGATTTTCAAAAGTCCTTATAACTAGAAAAATTAACAATAGGAAAACCTGGATAATAAACATTAAATAGTGCTCAACATTTATCCATCTTTATTCCCATATGTGTTACCATAACATGCCCAAATATTTTTTATAATCATCATCCCCTCATTTATTAATCTTGTTAATGATTGAATTCAACCTTTCTTCTCTACGATTCCTTACTACCCAAACCCCTTATGATACAATATAAATGATAGAAAAAGGAAAATATCATCCTAGAAAAATAGGCATCAAAACTCTTCCTTTCGTTGAACAGGGAATCATGTTACCAATTAGAAATTCCATGAAAACATGCACCGGTGGGTGCTCTAGAACATGTTCACAACTCATATTGGGAGGAGGGATCTAAGTGAACCCTGATAAAAGAGAGTATATAACATCAAAAATCAAAAATTAAATCGAGATCATATATCAAAATAATGAGAAACTATCCTAAAAAGTCATTAAATTGGGACTATGGTCATGATTTAGCGGTTTAACTATTTCTAAGCCGATAAATAATTATGTTATTATGTGTATCATTAATATCATTTAAAACACCTTTATAAACACCCAAATAAGTAATTAATGTCAATTTAAATCAAATAGAACATATGACCATAGAAATTAAAAAAACTGGGAAAAACTGGAATGAGTCACCAATGGGTGAGTCACCGATGTTGGTCCATTGAAACTACGCCAATGGTGTGCCCTAACTCACTAAAACTAATTCCCTGAATAACTGAAATAAAATCATGGACTCACCGAAACCGACAGTAAACAAATTACTCGCTGAAAATGATAGTACAAAAAACAACTCACCAAGACTTATAGTTAATAAATTACTCACCAACTCCAACACTATAAAAAATGACTCATCGACACTAATAGTAAAATAAATGCCTCATCAACAATAACAGTTCAAAAATGACTCACTCACACTGAGAATTAAAAAATGACATTCTGGAACTGATAGATCAAAATGACACGCTTATAGAAAAACCAGTCTTTTTGGAAAACATCAGGGAATATGTCACTGATAGAACATGATAACTGCCCAAATAATAAATATTCACAAAGTAATTCACAAGAGTGGTCATGTACATTATATTTTGTAGTCACTATGGATGGTGAAACATTATTAGTCAATAATGAAGACACATTAACCTTTATGGAATCATTAGGTGGCACAAATATTTCCAAGTGGAAGGATTCCATTTATTTTTAAATGGATCCCATGTTAAGAAACCAAGTGTATATTTTGATAGACCCTATAGTAGATGTAATGTCTATTGGTTGAAAACGATTATTCAATAAAAAATGAATATGGAAGGGCTTTTACTTACATATATAGAACAAAAAGTTGCAAAATGATTCAAACAATACAAAAGAATTGCCTATGAGGAAACATTCTCAAGAGTTTAAAAGATGAAATCCATGAGTATTCTACATTGCATTATTTATTTCTAGTATTATAAGATATTTTAAATGGTTGTCAAAACATTATTCCATTAATGTTAAATTCATAATGATGTTTATATAACCAACTATGAAGAGTTAGTTTATCCAAAAGATGCCTACAAGGTATCCAAAGGATGCCTACAAGGTATCCATGTAGAAAATATCCTTTTTTGGATTAAATAAAGCCTCCATGTCATGGTAAATTACTTTTGATGAGGTTGTAGCTCATATTTTTTCATAAATAATGAATTCAAGAAGTGTTTCAATAAGAAATTTAGTTGGAGTGATGTTGTTTTGTTAATAATATATGTTGATGATGTAATACTCATTAAAAATGAAATACCATTCTTATTGAATATTAAGGAATATAAAAATAAATTATTTCATATAATGGACTTATGAGAGGAAACATATATTCTTGGGATCGATTTCTCTCCTAATAGATCCAAGAGGTGGCTCAGATGAAGATGAAGTAGACAGAATAAAAAGATACTGATGAAATTTAGTATGGAACCATCCATTCTATGATTGTTGCATGTGTCACAAGTGATTCGTCTTTCTATGATAATGTGTCCTCAGACAGATTGTAACGGCCCAAAATTTTGAATAAATCTTGTTTCCTAATTTCATGTGTTATTTTATTTTTATACTCAACGAAAATGTTTTATTTGATAAACATGATTATAATTAAAATGATTCCATTGGGTTTTGATTGTTATATGACCATCGGTCAATATGACCACTGTGAACAAAATGTTTTGATTATTGTCTCTAAATACAAGTAATCTTGGTTAATTTTTATAGAAAGAAGATTCGATGTCCTCACCTAGTAGTCTTGGACCGATCGAAGCCCATCTAACAGAGCTTGGGAAGGAGGTAGCACCATTGGGCTTTGCTCTGGATCAAATCCAAGCCGAACTTCATCATGTGAAGCTATAACGGAATCACCTTCGCGAGAAGTTCAAACTGATAGAAATTACTACTCGGGCAATGTTGACCGAGCCGCCCCAAGATTCTATCACCCTAGCACACCTTACTCTTAGGTCCTATGCTGGTATTATAAGGGGCTATGTAATGAGACCGTAACTGCCTTGTGTAATCCTTGTTTTACGTAAAAATTGGGATTTCTTCTTATGATGAAGTTTATGAATTTTGAAATGACCAGATAAATATAGTATGCATATTTTTGATGAATTTTAGAAAAAGGATATTTTAAAAATTGTTGTGTAAACCTTAAATAATTAAAAATGTGTAATGATTTTCAAAAAATGGTCTTCTACAATTATATTCAGTACGAAATTTGGAGTCTAATAAGATCAACTTGATTTTTGATGAATAGTAAATTATGAATAGTGATTTTATGATTAGGATTAGTAATATGACCAAATGGATTAGTAATCTAACTTAAAGAAAGTTTTAAAATAATCTAGGCACCTTGATTATGTAATGTGATTCAATAAAATGGTTAAATAATGGTTTCATAAATTATTATTCAAGTATTAGTTTTTTCGGGTGAATAGTGTTTTTTAATTAAAAATTTAATTAAAATTATTTAGAAAATTATTTTTATAAAACAGATTTCATTTTTGAACTCAGAGCACCGATATTATGCTATGGTAATTTTTGGGGTTTTTTCTGAAAAAACGAATTTTCGGTGAATAGTGTTTTTATTTAAAAATTAAATTAAAAATATTTAGAAAATTATTTTTATAAAATGGAGTTTATATTTGTAATCAGAGTGTTGATATTTGATTATGGTGAAATTTTGGGATCTTTGTGAGAAAGTTGAATTTTCAGTGAATAGTAAAAATGCAGTTTTAGGGTTTCGGTATGTTTAATGACATCATAGCTGTGTCATGATGATGTCATGAGTTATTTTAAGGGTTGGCTGGCAAAGGGTGATGAATTATTGTTTTGGGGGCCCCATGTGGCCTAACTCCATGATAAATGCCAAGGGAGAGCACATGGGTTTGAGAAAAGCACATGTGAGGTGTCCTTTGGCCATTAATGCCTTGTCCCCTCACTTCCCCTATAAATACCAAGCCCTCCTCTCATCCGTTCGACTCCCCACTCATTCCCAACGAATTTACGGTCTCATTACCTCCCAAGGAGCCCTCCCAAGGTGCCCCCAAGCCCTCAAGGTCCCAACCTTTGAGGTTTAAGAGTTACATTTTAAGGTAAGGGATCCGATCTTTCTCTTTCTTTTCAAGTGATCTCTTTTATTTCATTTCTTTTATGCTCCATGTTATTATGTTAGAGGATGTTCATTTATACTCCTCTTACTGCCCTTTTCATGTTCATATAATTAGAGTCCCCTTTTTACTCTCATTATTTCGTTTTATGATGTTTTAAGTGGCGCCGTTAGGCTGCCGAAATTTTTGTAACAAATTCTTTCTCCATTCTCATTTTTCAAGATCAATTTTCATGTAAAGTATTTCAAGTTCCTTTGTATTATGTTGGGGTATGATATCTAAATTTATCACCTTATCTTTTATTTTGACATAATGAGAGACCCCATTTGATCTCTTCAATTCAGTATTTTGATTTTTAAGTGGCACCGTTAGGCTGCCGAATTTTTTTAGGGGATTCTTTCACCCTTCTCATTCTTTTCAAAGTTCTACTTTCCTGTCATGTCTTTCAAGTTCCTTTTTAATTATGTTGGGGCATTATCTCTATATCTATCATACTGAACTCTTATGTTTACATGATGAGAGATCCTATTTGATCTTTTCAAATCATTTTTTTTGAAGTTTAAGTAACGCCGTTAGGCTGCCGAACTTTCATAAGAGAAATCTAATTTTTGTCTTCCTTCTATGTTTTTCATTTCAAATGGTATGTCCTTTATATTTCATTACCATGATCATGTATCATTCTTATTCTGTCCATCTACTTTTTTATGGGTCATTTATGAATGTTTGACCCATTTTCCATCTCTTTTTAATGTCTTCTAAACGTCGTAACATAGCCGTTATGCTGTAGAATTTCCGTCTCAAAATGTCTCTCTCTTTTTCTAAAGTTCTTTATATTATTAAGTGAATACTCAAAGCTATTTCTTCTAAAGGGGTATTCACATATATACCAAAATGTCTATTTTAAATTCTGGGATTTACATACATGAGACCCACCTTCCTTTTCTGTGGGTTTTAAAGTGACGTAAAGATCATGTCTTTAAAGCAGTTTTTAAAACGTTATGATTATGAAATGAAACCCATTTATTTTATGATATATGGGTTATTTATGAAATGTTTGATGATGATATATGTGTCTCACATGATAATAAAGGAAAATTTAAGGGTGCGCCCTGATAGCGCTCCAATGCATTGGGTAAAGACTTTATCTCTATAGATGACCATTTTAACGACGCCTTGGTGAATAACCTTGGTAATTTTTAACGAGACCTTGGGGATGGACCTTGGTGAAACGAAACGATTGTCAATATTAAATTTTTCAGCCACATCTTTAAGTTATGAAAAAAGATTTATTTTTATTTTGATATGCCTCATGATTTCATTTTCATGCCTTAAAGTTCTTTTCATGACTTTATTGATTTATCTCAAGTTCATATGTAAAATGTTTCACTTGTTTCCCTTGCTGGGCCTTCTGCTCATCCTTTCGTTTGATGTATGTCCCCAAGTTATGAGATGCAGTAATGAACCTAGGATGAACTTAAGGAGAAGCCTTTCAAGTGTTTAAGAAGAATGTTTTATGTTTTTTTATGTATTATGATCCTTGTTTCCAAGACAATAAACCTTAACGATCCTCAGTTTTGTGTAATGTAATGAATGATTATGTGATAAAAAGGTGGGATGCTATAGTTGGTATCAAAGGAGGGTTTAGTTATTTGTGGAAATTAGGATATGAAAACTTTAGGAATAAGCCTATAGAAAAGTTAAAATATAGGAAATATTCCTGGTATTTTGGTGAGTATTGAGTAAGGGGTTGCCAAGAAAATACATCCCTGTCTGGATACGAGCAGGTAGAGGTGGCTCTGGCACAGATGTACATAGGAGTAAAACCCGAAAACACTACTTTGAGCTAGAATCGAACGGGAACTGGTACACGACAACGGGCTTTGCTGCATTCTTGGTTACGACACTCCCGGGGGATATGCTTTGGTAAATTCATAAGCTTAGTATGAACCATTGTTAAAGGAACAAAGATAAAATAAAATGAAGATTCACATAAGAATATATGATCATGGATAACCTATATGGGAACCTAGGGGATCACAAGTTAGGGTACACTTTTCAACTACAAGTTATCCTTATATGCTTTAAGTTTATTTTCATGATTATTGGCTATGTATTTAAGCCCCTAATTATAGTTTCGTTTCTTAGTTAATGGCGGGAAATGGAAGAACATGTCTCAACAACCAATGTGATAGGAAATTCTACGATTGCAGTATTAATATGACAGAGATAATTAGGAGATTAAAATATGATTTTTATTTTGGAATACATTCACTATTTTGGGGACCCTATATGATCGAGGTAAATAGATTACAACGGTATTTTCATTGAGGAGTAAGGTTGATTTATATTTGAAGAATCGATGAATTTAAGGTGGATTTATAGTAATTTAGGATACTTTTGGGAATGATTAACCTATCTTGGGTTAAATATGTTTAGATTAGATACTTTTGTTATAAGATGTTAGGAGTGGTTGATGTTGTTTGGAGATGAACAATGATGTTTATTTTGGAAGACTATGTTATCAAATCCTTCTTGTATTTGGGTTTCAATCTTAGTTTGGTTTATTTTGAGGAATTTTAAGGACCGTTATTTATGGAATGGACTATGATGAACTTTGGGTAGTACCATGGAACTTTGAAGATTTAAAAGTAGTTTTCATTCCAATGGGATTCTTTCTTTTTGAAGAGTTGTTTTACCTTACCCTTTCGGTTTTTGGGATAATGTTTAAAGATAGAAGAAATAGATAGTTGATATTTTGTGGATTATGAGATTCTCTAGAAGATGATTCTTGTGTTTTGATGAGACCAAGTAGTTTTGAATGCTCATCATTTGGAGAAAAGATTAGTTTTGGTAGAAACTTATTAAAGTATGAAACTCTACATGAAGGTAGATATATTTCCTTATGTTTTTGTTCTATGTTGTAAATGAATTCCTCAAAGTTATTAAAAGGAACGTAAAACAAAAACACTGTTGGTTTACGTTTCCTACAATTTAATCAAAGACCGCTTACACACATCATAAGATTGGGATTTTCTTATGGTTAACTTTCTCCTAATCATGTTCTCTATCACTCTCCCGCAGAACGTGACCCTTTGTTTTCTCCTCCATGTCCATGTTTCCTACATGGAATCCTAGTATGAGTAAACTCGGGTGGCCTTTGTACTCCCTTTTATTTCTTTTAAAGTAATCGTGTTACTGACTCTTTTTCCGATGTGGGACTTTCAATGAAATTTCAAAACCCAATTTTAAAAAAATTGCGAGGATGCAATTTCTTATGGGGGGAAAATTGTAACGGCCCGAAATTTTGAATAAATCTTGTTTCCTAATTTCATGTGTTATTTTATTTTTATACTCAACAAAAATGTTTTATTTGATAAACATGATTATAATTAAAATGAGTCCATTGGGTTTTGATTGTTATATGACCATCGGTCAATATGACCACTGTGAACAAAATGTTTTGATTATTGTCTCTAAATAAAAGTAATCTTGGTTAATTATTATAGAAAGAAGATTCGATGGCCTCACTTAGTAGTCTTGGACCGATCGAAGCCCATCTAACAGATCTTGGGAAGGAGGTAGCACCATTGGGCTTTGCTCTGGATCAAATCCAAGCCGAACTTCATCATGTGAAGCTAGAACGGAATCGCCTTCGCGAGAAGTTCAAACTGATAGAAATTACTACACGGGCAATGTTGACCGAGCCACCCCAAGATTCTATCACCCTAGCACACCTTACTCTTAGGTCCTATGCTAGTATTATAAGGGGCTATGTAACGAGACCGTAACTTCCTTGTGTAATCCTTGTTTTAAATAAAAATTGGGATTTCTTCTTATGATGAAGTTTATGAATTTTGAAATGACCGGATAAATATAGTATGCATATTTTTGATGAATTTTAGAAAAAGGATATTTTAAAAATGGTTGTGTAAACCTTAAATAATTAAAAATGTTTAATGATTTTCGAAAAATGGTCTTCTACAATTATGTTCAGTACGAAATTTGGAGTCTAATAAGATCAACTTGATTTTTGATGAATAGTAAATTATGAATAGTGATTTTATGATTAGGATTAGTAATATGACCAAATGGATTAGTAATCTAACTTAAAGAAAGTTTTAAAATAATCTAGGCACCTTGATTAAGTAATGTGATTCAATAAAATGGTTAAATAATGGTTTCATAAATTATTATTCAAGTATTAGTTTTTTCGGGTGAATAGTGTTTTTTAATTAAAAATTTAATTAAAATTATTTAGAAAATTATTTTTATAAAACAGATTTCATTTTTGAACTCAGAGCACCGATATTATGCTATGGTAATTTTTGGGGTTTTTTATGAAAAAACGAATTTTCGGTGAATAGTGTTTTTATTTAAAAATTAAATTAAAAATATTTAGAAATTTATTTTTATAAAATGGAGTTTATATTTGTAATCAGAGCGTTGATATTTGATTATGGTGAAATTTTGGGATCTTTCTGAGAAAGTTGAATTTTCAGTGAATAGTAAAAATGCAGTTTTAGGGTTTCAGTATGTTTAATGACATCATAGCTGTGTCATGATGATTTCATGAGTTATTTTAAGGGTTGGCCGGCCAAGGGTGATGAATTATTGTTTTGGGGGACCCATGTGGTCTAACTCCATGATAAATGCCAAGGGAGAGCACATGGGTTTGAGAAAAGCACATGTGAGGTGTCCTTTGGCCATTAATGCCTTGTCCCCTCACTTTCCCTATAAATACCAAGCACTCCCCTCATATATTCGACTCCCCACTCATTACAAACGAATTTATGGTCTCCTTACCTCCCAAGGAGCCCTCCCAAGGTGCCCCCAAGCCCTCAAGGTCCCAACCTTTGAGGTTTAAGAGTTACATTTTAAGGTAGGGGATCCGATCTTTCTCTTTCTTTTCAAGTGATCTCTTTTATGTCGTTTCTTTTATTCTCCATGTTCTTATATTAGAGGATGTTATTTTATACTCCTCTTACTGCCCTTTTCATGTTCATATAATGAGAGTCCCCTTTTTACTCTCATTATTTCGTTTTATGATGTTTTAAGTGGCGCCGTTAGGCTGCCGAAATTTTTGTAACAGATTCTTTCTCCCTTCTCATTTTTAAGATCTATTTTCATGTAAAGTATTTCAAGTTCCTTTGTATTATGTTTGGGTATGATCTATAAATTTATCATACTTATCTTTTATGTTCATATGATGAGAGACCCCATATGATCTCTTCAATTCAGTATTTTGATGTTTTAAGTGGCGCTGTTAGGCTGCCGAATTTTTTTAGGGGATTCTTTCACCCTTCTCATTCTTTTCAAAGTTCTACTTTCATGTCATGTCTTTCAAGTTCCTTTTTAATTATGTTGGGGCATTATCTCTATATCTATCATACTGAACTCTTATGTTCACATGATGAGAGATCCTATTTGATCTTTTCAAATCATTTTTGTTTAAGTTTAAGTAACGTTGTTAGGCTGCCGAACTTTCATAAGAGAAATCTAATTTTTGTCTTCCTTCTATGTTTTTCATTTCAAATGGTATGTCCTTGAAATTTCATTACCATGATCATGTATCATTCTTATTCTGTCCATCTACTGTTTTATGGGTCATTTATGAATGTTTGACCCATTTTCCCTCTATTTTTAATGTCTTCTAAACGTCGTAACATAGCCGTTATGCTGCAGAATTTCCGTCTCAAAATGTCTCTCTCTTTTTCTAAAGTTCTTTTATATTTTTAAGTGAATACTCACAGCTCTTTCTTCTAAAGGGGTATTCACATATATACCAAAATGTCTATTTTAAATTCTGGGATTTACATACTTGAGACCCACCTTCCTTTTCTATGGGTTTTAAAGTGACGTAAAGATCATGTCTTTAAAGCAGTTTTTAAAACGTTATGACTATGAAATGAAACCCATTTATTTTATGATATATGGGTTATTTATGAAATGTTTGATGATGATATATGTGGCTCAAATGATAATAAAGGAAAATTTAAGGGTGCGCCCTGATAGCGCTCCAATGCATTGGGTAAAGACTTAATCTCTAGAGATGACCATTTTAACGACGCCTTGGTGAATAACCTTGGTAATTTTTAACGACAGCTTGGGGATGGACCTTGGTGAAACGAAATGATTGTCAATATTAAATGTTGCAGCCACATCTTCAAGTTATGAAAATGTTTTATTTTTATTTTGATATGCCTCATGATTTCATTTTCATGCCTTAATGTACCTTTCATGACTTTATTGATGTATCTCAAGTTCATATGTACAATGTTTCACTTGTTTCCCTTGCTGGGCCTTCTTCTCATCCATTCTTTTGATGTATGTCCCCAGGTTATGAGATGCAGTAATGAACCTAGGATGAACATAAGGAGAAGCCTTTCAAGTGTTTAAGAAGAATGTTTTATGTTTTTTTATGTATTATGATCCTTGTTTCCAAGACACTAAACCTTAACTATCCTCAGTTTTGTGTAATGTAATGAATGATTATGTGATAAAAAGGCGGGATGCTATACAGATGATGAAAGAAGAAGAAGGACAATAATTTCATAAAAATCAAATACTTGATGACTCATGTATGTTATACTATGTACTAGTCCATATGTCTCATATACATTTAGTGAGATGTGATGATATTAAGCAGATCCAGGTGACGTGCAATTGATGGAAGTAAAGAATATACTTTTTAACTAAGGAATACTAATGATATGTTCAATTTTTATAGATGATATGAGGAAATAATAATCATAGGTTATTACAATGATAGTTTCTAAACTAATCATGATGGAAAAAAGTCACAAATGGGTTTCACCTTCACATTTAATTAATGTGTTGTGAGTAGGAAGAACTCAATGATGGAAATGGTTGTGGATTTTATAATAGAGTCTGAATATATTTCTACTTTTAAGGAAGCCAAATAAGCAAAATGGATGTAAAAAAATTAATGATCATGATGTGGAATCTAAGAGTAAATATCCTATCACACTCTATTTTGATAATACTTAAATAGAGACTTATACAAAAGAGAAAAGGTCACATCAATAGATGAAGCATATACTCCAAAATTATCATATCTTGATGGGTTTTTCTCAGAGAGGTGATGTTAATGTGGGAGTTATTTCTAGGTATGTCAATGTGATAGACCCCTTGACTGATTCTTTGAAGTAATAGAAACATGACTATCATGTGATAACATATTGACTAAGAGTCTTAGGCAGTTGAATGTAGTCCAAGTTGGAGTTTGTTTTATTTGGGGTCCTAGGACAAACTATTTGTACATTGATGACATTAATATTACATTTATTTAATATTAATAAAACAACATATTACAAATTTTTTAATATGACCCTAATGTTATAATGTTTTATAGTATTCACAACATTGATAAGGATAGATAAGTTCCCCGATATGATAAATAACATTGATGTTCTATTATGATATTCTAAAATAATATTATGTGGTTTGATAATGTAATATAATAGGACACAAAGTAGCTAGATTTTCATGTTTGAGTACACATAAGAATATGTGTCTTCTTATCATTAATTTCACACTTGGTAATCTTCAAGATAGAAGATTATAATAACATACCCGTGTGTAGAAATTCCTCTTGTTTTAGAGTCATGATATATTACTATCAAATTGTATGTGTGATGGTCTGTAGACATTAATATTATTATTAATTAATTGTACAAATCACACACATTGATATATTTTATAAACCAAGATAATATTAGTTCATAGAGGAGTTAGATATATGGGGTGTTTCCTGGGTGACATGTCAATAATGATTATGTCGAGGAATTATTATTAAATTACCTATTTATGGAATCTGTTATACAATCCCTTGGATCATAATATAACCATCACATTAAATTAAATGTCCATGGTCTAATGATGTTTTAATTTTAGATAGTCAATGAAATACATATCATGTATATAGATTGGTGACATGGATGTGAAACCTACATGATGAGCTATCATGATAATAGGATTATAGTACAATGTGAGAATTTGTATGTGGTTGTTGATATTACAACATAACGTTCATTCTCTTGGTTTCCATAACCCATTCCTCAATATTAATATTGGAAATTAGTCATGCTCACCAAATGCTAATGAGATATAATCCTACACAGTCATACACTAATTGTTTCTATTGATATTGATAAAATATAATTTGAGATTATTTAATAGTATAAAAATTATTCTCATGTCTTTGTAATAATTATATGAATGTTATATTGACCACAAAAATTACACAAATTTTTATTCTTCCACTTGTGAATAAAAAAGTGATTTTATTTATTGAATATTTTAATGAATACTTGTTTATCCATATTGTGAATAAAAAATTTATTTAGTAAAAAATTATTTATTCAATTGTTCAATAAATTCATGTCGTGTTAAAATAGACGATGTCCTAGTATAGTGTCAAATATAAATTAACAATACCATTGTATAATATTTTTATCATTCCAATTTGGTGCACACCAAAAAGTAATAGTAATATATTTATTATCATGTTTAATGGTGTTTACTAAAGGTAATAATTTTTATTTAATGGCCAATATGTATTCAAATAATTTTTTCACTTAAATACTCACACTATAAAAAGAATAAAATATCAATTGTGTAGAACGTCCAAAAATTGTGAATAATGAATTTTTGGGCATAATGAATTCTATCTCAACTCCTACTATCTCTCAATATTATGAAAAAATGTTCAAGAGATATTTCTTAGACACCAAATAATTAGTGATCAATAAGGAACAATTCAAGATAGTATACACATCTTGTTATCACCATGGGATTGTGTGGTGATTTTCAATGATCATGGGATCATGTGATGATCACCACTAGAGGGATTATATACTTGGATCCTTAAAGAACCACAATGATGTTATAGAAGTGTAATCTCAAATGATCAAAATTCACTAATGGAGAAAGTCCCTAATAATATTAAATTATTTATTTAAATATTATTTAAATTAATTATATATTTGATGTCAAATATCATGGATCTCGATTTTTGGGAAATGAATATTTAAATAAATTTTAATATATTAATCACCTATTCATGATTATACTACACCATGAATCATCACAACATACTAAACTTTTTACTGAACATCTCAGATATTATAGATAAAAATACATTAAAAAGTATTTAGGAATGATAAATATTATTTCAACATGCATAAATACATCTTTTTAACCATATCCATACATTAATAAACTTATTTTCATCAGGGGATTACATATGTGTGTAAATTTAATTAAAATATTTTCATGTTTTCTTATATATATATATCATAATGAATGTTTCAGGCTCAAAAAAAATCTATAACATTTCTAAATAAAAATAATTTATCGAAATCCAGGATTGAAAAATTAATACAACTTATCATAATCAGTTTTTAGTAAAGCTTTAGTAATATTTTTTTATTATAAAAATTTCATAATATATTTGTGGTACAAACACTATAACGAATACAATATTCACACTGATGACAATTTATTCTATGAAATGTATTATTATTTTTTATTTTTTCAATAAATTATTACATAATTTTATATATTTTTTCCTAAATATTTATTTAATAAGTTTTTAAAATCTGAATGATTATCACGTTGATAATGTTTTTAAAATAATGGGAGTTTAATTCATATTTCAAAACATTAACCTATTATATATTAGACGTTAGATTAATAAGTGTTTAATTGTTTCCATTTAATGTCTATTATATTATAATTAAATGTTTCTACATTGGTATTAAAATTTGGGACACCATGTCAGAAAAAAAAATTCGGGGTTTTTTCTACTAACTCTCATCACTCCTCAATCCTGTTGTGTTTTTTCTCTATATCCAATAACTAGATTCAGTTCTCATTATGAAGAAAATTTAATGTGACTATGAAAGAATGAATGTTTTAAGAGATAAAAAATTAATAATCTTTGTTCTATAAGTATGAATCTTCTCTCAAGAGGTTCATAAATTTTCATCTATGGAAGGATGTGTCTGTAAGAAAACATGATAATTATTTAATAATATAATACCTCAAATCATAACGTTGTTCTATAATTTCATTTAGTTTTATAAATAATATTATAAATATCTTGTTACTTTAAAATGTTTTAGAAGAATTAAAAAATTTATTTTAGATGAGTTGCAGATATGGTTGGAGTTCCTACTAAAAGGGATGCCAACATACCCCTAAAAAAATTACTAGTTACTCTTGATTCTTTTGATAGAACTAAAGACGAGGCCTAATTATTTTGACCTTATAAAAAATAAATTAAGGTAAAACATATAATACAAGAAAATAATGATGTAACTATGTGTATACAAGGGTATTTTGTAATTTTGGATGGTGATTGAGATAGTCTTAAGGTATCATAAATCTCATTTTTTGAATATCTAGTAAATATTAGGGAAATTAATTAGGTTGATTTTTTAAGGGTTGAATTACTGAGGAATTACTACATATAGATGAATATAATCTTGTTTCTAAATTTCAACGGTAATTTACTTTTAAAAGTCATGAAACTTTTCAATTTTGAGAATAAATTATTCCCAATGTTAGTGAAGATTTCATTTATTTATTATGAATTGATTAAGAAAATTAATATAGGCTTTGATTCTATGAAAAATATTTTTTTTCTAATTTTGACGGATCTATATCAGATGCTCAAACATCTAAAAAAATTAAGTAATTATAGAAAGAAAATAATAGATGATTCATACCATTAGATAACATTGAATTAATATAAATAATATATACGATGTTGAGTTAAAATTGTTCATGGATCATAAGGAAAAAAGGAAACCAGGTGATGTAAAATTTGAGTTAGATAAGGTTGTTGTATTATCCTTTAAACAATGTGGTAATGTAGAATTATACAATGGAGAAATAAAAAGAATTTATAATAATTGGTTTGATGAATCCAAATTTTTTATTTTCATTTATGTATATAGAAAATTCCAATGTGAATCCAAATATTCCAATGTCAAATACAAATATATTCATTCTTGATGTTTGTCCCATTTTTAAATAAAAATCGAAAATAAAATCACTTTTCTCTCCAATAGTTGATAATGTAAAATAAATTTTTTATCTTGAACATCATAAATAATACATGCTACAATAAGTATTGAAGGGAAATTTGAAACAAAAATAATTTGTTTTTAATAATATTGGAAGGGTATCTCTCTTAATGATAAAATATTTTGTGAAAAAACATAATGAATTTGGAGAAGAATAAAAAGGTGATAAATATGAAAAATAACTAGATATAAAAGTGGAGGAAATATTAGAGGAAGAAACATAATAATAAAATGATGAAGTAGAGGAAGAAAAAGATCCAAATAATAATAAAAACTGAGACTGGTGATTTTTTAAAAGGCATAAAACATCTAAATCATCCTCATATTCAATATTACCGACTCACACTAATAAGGATTCTTAGTTATAAGGATAAAAATAAAATTCATCATTCGTAGAGAAATATTTTTTTTTACCAAAGTTGAAGTTAACTTTATCTCAAATGAATGAAAAAATAATCAACATTCACCAACAAATATTGCTGAACATTTTGAGTTGGATTAGAATGTGGAAACTGTTGTTGTTTCAGATGATATGTTTTTTTCCAAGAAAGAAAAATATAATGTTGAAATGAAACAAGATGTCAGATCCTTTAGACCGCAACCTCCAAAACCATCATCAGTTTCATTATACATTTAGGAAACTATAACTAAAAAATTATTCGATTATATTTGTCAACAAAATAAAGTGGATAAGTAAAATTATTCCTTATATTCCCTAGATAGAAGAAATTTGCCTTTTTATTTTTAAAAGAATTTCTGAAAAAAAACAATTTCACTAAAATTTTATAGAGAATCAATTATCTATATTATGGTAGAGTTAAAATATTTTAACCAATGTCTCAGGATCAAAAAAAATCATAAAATCATATGGGGATGTTTTCTAACCATGTGGATAATGATATTTGAGAATATACAGATTAGTTTTTTAAGTAAGGAATATTTTTTTCAATAATAAAGAATCCTTCAACATGTTATCTTCCGAAGTATCAAATTTAAATAAGTTCATTGAATATTTCAAGGATGATGTTGTTGACTTTGATGATGAGTTGAGTCTTTTGAAATAAAAGGATAATATTTTGGAGCTATAGAATACCTATAACATATCATTGAATGGAAAATGCTAATTTTTTAAGGAATTATATAATAATTATTCTATGGATATTGAAGACTGGAAGACAGATGTTTGGATGTAGGATATAATTTAATCACAGATATTAAAACATGAAAAGTATCGAGGGGAGTTAAAAAATATAAAATCTATTGTGAAAAATCTCATGATGAAATATTGAATAATTTTTTTATTTTTACTCTAAATATAATATTTTAAATCATTTGAATTGTCATAATATTTTTTTATCTTTTCATACATGTACATTCTCCTTGAATTTCAACAAATTAATTTTCAATGCAAGTTCATTTTATTACTTCATTGATGATTAGATAGTTAAAAATATTTTAATTAATATTTTATCTTCTCTTACATTTCAAGAAACATTGTATTATTTCCCATAATTTTTGTAAATTAAACATTCAGAGAAGGTTACTGTAATGGCTCAGACCTCTCCGGTCCATTACTTTGTGGAATTTTGGTGTTGGAGGTGTTCCGGGAGGTCAAGGGGACTTATCCCCAACACTTTGCCAATTTTCCAGTTATGTGAACAGTGTTTCAAGTTTTATGAAAAGTAAAAGATCGCTCTCACCGATCAGTCTGACAGATCGGTTTCACAGATCAGTGTGACAGATCGGTCTCACCGATCGGTCTGACAGATCAGTTTCACAGATCGGTGTGACAGATCGGTTTCACAGATCGGTGTGACAGATCGGTTTCACAGATCGGTTTCACAGATCGGTCTGACAGATCGGTTTCACAGATCGGTCTGACAGATCGGTTTCACAGATCGGTCTGACAGATCGGTTTCACAGATCGGTGTGACAGATCGGTTTCACAGATCGGTGTGACAGATCAGTTTCACAGATCGGTGGGACAGATCGGTTTCACAGATCGGTGCGACAGATCAGTGTCACAGATCGGTTTCACAGATCGGTCTGACAGATCGGTTTCACAGATCGGTGTGACAGATCGGTTTCACATATCGATGTGATAGATCGGTTTCACAGATCGGTTTGAAAGATCGGTTTCACAGATCGGTCTGACCGATCGGTTTCACAGATCGGTGTGACATATCGGTTTCACAGATCAGTGTGACAGATCGGTTTCACAGATCGGTGTGACAGATCGGTTTCATAGATCGGTCTGACAGATCGGTTTCACAGATCGGTGTGACAGATCGGTTTCACAGATCGATCTGACAGATCAGTTTCACAGATTGGTCTGACAGATCAGTTTCACAGATCGGTGTGACAAATCGGTTTCACATATCGGTTTCACAGATCGGTTTCATGTACAGTAACAGTGGGTGAACAATGTTTCCATACTCCTACAGTTTTTCCCCTTTTACGTTTCCTTTGACGTAAAATACATTTAAAGCCTTTTTAAGGGCTCTTAAGGCCGTTTAAAATGCCAGAAATCCTATTTTAATTATTCCTAAGGCTTGGAATGTTTTACTTGGTCAAACCGCGTGGGTTAATGAGATCCTTTTTAAATGGAGAATTAACTGGATCTTAAACCATCGCCCCATTTAATCTTCAAAAAGGGATGTGATATCATTCTTCCTTGTTCTTTCCCTTTTTTCTCGATTAAGAGGCACTAGAACCTGTCAATCCTTCCCGTAGGAGTTGCACAATCAATCTTTACTCCTAGGATTGGTTCTGCTCTGTTTTGGATGCAACCGAACTGTGTCGGTCAATCTTCCCAATAAGGTGTGTTGTATCATTGTTCTTTTGGGGTTCATCTTCTCCTATCCTCCTTTCCATAATTATATCATGTAATTTCCAAGATTCTAATGGGTTTTCTTGGGGTTGGTTGGTACTGTCGTACCGCAGCATCCTCCGGTGGATGCAGTTGTCGCGAGGGGAGGATCGTGACCTGTTGTGTGGATAAAGAACGTGAGGAACTGTTTGAGGTAGGGGATTCATGGCTTCTCTAATTGTATATGTGCAATCGTAGAATTAGCATGATTTATCCCTTTGTATCACAATGAAATTGACCTAATTAAATACATGAACCGGATTAAAAGAATTGGTTGATCGCATGTTGTTGCTTTATACCGTGATAACGGTTTACCTCATGTTTTCCTAGATATAGTGATATCTATGTTTTCTTTGATTTGTTGTTCGTTCATCATAGAAATTGATAATGAACGTAAAGCTGCAATTAATTGGCTAAAGATAAAGAGGCATGTAAATTAATCTAGTTATTGTCGTTGTTGTAGTTGTTCTAATTTGAGGATAATAAAATTAGGTAAGTAAGCATGGTTATTTAATTGTGATAGATTGCTGATTAGGTATCCCTAATTGGAACCTACGAATAACAAATCTGCCAATTCAATATGGATTAATGAATAGATTGTGTTGGAATTTCTAAAAGGGTTCTGAGTTACCTTCTTGTTTGCTAAAGGGTCAAGAGCCCATGGTTGTGATTGTTGTTTTTCTGCTGCTTGTGCTGTGATGTGATCCTGGATGGCTGTTGTTATATGTGGAGGCGTGGAAGACTTGTCGTTATGGCAGTGGATGACGCCTAGAGTGGAGATATGCATCAGTTATGCATGTGGGTGTCGGGGAGGACACCAGGGGTGATGGAATGGGATGGATGTGGTTGCTGGTCGCTTGCGGTTTTCTTGAATGTTAATCTTCTTGGATTTTCCCCACTGCTCAAGGCAGCTGGTCTTGCTAACCTTCTTCCAAAGGAGGCGAAGACGCGCGGGGTATGCCACTTGCTTTCCGTGTTTAGCCTCTTGAGGGGGAATGGGTATATGCTCTTTCTATAGGTGGCAAAGACTCGACGGGTAGTATATCTACTCACCGTGTTGAGCCTCCTTTGTGTTTAGAAGCATAGGATACTTTTTCTAGAATGCCTGGGAATGTGGAAAAGTAATTTTGTAATGAATGTTTGATTAAATGGTGAAAATCCACGGGGATGGAGATGCTGGAATTTAATAGTGATGTGAATCCTAAAAAGGAGTAGTTTTGAATGTGATGCCAATTTAGTTTAATGTGGTAAATTGTTCATTGTTAATTAATTAATTAACGTACAGTGGAACTGATAAAATGATAATTGAGTAATTTAATAAATCTCTTCAAATGTTTGTGTGCTTATAGGATACCAAGTCTTAGAAGTAGAATCCTGGAGTCTGAGAGACGTTAGCTGCAGTTGTATCTAAGACTAGGTAATGCACATAGTGTGGATGTGAGTTACAAATATATTCTGTACTTTTTGTGTTTCTATACACTACTCCACCCTGTCGGTAAGGGCAACTGACACCCCGATGATTTTGAGCCCTGGGGGGGTGTTTTCCCCAACATTCTGATGGGAGGTCGAATGGCTGACTACCCCCTTTGGCCCCACTCTCTTCTCTTGGTAGATACTTGTGCCATGAGGCACAGCGGTTAGTTACCCCATATATGTGTGTAGAGGGCTGTAATGGCTTGTGTTTATTCACACGCATATATTCTGGATATAGTATCCTATGGATTACTATAGGTGTATCGTGTATAGGCTATGATGGCTTGAGGTATTATACCCGACGTATGATACACGTTATGCGAGATGTGGTGGCTCCCGGAAATTACCTGGTTACTTTTGGTTGTGAGGACGGTGTGGTGCTTCACCCAGGTGTCTGCAGGCAAGAATTTGTGGTGCACGAGGTGCAGACTGTGGAGCTTAGCCCAGGTGTCTTCGGGCAAGCCTTTGGAGAGAGATGCACAGAAATTATGTCGTTGGGGAAAAGCGGAAAACCAGTGGGGAAGTAGTAGCGGGGTACCCTTGATATTCTTTACTATATGCTATATTCTTGTATGCGTTACTTGGTGAGAGTATCCATGGTGAGGTTGGGAACATATTATACCTGTTTAGGTGACGAGTTAGATTCACTTGTTGTTCATTGGGCTTTAGCATGCCTTCTTTACTTTTGCACGAGAGGCTTGGGGAGGATCCTACTGAGTATACTGTTATACTCACCCTATGTATATATAAACTGTTTTTCAGGTCACTTGGAGCAGGTTGGAGGTCACGCTGGTTAATACTAGCTTGTGGTTGGAGGAGGAGCTGTTCGGGCTCGTGGTCGCTGCCGTTTAACTTTTGTTTGGGTACTTTTAGTTTTCCCCTTCAGTTGTAGTACTTTTACATGACATTTCATATATGTACTTGGGTTCCTTTTATATATCAGTTCTAAGTTGGAGTTGATTGGAGTCTATTCTATCTCTCTCTTCTTCATGTTTTCTCTTAGATGGTAATTCCTCCCATTTGTATGTTATTATACCCTCGGTGCTAGTCGCCAACCCGGGGCCTACTGGAGGCGGGACTCGGGGGTCATTTTCTCCCTTTTGACATTGACGGCCTAGGAGGGGTACACTTTGTGGGGAGGGGGTCGTGACAGAGTGGTATCAGAGGTCTGGTTGAGGGATAGGATGGAGTTCGGAGTTAGGCACAGGTGAGGATGCATGGGATGGTAGGTCAACGGTGTCATTCATGTTTAGCAAGTGGGGTAAACACTGGAGACCGGCAGAGACATAGGTGTTCAGGGCCCCCTATGATCTGTTGCATGGAACTTTATGATTACGATGGCTACTAAACAAAGTGATACTGGTTTCAGGGTAGAGACCTAGGAAAGGATCATGCATCATTATTCTTTGTGCATGTGTTTGAATGGGTAGACCTTGAGATAGGTAACATAAAATTAATAAAACAAAATAAATAATTAATTAATGTTGAGTCTTCCATATTCCAGGCTTAGGAGCTCTAACATTTGTTATCTTACAGGTATGGATCCAGGTCGACGTCCTCGTCAGGTTTGCGCAGAAGGTTCCCAGCAGGCTGTTCCAGCAGATCGCCGCCGGGTAGAGGTTGACGACGATGACACTTGGAGGAAGACACTCCGAGAGTTTCAGTTCTAGAGTCTACAGAAGTACGAGGGCTCCGTTTCAGATGCAGTCACAGAAGACTGGTTAGAGGAGATCGAGATAGGCTTTAGTTTGATTCGTGCTCGGAAGGAACACTGGGTGTCCTTGGTTGTGACGAGGCTACGTGGAGCAGCGAGGAAGTGGTGGTTCTTGTTCCTCAATGATCATGAGGAGTCATCGATCTCATGGGAGGAGTTTCGGGACAGGTTTAGAGTTGAGTTTCTCTCTTCGACTGCGAAGGCGTCCAGTCTCCAGGAGCTTCTCACCCTTCGAAAGGGGAGCTCTAGTGTTCGAGAGTTTGGAATCCGTTTCAGGAACCTTCTACGATATGCTTCAGACCTGTTACCATATGATGAGGCCAGGGCGAGGCATTTCGAGGAGGCTTTGCGTCCAGAGATCCAGCGCCAGGTCACCACATTTATGCTGAAGACATATCTTAAGGTGCTGGCGAGGGAAGAGGTTGTTGAGAGGACTTTGGCTAGGACCGGATCGTCACGAGAGGGGAATCGTCTTGATTCCTCACGAAGCAGAGCTGTGGTCCGGGGTTCCCGATTTTCAGGACAGAAGAGTTTCCGTTCACCTGGGGGTAGGTCCCAGCCCTTCCAATCTCGTTTATCCAGAGGCAGAAACTCTCAGGCCTATGCCAAGGGATCAGGCGCTTGTTTTTCTTGTGGTGGTCGTGGTCATCAGCAGCGGGACTGCCCGACTTTTCAGAGCAGTCATCGTGCACCAGGCGCTCCACTCCAGGTTCCTCCGTTGAGGCAGTTCCAGCTGAGGCAGCAGCAGCAGGTTGCACCAGCTTTAGATCACCAGAGGGTAGATGGAGCAGGTAGAGGACAACCCCATGACGCTCCCCGTCCTCAGAGAGCAGAGCGTGGCCGTGGTGGTGGTCGTCATTAGGGTCAGAGAGGCCATGGAGGTGGTCGTGGTCAGCTTCATGCTCTAGCGTTGCCAGCTCCAGGCGAGCCAGACGTCGTCCGAGGTACCCTTTGCCTGTTTTCTACCCTGGTGTATGCCTTGTTTGATTCAGGAGAGACACACCCCTTTATATACCCTACCCATGTCCACGCTTTGGGACTTGAGGTAGAGAGGCTTCCAGTGCCCTTGGCGTTGACTACGCCAGTTGGAGGTCGAGCTAGCTTGTTTGAAGTATGTAGATACTGTGAGCTAGTGTTGGGGCAGCACCGCTCTTGGGGAGATTTCCTATGTTTACGAATACAACCATATGATGTCATTCTCGGCATGGATTGGTTGTATTCAGTGCAGGCTATTGTGGATTGCTATAGGAAGAAGGTCATTTTCTTTGATGAAGATGGAGAGGAAGTGGTGTTTTTTGGTGAGAGGGATCCTCGAATGAGTCATAGACAAGTTTCATCCTTATCAACCATGATGGCTGGGATGATGCTGAGTTCTTCAGAGGTTCAACAGTTGGCGTTTCCTAGGGTCGTAGAGGAGTACCCTGACGTCTTTCCCGAAGAGGTTGTAGCATTACCCCCTCGACGAGAGATCGAGTTTGGGATCGAGCTACAGCTAGGAGCATCTCCTATCTCTATGTCTCCGTATAGAATGGCCCCTTTTGAGTTACGAGAGCTACTTATTCAGCTTGATGGTATATTGCAGTGTGGTTTTGTTCGGCCAAGCGTGTCACCGTTGGGTGCACTAGTTTTGTTTGTGAAAAAGGATGACGACAGTTTACGGTTGTGTGTCGATTATCGTCAATTAAACAATGTGACAATAAAGAATATATATCCTCTTCCACGGATTGATGACCTATTCGATCAACTGAAGGGTGAAAGTTGGTTCTCAAAGATAGACTTGCGGTCAGGATATCATCAGATGCGTGTAAAGGATGAGGATATCCTGAAAACTACTTTCTATTGTCGTCATGGGCATTATGAGTTTGTTGTAATGCCATTCGGTGTGACAAATTCTCCAGCTGTTTTCATGGGGTTGATGAATGCTGTGTTCCGTGAATTCCTGGACAAGTTTGTTGTGGTTTTCATCGATGACATCCTTGTGTACTCCAGATCTGAAGAAGAGCATGCAGAGCATCTACGAGCCATTTTGGGAGTTCTTCGCCAACATCAGTTGTTTGGGAAGTTGTCCAAGTGTGAGTTCTGGGCTCAAGAAGTTCGTTTCTTAGGGCATGTTGTGTCCCAACAGGGAGTAGCTGTGGATCCATCGATGATAGAAGCAGTAGTGTGTTGGGCAGCCCCCAAGACAGTGTCAGAGGTGTGAAGTTTCCTTGGTCTCGCAGGCTATTACAGGAGGTTCGTAGCAAATTTCTCACAGGTTGTGACTCCTCTAACAGCTTTGACCCGGAGGGATCAAGCATTCATGTGGACTGATCAGTTTCAGGCAGCTTTCGAATATCTAAAGGAGAATTTGGTAAGTGCTCCATTCCTTTGTCTTTCAGCGGAGGGAGTCCAGTTTGATGTTTTCTGTGATGCTTCACATCTGGGGCTAGGCTGTGTTCTCATGCAGCAGAGGTAAGTTATTTCTTATGGGTCTCGGCAGTTACGTCCACATGAATGCAACTACGCCACCCATGATCTTGAGTTGGCAGCCGTGGTGTTTGCACTGAAGTTGTGGGAACATTACCTCATTGGCGAGCGCTTTGTGGTTTTCACCGATCATAAGAGTTTGAGGTATGTTTTCTCTCAGCGGGACTTGAACTTGCAGCAGCGCCGGTGGATGGAGTTCTTGTAGGAATACGACTTCGAAATACCAGATACACCTGGGAAGGGGAACTTTGTAGCTGATGCACTAAGCCAAAAGTCACGTAATGATGCTGTGTGTGAATCTGGTGATTCCTGGAGAGTGATGGAAGAGCTAGTAGCTTTGCATCTTGATATGGGAGAACTTGGTGGTAGAGGTTGTCTTTTCCATATGACGGTGCAGTCATCTCTGATGCAGAAGGTTGAAGAGTCTCAGTAGGGTGATCTAGAGGTGGAAGTTTGGAGAGACAAAGTTGTTTGTGGGGAGGCCCCTGAAGGTTGGTCGGAGGATGAACAACACCGAGTGTTGTATCATGGAAGGATTTTAGTTCCCTTTGCGATGTGCGAGACGGTTCTCTGAGAGTTCCATACTTCACCCTTGGCAGTACATCCTGGTGTGACGAAGATGTACCGATCCTTAAGGAGTCAGTTTTGGTGGCCTCGGCTGAAGCGTGTAGTGGTAGAGTTTGTGTCTCGATGTTTAGTATGTCAGATGGTGAAGGCCGAACACCGTGTTCCTGGTGGTCTTCTCCATCCATTAAAGATTCCTCAGTGGAAGTAGGAGGACATCTCAATGGGATTTTTTACAGGTTTACATCATGCTCCGGGAGGAAATGATGTTATATGGGTGGTAGTGGATCGTTTAACAAAATCGGCCCACTTTATAGCGATCAAAGAGTTGAGATCAGTGGAAGTTTTGTCGAGACGGTATCTAGAGGAGGTGGTGAGACTTCATGGAGTACCTAGGACGATCATTTCTGATAGAGATCCTCGTTTTACCTCTAGGGTGTGGAGAGGTCTACAGCATGCTTTTGGCTCTCAACTGTGCCTTAGCACTTCTTTTCATCCTCAAATGGATGGTCAGACAGAGCGAACCATCCAGACTCATGAAGACATTTTGCGCTCTTGTGTTCCTGATTTTGGAGGTTCATGGACAAAGCACTTACCCTTGGTAGAGTTCGCTTACTATAATAGTTTTCACTCTACCATTGGTATGGCCCCATTTGAAGCCCTGTATGGTCGGCCTTGCCGTTCTCCATTGTGCTAGAATGGGGTCGGAGAGTCAGCAATTCTCGGACCAGAACTAGTGCAGAATACAATAGAGATGGTTCAGGTGATTCGTGAGAGGATGAAGATAGCACAATATCGTCAGAAATCATATGCTGATCAAAGAATGAGACCCTTAGAGTTTAATTTTGGGGATCATGTGTTTCTGAAGGTGACTCCCCGTCGTGGGCAGCGAAGGTTTGGTCGTGGGAGTAATCTTTCTCCCCGGTTTGTTGTGCCTTTCGAGGTGTTAGCTCGTGTTGGAGCTGTGGCATATCAAGTAGCACTTCCCCCTCAGATGAGTCGGATACATGATGTTTTCCTTGTATCACAGCTTCGATGTTATCTTCATGATGAATCTCATGTTATCGATTGTGGAGAGATCGATATTGATGATGATGCAACCTTCGAGGAGCAACCTGTGGAGATCCAAGACCACAAGGAGAAGGTGTTTCGTGGGCGTTCTATCCCCTTAGTTCGTGTCTTGTGGCGACACGGTGGCATGGAGGAGAGTACCTGGGAGCATGAGTCACAGATACGTGCTCAGTACCCAGATTTGTTCAATGTTTAACTCCTTTCATGTAATGATGTTTCCTCTCTGGTTAGACCTCTCATGTTTTATTTATGTACCTTTGATGTGATGTTGTGAATGAATTGTTTGGGTATGGATTGTTTGTTCTCGGATGTCGTAGTTTTGTTCCAACTTTCGAATAACTCATGGTGGTTTTCCCCTAAGAGGTATCTTATGGGGTGGTTGTTCGGACCCCTCTTTTCTTTTGGGTTCTTTTCTTCTAGGTTGGTTTTAAATTCTCGAGGACGAGAATGTTTTGAGAGGTATCTAATGTAATGGCCCAGACCTCTTCGGTCCATTACATTGTGGAATTTTGGTGTTGGAGGTGTTCCGGGAGGTCAAGGGACTTATCCCCAACACTTTGCCAATTTTCCAGGTCTATGAACAGTGTTTCCAGTTTTATTAACAGTAACAGATCGGTCTCACCGATTGGTCTAACAGATGGGTTTCACAGATCGGTGTGACAGATCAGTTTCACAGATCGGTGTGACAGATCAGTTTCACAGATCTGTGTGACAGATCGGTGTCACAGATCGGTGCGACAGATCAGTTTCACAGATCGGTTTCCCAGATCGGTCTGACAGATCGGTTTCATAGATCTGTCTGACAGATCGGTTTCACAAATCAGTGTGACAGATCGGTTTCACAGATCGGTTTGATAGATCGGTTGCACAGATCGGTGTGACAGATCAGTTTCACAGATCGGTGCGACAGATCGGTTTCACAGATCGGTTTCACAGATCGGTCTGACAGATCGGTTTCACAGATCGGTGTGACAGATCGGTTTCACAGATTGGTGTGAAAGTTCGGTTTCACAGATCGGTCTGACAGATCGGTTTCACAGATCTGTCTGACAGATCGGTTTCACATATTGGTGTGACAGATCGGTTTCACAGATCGGTCTGACAGAACGGTTTCACAGATCGGTCTGACAGATCCGTTTCACAGATCGGTTTGACAGATCAGTTTCACAGATCGGTGTGACAAATTGGTTTCACAGATCGGTTTCATGTACAGTAACAGTGGGTGAACAGTGTTTCCAGACTCCTACAATTTTTCCCTTTTTACGTTTCCTTTGACGTAAAATACATTTAAAGCCTTTTTTAAGGGCTCTTAAGGCCATTTAAAATGCCAGAAATCCTATTTTAATTATTCCTATGGCTTGGAATGTTTTACATGGTCAAACCACGTGGGTTAATGCGATCCGTTTTCAATGGAGAATTAACAGGATCTTAAACCGTCGCCCAATTTAATCTTCAAAAAGGGATGAGATATCATTCTTCATTTTTCATTCCCTTTGTTATCGATTAAGAGGCACTAGAACCTTTCAATCCTTCCTGTAGGAGTTGCAAAATCAATCTTTACTCCTAGGATTGGTTCTGCTCTGTTTTGGATGCAACCGAACTGTGTCAGTCAATCTTCCCAATAAGGTATGTTGTATCATCGTTATTTTGGGGTTCATCTTCTTCTATCCTCCTTTCCATAATTATACCATGTAATTTCCATGATTCTAATGGGTTTTCTTGGGGTTGGTTGGTACTGTCGTACCGCAGCATCCTCCGGTGGATGCAGTTGTCGCGAGGGGAGGATCGTGACCTGTTGTGTGGATAAAGAACGCGGGGAACTGTTTGAGGTAGGGGATTCATGGCTTCTCTAATTGTATATGTTCAATCGTAGAATTAGCATGATTTATCCCTTTGTATCACAATGAAATTGACCTAATTAAATACATGAACCCGATTAAAAGAAATGGTTGATCGCATGTTATTGCTTTATACCGTGATAACGGTTTACCTCATGTTTTCCTAGATATAGTGATATCTATGTTTTCTTTGATTTGTTGTTAGTTCTTGATAGAAATTGATAATGAACGTAAAGATGCAATTAATTGGCAAAAGATAAAGAGGCCTGTAAATTAATCTGGTTATTGTTGTTGTAGTAGTTGTTCTAATTTGAGGATAATAAAATTAGGGAAGTAAGCATGGTTATTTAATTGTGATAGCTTGCTGATTAGGTATCCGTGATTGGAACCTATGAATAACAAATCTTCCAATTCAATATGGATTAAAGAACAGATTATGTGGGAATTTTTAAAAGGGTTATGAGTTACCTTCTTGTTTGCTAAAGGGTCAAGAGCCCATGGTTGTGATTGTTGTTTTTCTGCTGCTTGTGTTGTGATGTGAGCCTGGATGGCTGTTGTGATATGTGGAGGCGTGGAAGCCTTGTGGTTATGGTAGTGGATGTCACCTAGAGTGGCAATATGCATCATTTATGCATGTGGGTGTCGGGGAGGACACCAGGGGTGATGGAATGGGATGGATGTGGTTGCTGGTTGCTTGCGGTTTTCTTGAATGTTAATCTGCTTTGCTTTTCCCCACTACTCAAGGCAGCTGGTCTTGCTACCCTTCTTCCGAAGGAGGCGAAGACGCGTGGGGTATGCCACGTGCTTTCCGTGTTTAGCCTCTTGAGGGGGAATGGGTATATGATCTTTCCATAGGCGGAAAAGACTCGACAGGTAGTATATCTACTCACCGTGTTGTGCCTACTTTGTGTTTAGAAGCATAGGATGCTTTTTCTAGAATTCCTGAGAATGTGGAAAAGTAATTCTGTAATGAATGTTTGATTAAATGGTGAAAATCCACGGGGATGGAGATGCTGGAATTTAATAGTGATGTGAATCCTAAAAAGGAGCAGTTTTGAATGTGATGCCAATTTAGTTTAATGTGGTAAATTGTTCATGGTTAATTAATTAATTAACGTACAGTGGAACTGATAATATGAGAATGGATTAATCTAATAAATCTCTTCAAATGTTTGTGTGCTTATAGGATACCTAGTCTTAGAAGTAACATCCTGGAGTCTGAGAGACGTTAGCTGCAGTTGTATCTAAGACTAGGTAATTCCCATAGTGTGGATGTGAGTTACATATATATTCTGTACTTTTTGTGTTTCTATACGCTACTCCACCCTATTGGTAAGGGCAACTGACACCCCGAAGATTTTGAGCCCTGGGGGGTGTTTTCCCCAACATTCTGATGGGAGGTCGAATGGCTGACTAGTCCCTTTGGCCCCACTCTCTTCTCTTGGTAGATACTTGTTCCATGTGGCACAACGGTTAGTTACCCCATATATGTGTGTAGAGGGCTGTAATGGCTTGTGGTTATTCACATGCATATATTCTGGAAATAGTATCCTATGGACTACTATAGGTGTAACATGTATAGGCTATGATGGATTGAGGTATTATACCTGATATATGATACATGTTATGTGAGCTGTGGTGGCTCCCGGAAATTACCTGGTTACTTTTGGTTGTGAGGACGATGTGGTGCTTCGCCCAGGTGTCTGCGGGCAAGCCTTTGTGGTGCACGAGGTGCAGACTGTGGAGCTTAGCCCAGGTGTCTGCGGGCAAGCCTTTGGGGAGAGATGCATAAGACGTATTTCGTTGGGGAAAAGAGGCAAACCAGTGGGGAAGTAGTAGCGGGGTACCCTTGATATTCTTTACTATATGCTATATTCTTGTATGTGTTACTTGGTGAGAGTAGCCATGGTGAGGTTGGGAACATAGTATACCTGTTTAGGTGACGAGTTAGTTTCACTTGTTGTTCACTGTGCTTTAGCATGCTTTCTTTACTTTTGCACGAGAGGCTTGGGGAGGATCCTACTGAGTATACTGTTATATTCACCCTATGTATATATAAACTGTTTTTTAGGTCACCTGGAGCAGGTTGGAGGTCACGCTGGTTACTACTAGATTGTGGTTGGAGGAGGAGCTGTTCGGGCTCGTGGTCGCTGCCATTTAACTTTTTTTTGGGTACTTTTAGTTTTCCCCTTCAGTTGTAGTACTTTTTCATGACATTTCATATATGTACTTGGGTTCCTTTTATATCTCAGTTCTAAGTTGGAGTTGATTGGAGTCTATTCTATCTCTCTCTTCTGCATGTGTTCTCTTAGAGGGTAATGCCTTCCATTTGTATGTTATTATACCCTCGGTGCTAGTCGCCAACCCGGGGCCAACTGGAGGTGGGACTCGGGGGTCATTATCTCCCTTTTCACATTACCGGCCCAGGAGGGGTACACTTTGTGGGGAGGGGTCGTGATAGTTACATTGTTTTATAAAGGGGAGTTTTTTGTTCAATGGAGAATATATGGAGAATGGGGATTTTTCTAAAAGGATCAAAACTCGTTGGGGAATTATTATTGAGAAGTCATTAAAACTATTATAATGGGAGGTTTTTATCTTCATGGGTATAATAATTTATAATTTCCATCATATCATAATGTTTTTTAAATTCATAGAGAGTTATGGAGTATATCATCAATGTTATTAATAGTTAAAACCTTTTTATGTATTTAAATTTTTAATTTTTCATTTATGTTTTGTGGTTTATGATTTCAAAAAAGTGGGAGATTATTAATTAATATGTTTTACATTTTTATTTTCCATTCAATTACATTTTGAAATTACAAACACATTTTTAAAACTATTTGTTCAAATTTTTATTTCATAACTGTTTTAGAATGTTTTTTTAGAAGACACTAATTTATATTGTACATATAAAAAACTCAATTGTATTATGAATATAAATTTATCATTATTCAACATGATTTATCTGATTTAGGAATCATCCAATTAACCAGATTGGCCAATTATATGAAAGTGGATAGAATTTTTAATTTTCTATTTTATTACCAAACTTCATGACCATCATACATATACTGGTATTAATACAACGAAATGGACCTTATAAATTTTATCATAATAAAAATTGATAAGAAATTCCATAAGAATATCATACGTTTATAATCAGAATATCTATAATTAATTATATTATAAGGAATACAATTTATCATTTTAATGGTGATATAAAAATATGCAAGAAATTTAGTTATAGATGAGTTTTTAAGCACTAGCGGTCTGAGATTGTTTAAAAAAACTCAGTAATTTGATTTTTAAAGATTCACCAGTAAATAGTATATTCTTTAAAGTGTTTGGAGATGATACATTTCAGCACTCAAGTCTTATAATGTTTTATCTACATGAATATATAATTTTTAGTCAATGTAATAATTTAGAGAGTTGTCATTATAAGGAATCATTTTCAGGGTTGTTTCATTACGAACATGTGCTTCTGTATTCTACTTCCAATAATTGTTATGATCGAGTGATTACATGAATATGAAAATTTTTAATCTGATCCAACAGTTCATCAGATTCCAGTAATAAAAAAAGAGTAATTAATGATCATATCGACGGATTCCTTCGATAAGAATAAAAATATTATTCTGATCAAGGTATCATTGGATTTCTAGGTATGGAATCACATAAATATTAGTATCTATAATACTGTGGATACCATAAGTGGGGGTTTTGGAGTAATTTTTATCTTATAGTTAAAAGAGTGAAATATTCATATATATATATATATATTGTATTTCATTCATACTATTTTAATTGTGAATTTCTTATTTATACAAGAGATAATTTTCCTCTGTTCATGTTTTAGAAAGTTATACTCTTTTCTAATCTTTTAAACAACCCATTTAATCAGTATGACTATAAAAAATATCATAAAATACATAGATATAATTAGATCATCCATGAAAATAATTCTTACTCTAATAATTGGATGATCTATGAGCCTAATATTTTTATCTTAATAGAAATTTAATTTTGTTTAGTTTGATGTTATTCAATAAGAAATCACCCACCAATTTTTAATGAAAATATATTAGTTACTATTTTGATTGAAAAATACCCCAATAATTCTCCCATATATTAGAACAACTACACCAAAAATCATTCCTTGAGAACTATAAAACTCCCTCTAACATATTAAATTAATAAATAAAAGATTAGATATGATAATTGTTCTTAGCCATCACCTAATTCAAGTAATGTTCATTGATACATAACTGTATACTACCATCAGCTATCTTCACAACAATACTAGAGAACCCTATGGAAACACACAAGTATTGATGAATCATTAGAGTAAACATCGTCAATTTCAATCAACACATCCTAAATATAATAAGGTTCCATTCATATATATAGACATTAATATTGGTGTGATTGTAAATTTTTACTCTATTTCAAACTTGATCTTTTAATGATGACCTATCATATCGTCCTCACACATATAGACATTTTGGTACACATGAAAACCCCTAAGTGACAGTACTAGATGATACTGATTGAATCCCAACATCACCTCCACCAACTAAGAAGATATGCACTCAACATCCCTCTAATCCATTCTATGGTCTAATTCACTAACTAACAGTACCTAGTCTTCATCAATAATATATAATATAGAATACCTTGAGAATAAATTTTCAAAATAATATACTTAATAAAACCAATCTACATCATTGATGATGTTGTATGGACATATCTGAAAACATAGTAAGTCCAGCTATAAGCAATAATTCCCTAAATCTACCTCACAATATTTTTAGAAATCAAATAAGCTAGCTTGACATCAAAATAATGTAGTGAATTCATAAGGAATTGTAAGTATATACATCCAAAGTAACAAATCATTGACTAGGGAGAGTGTAAATATAATGAAAGAGGCATATCATTAGTGGATATTACATTATTTAATATCAATATTAATAACATTACAAATATAAATGTCTAGGGACTGTAATCGTTTAGTGTCTTAAAAAATGGAATAAAATCATATAACATGGTGAAAATTCATAAATGTTTCTCACAAAGATATTTCCATACAACAATTATACAGAAAACCATTATTAATAACATGATAATGGTAAAAAGTAATAAGGGGGTGTGCACAAATGCTTAATAAGGGTAGAAAATGGATACATATGAATAAAATTAGCATAAGTAAAACTTCCTGATGTTTTTATGTAATATTTTATATAATTAATTTTTATTCTATAGTAGATTTATTTTCATGAAATCGTGATTTTAAACAAATCGATAAATTCCATTAATATAATATTGTCGTTATAGTCTAGTCGTTAGGTAAGGAGGAATAATTATAACTAACTTATGAAAATACTTTTTGAATTCACTGGCTATTAATTAATTATGAAACATATAAATCAATTAGTTATTTTTATATTTTAGTGAATTACTTATTCTAATTAAATTAATTATATATATATGTTATATAATTAATAAAAAAAATTATATTGTTTTAATGGATATTTTAGTCATAGGGTAAGAATAAAAACCTATTTTATGTATAAGAACCTGTTTTTAAAAGGTTAGTTTCACAATGTTGAATGGAAAAACCATTTGAAATTAAAATTATTAAACATTAATAATTTTTTTATGACATCAGAAACAAGTACTTTTAACGCGGTGTTTAAAATAATACTTTGGATAGATTCCTGAAATTTTTCTTATAACATTCTTGTTTTGATGAATTTTAAAAATATTGTATATTTTAATTATAAAAAAAATTCATCGAGATAGTTTATATGGTTAAATTATAATATTTCATGGGTTTAAACTATAAATAGAATAATTTTTACCATTTAATATAATTTATTTCATTATCCTTAATTTTACATTTAATTCATAGTTAAAAACATTTTATTCTTTTTCATTGTTTTAACTTTTAAAACTCGATTTCTCATTTCAACAATGAGATTAATTTACATTAACTACTACAAATTTTATGTTTGGAATATTGAAAATTGGATTCCATATTTGGAATTTGAAGGCCCAAATTTTGTAAATATTTAATTTTTAATTTTGGACATTATTAATAATAACTTTAGTAAATATTTTTTTACCATGGTTAATGGATAAATCAGTTTAATAAGCTTAAAATAAAATAATGTAATAATACAAAAACAACCATAAAATATGTTATAATCTTATAGGATGAAATATTTTCTACCATGGGGATCATTAGGTATATTTTGAAACCCCATAGATTTACATGGATGTGAAAATGATATTTTATAAGAATTAATTTAATGTAATGGTAATTATAACCTAAAAAAATATCGTTTAGTAAATATATTTTAATATTGGGTTATGTAAATTATATATATGTATATATATATTGATTAGAAATCTAACGATATTTCCTATATAATGTTATTTTATTAAATTTTTTTATAAAATTGATATATATATTTATTTTTGAATTAATGATTTTGTAGTGATTATCTCATTAATTAATGATTTAAATAAATGAGTTTATAAATATTAAAATAAATTTATGTTTATCATTTTGATTCCATAAAAGAATTTTTTGGATGAAATTTATATATTAAGGGTGATTTAATGCCTTTTTCTTGAAGTAATTAGGTTAAAATTTTTAAATAATTTATGTATGAATAGTGTAAAAAATTGACATAATTCATAACATAAAAAACTAAATAGTTTATTAAATGATATTAAATTGATAAAAAACTGAGATTCTTCCAAAGGGTTAATATAAGACCAAATATTTCATAGATAAAATTTTTGTGTTTTTTGCATGATATGGTCATTACATTATCCTACAATGTGTAAATAATAAGATATCACAAAAATATTAAAATGGTTAAAATAAATGTGAAACTAAAATAATAAGTTAAATGAATATTTAAAACATGTCGAAAAATTAATGGATTATTGGAATCCAATCAAAAGATTCTTATCTTTTAATTAAATATGTTTGGAACCATTTTTAATAGAAATTGAAATTATAATAAATTAATATTTTGAGAGTTTTCTAACGTCCCCCCCTCTTACCTTATAAAAGTGCCCCACATCCCTCTCCACTTCACTACATTTTGAGCCTAAATCCTTGGCCTAACATTGAATATCTCGCTTCTCAACTACAATATTCACGTTATAATGGTTCTGATATTCTCAAATAATGATTTAATGTTTCATATGTGGAAATTAAAAGGAGGCACATCGTGGAAGAGTTAATATCTTCTATCCATTATTTAAATTTTTATTCTTCTTCTACTTCATCTTATTTTGTTGGTTTTTTATAATGTAATAACATAACTATCACTCATATACTTATATGTAATTATAAATATGAAACACACTATTTCACCTATAATCCATCCTACGAAAAACTAAATCTTTGCACATTCTTATGTATAGGTTACCCTCTCCATGTCGTGCTGTAATTTTATTTTCTCACACAACCTTTCATGGATATGTATAACTTTTGAAATAATACATATATATATATTATTTATATAATGTGATACATATTTTGAAATTCTATATGTCATCTACTTCAATACCATTCAATAAATATCGGAATGATATCATCGCTCATGCATACGTATGGTTTACCGTCTTCACGGTGTGATGTGATTCATTTTACCCAATATTCATTAAACCCAGAATATATAAATTAATTTAATGTATCACTTGGATGTATATTATTCAAATACCATGCATTAAATGATATAACTATAACCCAAAAAGTGGAATAAGAACTTATAAGACATACATAATAACATAAAGAATCAAATAGCTGAATTATGAGTAACTATGAAATGTTACTAAATGGATGAAAATATAATAACAAATGTTATCATAAAAATGTTTATGATTTAGTAATAAATAAGTAACATTATATAAATCATTATACAGTATTTTCAGATACATATAAAGCTTATCAGACCTATGGTAAGGTATATCTTTACAAATCTCATTTTTATCCAATATTGTTTATACGTAAGTATTTACTAGGGGTATCTTTATCATCTATTTTCATGTATTATAAGTATATTGTCATAAAATCTTACTATTCATCATTGTATTTTTAAATTCATTTTTACACATTTTAAAATTTACAACATAGTTTGGATAAAATCTTTCTTACGTTTACTATACGATGTATTTTTTGACTTTTCTGAGAAAAATATGAGAATAATTAATTTTACTTATATGGAATGAACATATTTTTATGATTTATAAATTTCATATTTCCCTGAATCATCTTATACATGGATTCAATAAAAATTAAATAATATTTTTTTTGTTTTAAAATTGTGTGGCATTTTGATATGAGAAAATGATTTGGAAAATGAAATGATATTTTACTCAGGAATTATGTTCAATTGTTTTATCAAAATTATTTTCCATATAAGATGAAATTTGGTTATGTTATATCCCTATTATTACATTGATTTTATTATATTTATCATATAATTATTTTTATGAATCCCATTTTCTTATATGGATTATGTTATGATGAAATTATGTCTAAGAATATAATTTTATTACATGGGTTATGTAATAATGAATGATTTAATTTTTGTTGTAAAACATAATAATGGATTCATTATTTGATTTTATTGGATCTATATATCCCATTAATGCATTGGGTAAAGATTTATATATCTTGAGATAGACATGGATGGCATGACATGTTATTCTACTTCAGCGATACAGGCCTAGAATGAGGAGTGAACTCAGTACAGTAATGGAATTTTTCTGATATGATGGTTTGAAAAAGATAATTGACTAATATGAATTAATTTTAAATTACTATTTTTGAAAGGAAATAAATTTCATTTCCTATTATATTACGATTGGGATTACATTTCACTTTTATGATTTATCGCATGACATGATATTGTGATCTTTTATATGAAAGAAAATATTATAAAATGTTATTTTCAAATGAATATGATATGATTGATATTTCCATTGTTTACCCTTACTGAGAATTTTAGGACGCCCATTATATGATACTTTTCCACAGGTCATGAATAAGGGTATTATGTATGATAATCCAAAAAGGTGTGTAGTTATGATGAGATAAACGGGAGACAATGTAGATATTTTATGAAACTATTGTTTATATATCCCAATTTTAAAATAAAATATACCTATATGGTCCTTTCATGTTTTTATTTCATTTTTTAATAAATATACTTCAATTACTATGTAATTTCAATGTTTTTAAATAATGGTTCGCTATAGTTGGTATTATAGGAAAGGTATAGTAAACCATTGGAAACTAGGATGAGGAAGCCTGAAGTATATTTCTATGTATAGGATACGATCGTAGAAAATTAAAAATACACATGAATAACCTAGGATAAAACCTAATGTATCCTAAATTGAAATTTTATTCGTTATTATGTGGGTTTCCTATTATTATTAGTGTTTCCCACATGATTATTCTTGGTTTTAGGCAACGAATGAATCTCGAAGGAACCACGTTAATGCTTAATGTGATGGGAAATGCAATGATTATCCACATTAGAAGCCAAATGTAATTTGAGATGGAATGCACAATCCTATCACCATGATCTCAAAAATTTCTCATGATATGAATCATTAATGACATCCAAAGGAGAAAAGAATGGGGAAACATTCCGTTGAATCATTTATGAGGGAGCTTCCACCTTCATTCAGCGGGTCTTTAGATCCATTAGTGGCTGAACAATGGATCAATTCCACTGGAATGATATTTTGAGTTCTACAATGTTCTGAACATGAAAAATAATCTTAGAAGTATATTGTTTTGATGTTGAAGCTGATCAATGGTGTAATCTTATCTAGTATACGAGGAAAATAGATGATGTTGATTCCATATAATGGGACTAGTTCATGAAATTATATTTCTATATGTATATTCCTCATAATCCACGATCAATCATAGAGAAGGAGTTCCGTGTACATAACCAATGGACGATGAATAAGTTGTTATCTACAAATTTTTTGTACATTTATTTTATGGTACATTTCTGGATTTATTATCAAATATTAGAGTATGATTGATCAGGATTTTAGTGTCTTAAAACCAAATCATTGAAGGGATTTAGCCATAAGGTACATTATTAGCTATGAGAAAATTATCTGATGTGCTCCCATGGTAGATATAGAGTTTGGAGTAACCCAGTAGTCATACGGGTTAGATAAGAAGAAGAAAATGGAATTAGAATGAAAATCTAAAGACCACACTGAAATGAGGATGATTTTTCTTTATTCTCAAAGGGTCGAATGAAACATGGAGTGAATTTTCTTAAGACGATTTGTAAATTAATTAAGTGTGGAAAAGAAGGTCATCAGGAAATTGAATACCAATGTTATGGGGAAAATATTTCTACTGATGCAAACAACGAAAAGGCTACACATAATGCACCTCCTACACTTTAATGTTACATGTGAATGTATGTGGGGCATTATGCCAATCAATTCTACAATCAAAGTGTTCTTAATTTTGATTGACGTCAACAAACACTTAAGGCCAATGAAAAAGGAATGTCACAAGCAATTACTATCTGTGATGTTGAGTACATAAACGAAGTGGTGAAAGGTACACATACCATTCACTCTAATGTAAAAATTTTATTATTTGATTATGGATCCACCCTCTATTTTATTTCTGAAAAATTTTACAAGGGTATCTCCATATTACCTCAACAACTAGATGTTGAGTTAGCTGTGGAAACTCCAAATTGCACAATTGTCACATTGAAAGATTATAATTCTTCCACGATTGAATTTTGTGGGAAAGTGCATCCTGAAAAACATGTGGTCCTTCCTATAGTGGAATTCAATGACATTCATAGCCTGCATTAGATTTCTTTATATGGATCACATAACAATTTCCAAAGAAGGTATGTAACATTCTAAATTCCAGATCAAACAATGATAATCTATTGATGAATGTATGAATATAACCTTCCATTAGAAATGTCTTCTATCTTATGGGTATTGATTAAAATAAATAATTATTATATATCTCAAATATTGGGGGGGGATTCATGAATAAGAATACACCCATTGATCATGAGTTTGATGATGTCTTTCCAAAGGAATTTCCAGGTATTCCAAAAATTCATGTGGTTGATTCTTCAATAGAACTTATATCGCGTGATATGCCTATTTTAAATACAACTTATCGAATTTATATAATTTAGATACATTGATTGAAGAATAAAATTGTAACAGCCCGAGATTTTATAAAAAAATATTCCTTTTAATTTCATTAATGTCTTGTGTTGTACGCTACACCAAAAGGAGCTTTCACAACACACATCCTTGACTTGCCTTGCATTACACGCAATCGCGGCCTTCCTCAATAACTTCCATCGTACGCAATACCGAGTTTCACTAAACAACGATATGCTATTAAAATATTATTAAAACTAGCCGTTATGAATAGTAATAACCACCCTTTAAAATTTTAGAAATTTTATCTCTCAAAATAGACTTCATTTTTGGATTCGGAGTATCGAATTTAGCCTAAGGTGAAATTTTGGTACTTTTTGGATAACTTTCATATTCTGATAAATAGTGAAAATTACTAAATTTTAATTAAAAACAACTTTTTTAATCGAAATAATTAATAGTGATAAATTATTAATTTGAGTGGTTTTAAAGTATATTTAGAATATATTTTTACAATTTAATACAATGTTGGTCATTTTATGTAATTTCACATTTAAACCAGTTATAAACAAGTGTCAATCTTTTGATAGTTATTATCTCTTAAAAACACGCAATTTGTTTTGACGACGGAAATTAATTTTTAAATTAGTTAATGTAACTGATATGTTTTGAATTTGGTAAAATAGAAATCATTTTTGAGGTCATAATATCAAATATAGCTTAGGCCTAATTTTTGGTATTTTTCTGGAAACTTCCATTTTTTGATGAATAGTGAAACCACTAAGTGGTAGTAAAAAAATGAATTTTTCATAAAACATAATTTTACCACTTCCGTGAGTCGAATTTAAAAAATACGATTGACACGGTTGATGTCAGTAAGTAAAATGTGGTTCAATGAGATGAAAATAATTTTTGGTGAATAGTAATTTTTTCTTTTTTTTACCACGGTTAAAAGTAAATAGGGTAATTAAGGTTAAAAATGATATTATTATTACCCTAACACATGTCCTAATTCTATTTGATAAGTGTAATTCGACCAAAAACAACCTTATGAATAAAATATGACCATTTAGGCCCACTTGGATTAGATTAGGACATTTATTATTATTTAATTCAAAGAAGAGTTAAAATCAATATTTATTTACTAAACCATTTTTAAAATAGGTTTATACATAAGATAAATTATATTGTAAATATTCATTAGAAAGCTAATAAAATTTCCTACATAATTATATTTTATTTATAATTTTTAGACATAAATAAATTAATTTATGTATGACACAATGATGATGTAGTAATTACCATAATAGTGAAAAATTATAATAATTGATATTATAAATACCCAAATAAATATAATTTGAGACTTTTTATGAATTAAACTAATTTTATAGGTTGGTATGGCATGTTAGTGTTGATTTAATTAACTTTCGTCGAAGTAATCATTCTGTTATGAGTTTCAAAAAAATCAACTATTGAATAGTGTCAAAAATGACATAAAATAATTTTTAAAACAAATATTATATTATTAATTGTTATTTTATTCCTAAAAATCTAAGGCTCGGCCTAATGACTTAGATAAGGTTATATATATTAATAATAAACAACTTGGGGTTCGTTTGGCTTGATATAGTAAGTTTATTGACCTTATAGTGTAAGAAAACAACAAGACACGGTAAAAGTAAAATTATCTAACTTAAAGTTAAATATAAATGATAAGTTTAAAATAGGAACCTAAACTTGTCTAAATTCTATTGGATGAGAGGATTTCGACCCATCCCCACCTTATCTTAGAAATAAATCAATTTGGATCTATTTAAAAAAGAATTTCTCTTTATAATAAAATAATATTTTTAGTTATTCCAAAGGTGCCCCTCTCCTCCCTTATAAAAGGGCACCCCCTCCCTCTCTTCCTCAAACAACATTGAGCCTTCATGCTCGGCCAAACCCTGCCTAATTCCATTTTCCACTTCCCTAGAAACATCCTAGAGGTTCTGGTCTTCCTCAAAGACCAATGTTAGTGCCCTAAAAGGAGATCTCAAAGAGGCGCTTCAAGGAAGAGGAGGTTCAGACACATACGAAGCAAATCAGACCTAAGGTAAGGAAAATATCACAATCTCATTTTTATATGAGATTTTTTATACTTTGATATTTACTAGGGTGTATTTTATCATCCACATCCATGTTTCCTCAATATGTAATATTATTTACATCCACCTACAATTTTTTAAATCCATTTTTTACCCTTTGGTGAGTTTATAGTAAATGATATGAAAGGAATCTTTTGTCGTTTTTCGTACGAGGTATTTTTTTTACTTTTCCGACAAAAGTACGAGAAGAATGTTTTTTAACTTATATGGAATGAATGGATTTTTAAAACATTATTTCCAAGAAGCTTCCCTTATAATTTTTCATGTTTATTTTTGATGAACTTCTTTTAGTTATAATTTTATGACATGTTAGAAATGAAATGTGTTTTTGAAGTAGAAAGGATATTTTCCTCAAGAATGGTGTTCAAGTGTTTTATCAAAATTATTTTCCATCTAAGAAAATAAAGGGTTCTGTTTTTATACCTATTATTACATTGATTTGATTATGTTGTGATGGAATTATTTTTATGATTTCCTTTATCTTATATGAATTGTTTTATGATGTCACAATGTTTAAGAATCCCATTTTTATTACATGGGTTATGCTATGATGTATGGTTTATGATTTTTTGGCACACATAAGAATGGTATCATTATGAGATGGGTGGGACCTATATCTCCCTCCAACGAATTGGGTAAAGATTTTATATCTCATGAGATAGACATGGCTGGAACGGTAGGTTATACCGGTTCAGTGAAACATGACTGAAATGAGGAGTGTACTCGGTTCAGAATGGGACTTTGTCCACTAAGATAGTCTTGGCAATGAGTCTTTACTAATAAGAAATGATTCTCTATGATTATGTGTGTATGCCACAAAGTTTCATGTTTTATGTTATGATTATTGGGATTACATTTCACTACTATGATTTATCCCATGTTATGATATTATGATCTCTTTTGCAGGTTAAGATTTCCAAAATGATATGTTCTTATGAATATGATGTGATTGATATCTCTTTTGTTTACTTTTTCTGAGCATTTGAGCTCACCCTTTTATGTTTTCTTTTCCCCAGGATATAAAGAAAGGTTTTAGGTAAAAAAAAAGGAAGATCTTTATGGGAGATGTTGAAGATCTTTCACCACGATTAGAAGATTATATTCCCAGTTTCCAAAGACACTGAACTATTACGGTCCTTGTGTGTGTGTTTTTGTTATGTAATAATTATTCTACCAATGTAATGTAATGTCCATGTACGTTAAGCTTCAAGTCTCTACAGCTGGTATCAGAGGAAATGTTTAGTCAACTTTTGGAAACTAGGATGCGAAAACGTTAGTGAGATCCCTAGAGATATTTCTAAGGTATGTCTAGGGATGCCCCTAAGGATAAGTATACGTATAGGATATAGTCCTAGAACTATGGTAACGATATTAGAGTAAACCAAAGATGTTATATATTGAAGTTACTCCCCCTTTATTATGATTTTTGCCTCTCACACTATTCTTTTTGGGTTTTAGAAAATGGCTGGAAACAAGATGATTCACGATAATAGAGGATATGATGGACAATGGAATGATATTCTTCATGAGCAACCAAATGAAATGGGATTTGGAAGTCCAAACATCATTATTATGCCGAATCAGCAATCTCATAATATGATCAATAAAGTAAAATTTGGTAAGTTTCCTGACTCGGCTAATAAGAGAAATATGGAGTTTCATGATGATCATAGAGGAAAGAAAGTTCAATTTCACCTATGTAAATCATGTGGGAAGAGGCATAAAGGAGAATGTTTCAAAGGAACTGGAAGATGTTTTGGGTGTGGAAAATAAGGACATAAAGCTAGTAAGTGAAAAAGAAAAAGGTTCAGTTAACACCAGGGATGAGGATAATGGTATTTCTATGACATCAACAATGGTTAAATGTTTTAAAAGTGGAATGTACGGGCATTATGAAATCCAATGCCTTAAGGGAAAGTCTCATGAAGAGAATCAGTACGGTCGTATGAGTAGTATTTATGTTGTTGATGATGAAGATACAAAAAATGATATGTGAGTTGAAAGAATTGTTGATGCTCGGTCAATGGTTTAATAAGGTAGTGGAATGATTACATGTTTATCAAGTGTAATGTTGTATAAGTAATCCCATGGTACTATGGAATAAAGAGACATCTAAGGATTGTTACACTGTTGTCTTTCATTGAGTTTTGAAAGTGTATGATTAATGGTACCAGTATCCATTAAATGTTATTCAGATATTTTTGCAATGTAGTTGATATGCGCAAAATGAAGGCATAAGGAGAAAATTAAATGTTTGATAGTATTCATGAGCTCAGGACTGATATAAGGAGAAGGTTATATCCTGGTTTGAGTATATAGAATTTTTGGATTTTGGTATGTGGAAAGAGTTAACTTTTGACTGCATTCATGTTTTCACTAAGGTATAATGGGTATTCATTCTTTAAGAGAATACATGATTAAGGTATTCACATGTTTGTAATTTGACCAACAAGATATATCTTATGAGATATGGGGGATAAATGATGGCTTTCACATGATTGTTATGTGACATTTTAGGTAATAATTTTCTTTATACTATGAGCTTGGTCCGAAGTATTTTAGATAATCCTAAAGATTGGAATAGATTATGTTGGACATAAGTTAGGATATAACTTTTTTCGATATTATTGATGGGATGTTATAGTAATATAGCTTTATAAAAAGGACAACCTGCAGGACGGGCAACAACCCATCGTGTCGGACAAGGCTGTGGGAATCGAACCCACAACCGAAGTGCGACTGGCCTTTAGCGCCTACCACTGGCCTACTAGAAGTCCCTGTTTAGTAGGAAACTAGTTTTATTATATTAAGCAGTATGATATATGAATTGTAAGTCCATTTTAGGAACCATATATCATTAATCTCACTATAGATGGACTTATGTATTTTTTGATAACATTTCTAACATTTTGTTTGAGACAGATGGAATGACCCATCATTCTATCACATGATCTGCTAACACATCATGAATGACAAATTCAACTTAATTTATTTAAGAGATGAAGTGGAAATTGTCCAAAGAACGACCAACGGTGAGACTATACCGAAATCACCAAATTATTTCTTCTAATTCCAATTTCATCAACTTTAGGGAAACGATCTTGAAAACCAAAAATGTTGTCCTAGTGCTCTTATATCTGATGAATCAGATGGTACCTTATATCGTCACAAATTTATGGCTTTTTTATTGCTGGATTTTCTATAGCCATGTTCTCTACCACTCTCCATTAGAACATGATGGTTATATTTCTCTTCCATATCCACATTTTCACCTATGTGGAAACCCAGTGATTAGTTTATTTGGGTAACCGTTACGATTCATAATTTTGTTTTTAAAGATTGTTTTTGGTATTCTTTTTTACTATGTGGGTTTCTATCAAAGAAACCTTCGAATAGTAAACCATTTATAACCCCGACGAATTTCGAGGCCGAAATTAATTTTAAGGGGGGTAGAATGTAACAGCCTGAGATTTTATAAAAAATATTTTTTTAATTTCATTAATGTCTTGTGTTGTACGCTACACCAAAAGGAGATTTCACAACAAACATCCTTGACTTGCCTTGCATTACACGCAATCACGGCCTTCATCAATAACTTGCGTCGTACGCAATACCGAGTTTCACTAAACAATGATATGCTATTAAAATATTATTAAAACTAGCCGTTATGAATAGTAATAACCACCTTTTAAAATTTTATAAATTTTATCTCTCAAAATAGACTTCATTTTTGGATTCGGAGTATTGAATTTAGCCTAAGGTGAAATTTTGGTACTTTTCGGATAACTATCATATTCTGATGAATAGTGAAAATTACTAAATTTTAAATAAAACAACTTTTTTAATAGAAATAATTAATAGTGATAAATTATTAATTTGAGTGGTTTTAAAGTATATTTAGAATATATTTTTACAATTTAATACAATGTTGGTCATTGTATGTAATTTCACATTTAAACCAGTTATAAACAAGTGTTAATCTTTTGATAGTTATTATCTCTTAAAAACACGCCATTTGTTTTGACGACGAGAATTAATTTTTAAATTAGTTAATGTAACTAATATTTTTTGAATTTGGTAAAATAGAAATCATTTTTGAGTTCATAATATCAAATATATCTTAGGCCTAATTTTTGGTATTTTTCTGGAAACTTTCATTTTTTGATGAATAGTGAAACCACTAAGTGGTAGTAAAAAAATGAATTTTTCATAAAACTTAATTTTACCACTTATGTGAGTGGAATTTCAAAAATCTGAGAGACACGGTTGATTTCATTAAGTAAAATGTGGTTCAATGAGATGAAAATAATTTTGGGCGAATAGTAACTTTTTACTTTTTTCCCACAGTTAAAAGTAAATAGGGTAATTAAGGGTAAAAATGGTATTATTATTACCCTAACACATGTCCTAATTCTATTGGATAAGTGTAATTAAACCAAAAACATCCTTAGGAATAAAATATGACCATTTATTCCCACTTGGTTTAGATTCGGACATTTATTATTATTTAATTCAAAGAAGAGTTAAAAGAGTTAAAATCAAAGTTTATTTATTAAAACATTTTTAAGATAGGTTTATACATAAGATAATTTCGATTGTAAATATTCATTAGGAAGCTAATAAAATTTCCTACATAATGATATTTTATTTATAATTTTTAGACACTATGTCAATTAATTTATGTATGACACAATGATGATGCAGTTATTACCATAATAGTGAAAAATTATAATAATTGGTATTATAAATACCCAAATAAATATAATTTGAGACTTTTTATGAATTACACTAATTTTATAGGTTATTATGGCATGTTAGTATTGATTTAATTAACTTTGGTCGAAGTAATCATTCTGTTATGAGTTTCAAAAAAATCAACTATTGAATAGTGTCAAAAATGACATAAAATAATTTTAAAAACAAATATTATATTATTAATTGTTATTTTATTCCTAAAAATATATGGTTCGGACAAATGACATAGATAAGGTTATATATATTTATAATAAACAACTTGGGGTTCTTTTGACTTGATATAGTAAGTTTATTAACCTTATAGTTTAAGAAAACAAGAAGACACGGTAAAAGTAAAATTATCTAACTTAAAGTTAAATATAAATGATAAGGTTAAAATAGGAACCTAAACTTGTATAAATTCTGTTGGATGAGAGGATTTCGACCCATCCCCACCTTAGCTTCGAAATAAATCAATTTGGAGCTATTTAAAACCTAATTTGGATTTATAATAAAATAATATTTTTAGTTATTCCAAAGGTGCCCCTCTCCCCCCTTATAAAAGGGCACCCCCTCCCTCTCTTCGTCAATCAACTTTGAGCCATCAAGCTCGGCCAAACCCTGACAAATTCCCTTCTCAGCTTCCTTAGAAACATCCTAGAGGTTCTGGTATTCCTCAAAGACCAATTTTAGTACCCTAAAAGGAGATCTCAAAGAGGCGCTTCAAATAAGAGGAGGTTCAGACACATACGAAGCAAATCAGACGTAAGGTAAGGGAAATATCACAATCTCATTTTTATCTGAGATTGTTTATACATTGGTATTTACTGGGGTGTATTTTATCATCCACATCCATGTTTCCTCAATATGTAATATTATTTCCATCCACCTACAATTGTTTAAATCCATTTTTACCCTTTGGTGAGTTTATAGTAAAAGATATGAAATGAATCATTTGTCGTTTTTTGTACGAGGTATTTTTTGACTTTTCCGACAAAAGTACGAGAAGAATGTTTTTTAACATATATGTCATGAATGGATTTTTAAAACATTATATCTAAGAAACTTACCTTATAAGTTTTCAAGTTTATTTTTAATCAACTTCTTTTAGTTATAATTTTATGACATGTTAAGAAATGAAAAGTCTTTTTGAAGTAGAAAGGATATTTTCCACAAGAATGGAGTTCAAGTGTTTTATCAAAATTATTTTCCATCTGAGATAATAAAGGGTTCTGTTTTTATACCTATTATTACATTTATTTGATTATGTTGTGATGGAATTATTTTTATGAATTCCTTTATCTTATATGAATTGTTTTATGATGTCACAATGTTTAAGAATCCCATTTTTATTACATGGGTTATGCTATGATGTAGGGTTTATGATTTTGTGGCACACATAAGAATGGTATCATTATGATATGGTAGGGAAATATATCTCCCTCGAATGCATTGGGTAAAGATTTTATATCTCATGAGATAGACATGGCTGGAACGGTAGGTTATACCAGTTCAGTGAAACAGGACTGAAACGAGGAGTGAACTCGGTTCAGAAAGGGACTTTGTCCACTAAGATAGTCTTGGAAATGAGTCTTGACTAATAAGAAATGATTCTCTATGATTATGTGTGTATGCCACAAATTTTCATGTTTTATGTTATGATTATTGGGATTACATTTCACTACTATGATTTATCCCATGTTATGATATTATGATCTCTTTTGCAGGTTAAGATTTCCAAAATGTTATGTTCTTATGAATATGATGTGATTGATATTTCTTTTGTTTACCCTTACTGAGAATTTGAGGTCACCCTTTTATGTTTTCTTTTCCCCAGGATATAATGAAAGGTTTTAGGTTAAAAAAGGATGATCTTTATGGGAGATGTTGAAAATCTTTCACCACGATTAGAAGATTATATTCCGAGTTTCCAAAGACACTAAACTATTACGGTCCTTGTGTGTGTGTGTTTTTGTTATGTACTAAGTATTCCGGCAATGTAATGTAATTTCCATGTACATTAAGCTTCAGGTCTCTACAAAAATTGATGATAATCTTCATTAGGGATTCATACGCCCTAATGCATCATCTTGGGGAGAACCTATTCTTTTTTTTCTGTAGAATGATGGATAAATGTGACGTGTAATTAATTATAAAGAACTTAAAAAGATAACTTTCAATAAAAAATATATTATCCCATGCATTGATGACTTATTTATCCGACTATGCGGAGTTCTATTCTTTTCCAAGATTGACCATCTTTCAGGATGTCATTAATTAATGGTCAAAATGGAGGATACACCAAATATGGCATTCTATACATTGTATGAACACTAAGAATTTATAGTGATTAATTTTTGCCTTACTAATTCCCCAAAAATCTTCATTTATCTAATGAATAGTTTATTTAAAGTGTATATTGATTAGTTTTTGTTAGTATTTATAGATGATATTATATTCTCTTTAATGAGAAAGGAAGAACATGATGATCACATGAGAATTTTACTAAATACCCTGAGAAAGAAATGGATTTTTTCCAAATTTACCCAGTGTGGTATTTAGCACTAAAAAGTTTCATTTTTTGATCATATATTATCATGTGAAAGGATATATGTGGATCCAAAAAAATAGGGGTTGTTTTAAGATGGTTGAGACCAACAACTATAACTAAAATCTAACATTTTATTTGATTGGATGAATATTATTCATATTTTGTGAATGACTTATCATGATTATCTTATCCACTATCCATGCTGACTCAGAAAGGAGTTATGATCATTTGGATTGAAAAATGTAATGATAATATCAAATAGTAATAATAAGGTTACCTAGTGTACCTGTGCTCGCAGTATCTTGTAGTGGATAATGGATTGTGATCAATAGTGATACATCCAAGAAGGGGATATGGTGCGTTCTAATTAAAAATGATATGTTGATAGCTTATTCGTTACTCCAGTTGAAAATACCTGAGAAAAATTACCCATGTCTTGATTTGGAGTGAGCTACGGTAATATTTTCATTTAAAATATAGAGGCATTATCATTATGGTTAAAGGTGTGATATTTATATTGGTCATTAAATTTTTAATTATATTTTCACACAAATTGTTCTAAATATGCACCAAAGATGATGGTTGGAGTTGATTAAATATTATGAATTTTCAATACATTACCACCATATTAAAGTGAACAAGGTGACAAATTCATTGAGTCTAAAAAACCATGCTTTCTTATCCATGATGAGGATCATGAAAGAACTAATATTTATGGACATGATAAAGACGGATTTTTAAATTTTAACAAAAGGGGAGAAGTAATATCTTTCTCAAATGAGTTTTCAAACATCTATACAAGTGATGATTAAAGTTGAACAGATGAAATATGTAGAATTACAATAGAATGTGAGAAATAATACTGAATTCAACCATGTTTGTGATGAAATAATATGGGTTAGGAATCAGGGTTGTGTTCCTCCCATATCAAAATTAAAAATGTAGCTATTGTATGAGGATCATAATTATTTAATCTCTATTCACCCTAGAAGAACAATGATTTACATGGACGTGAAAGAGCACTTCTGGTTGGATGGCATGAAATGAGATGTCACCAAATATGTCTCTCAAGGCTTGGTTTTTCAGCATGACAATTCTAAGAGACAAAAATATGATGGGATGTTACAACCATTACCCATACCAGAATGGAAATGGGAAAACATCACAATGGACTTTGTCATCATACTTCCAAAAACATTTCAAGGAAATAATTTTATTTGGGTTATTGTTGATTTTCCTATGAAGTCAGAACACTTCATTGCTATAAGTGAGGATTTTTCCCTTGATTATATTTCCCAGTAATATGTAAATAATGTTGTAAGATTTCATTGAGTACCACTTTTCATTACATTTGATCGGGATATGCGGGAAACATTAAAGTTCTGGTGAAGTTTTCAGTATTATATAGATACATAGTTAAATTTTAGCATTGTTTTTTATCCTTATAGAGATGATCTGTCTGATAGGACAATTTATACTGTAGAACACATCTTGAGAGAATTCTCTATTGATTTAATAGGTGTTTGGTATCAACACAAAACATTGGTGTGATTTTCATAAAATAATAGCTTTCAATTTAGTATTTATATGGCTCTATATGAAGCCCTATTTTGAAAGAAGTTATGAACTCCAACTCGCTAGGAATTAGATGGGGAATGAAAGCTATTAGAACCTTATCTTATTAAAGAAATTGAAGAAAAGGTCAGATAGATTCAACATCACATAAGAGCATCTCAAACTCAACGAAAATGTTAGGATGAACACCAAAGAAATGACCTAGATAATGAAGTGGGTGATATGGTGTTCTTATGATTATCTCCCAGGATGTGTGTAATGAGATTTATAAATAAGGTTAATCTCAGCCTCAGTATATCGATCCATTTGAAATACTTAATCATGTTCGGAAGGTAGCTTATCTATTGGTTCTTCCACCGACTATATCTCATTTTTATGATGTGTCCACATATCTATCTTATGAATTTACATTCCAAATCCCTCACATGTACAAATATTAGAAGTCGCACTGTTAGAGCATGATCTTTCTTATGAAGAACACCTGCTAGTTATTCTGGACCGTAACGTAAAAGATCTATGAATCAGTACCACTCGCTTGGATAATTTTTTATGGAAGAACCACAGATTATGAAGATGATACTTGTGAACTTTTGGATATAATTATGTTGAGGTATCATGATCTTTTTTATTCCATGTGATGATGTTTTTTGGCGAACATTAGTTTAAGGGGGTATAATGATACACCCTGATGTTTTTATGAAATATTTCCTACAAATAATTTTTATTCTTCAGTATCATGGTTGGCACACCATCAGGAGTTTAAAAGAACTGCGAGATTCCCTTAATATAAAATTACTATCATTACCAAGATGTTAGGATAGCAGGAATAATTATAACATACTTATGAAAATGAATTATGAATTCCATTGAAATTTATTAGTTATGAAAAATATATATCAATTTGAATTTTGTATTTTTGAGTGAATGACTTTTGGTAATGATATTAATGAGATATATGTGTTATATATAAAATAATTATTTATTATACACTTATAATGGATATTTTGGACATAGTATATGAATAAAAACCTATATTCTCTTTAAGAACCTATTTTTTAAATGATAATTTTACACCATTGATTGTAGATACTATTTTAAATTATGATTTAGACACATTAATAATTTATATATGAATAAATTATAACGTTATTTGAAAATGGGATATAAAAATTTATATTGGACAATTTTCTGATAATTTTCTGATTACTTTCACGTTGGGATGAATATTAAAAATTCCATGAATATTAATTTAAAACAACTTCTTTCATCGATATAATATATATGGTCAAATTATCATAATTAATGGTTTAAAATTATAAATAAAATATATTTTAACCAAATAATATAATTTATTTCAAAATCATTAATTTAACATTGAATTCATAGGTAAATACATTTCAATATTTTGAAATGTTTTAACTTTTACAAACTGTTTTCTCATTTCAACAACAAGACTAATTTAAATTAATTACAACAAATATTGTGTTTTTAATTTAAAAAAATATATTCCATATATAGAATCATATGGTAAAAAGATTGTGAATATGTACTTTTATTTTTGGTCATTCTCAATAGAAACTTCTGTAATAATTTTTTTTATGGTTAATGGGAAAATCTAGTAAATAATGGTAAAACAAATTAATTTAATAATATAAAACTACTATAAAACATGTTTTAATACTATTGGACGAAATATTTCCGACCATTGAATCCATGGAACAATTTTGGGACCCAATTGATCCACATGGATGTGAAAATGACATTTAATAAGATTTAATTTAATATAAGGATAATTATAAGGAAAAGATATATATTTTACTAAATCAATTTTAATATAGGTTTATTTATCTTATATGTAAAACTATATATTGTTATTAAAAGTAAAAAAATATTTCCTACATCATGGTATTTTATTTATAATTTTTATATATTAGATAAATATATTTATTTATGAATCATTAATGATGTAGTGATTTCATTATTAATGAATGATTTAAATAATTGAGACTATAAATATTAAAATAAATTTATTTAGATCATTTTGATTTTATCCAATAAATATCTGGGATGATGTTGAAATATTATGGATGCTTTAATGCCTTTGGATAGATGGAATCAGGTTTTCATTAATTTTTAAAAAAGTCAAATACGAATGGTGTCAAAAATTGACATAATTCATACAATGAAACATAAAATAGTTTATTAAATGATATTAAAATTCATAAAAATATAATATTATTCCAAATGGAAAATATAAGTACTGAATATCGTAAATAAATTTTTTTGGATCGTTTGTAATTATATTTTTATTACATTAACCCACAATATGTCAAGAACATGATATGCCATTAAGATTAAAAAGGGTAAAATAAGGGTTAAAAAAATTCTATAAGGATAAAAGAATATTCAAAACATGTATAAAAATTATTTTATTATAGTTATTAAAACCAAAATCATATTATATTTTAATTGAATATTTTATGGACTATTTTTAATTGATATTGAATTTATACTAAATTAATATTTTTAGATACTACTAATGTACCCCATCCTATCTTATAAAAGAGAACCTCCTCTCTATGCTCTTCACTTCATTTTGATCCCTAATGATTGGGAAACACCTTCCTGTTCTTATTCTTAAAATCCCTAGTAAATCTTTTGAATTATTCGACTTCTAAAAGACAACATCTGGTTCCCTAAGAGGAAATTCAAAGGAGGCGCGTTGAGGAAGTGGAAATATCCTTACCAATTCATTCAAATATATTTCTACTTATACATCCACGTATGTTGTTGTATCATTATAAAGTAATAACATTATTATCACACATATAATGATATGTTATTATAAATATGAAACAACTACATTTCACCTTTTATCCATCCAATATAAACCGAGATCTATTTGAGGTCTTACATACGACATAACGTCTCCACACCTTGGTGTAATCTATTATTCACCACCAATTTACTCGGATTGGTATAATGGTGGAAATAATGCCCATATATGAATAATATATCATTATACTAATTTTGAGGCACTATATTCCATCCACTTTTATATCATCCAACAATTATGGGAATGATATCATCGATTGTGAATACATACGACTTACCATCTCAGCGGTGAGATGTGATTTGTTCTACATAATCATCATAAAATAATGTTTTTATAAGTTAATTTAATGAATAAATGTGATATATATTATACAAATACCACTATTTAAATGATATAACTATATCATAAAAAGAAGAATATTCACAAATCTGATAAAACATACATAGGAACATAATGTAACTAATACCTGAATTGCGAGTAAAAGTTAAATGTGAATAAATGGATGAAACTATGATCATAAAGGTTATCAAAAAATTATAATTATTATGGATTAAATTTGTAAAATTATTTAATTCAATATATTGTAGTTTCATATACATATAATTAATTTAAGACCTAAGGTAAGGGATAACATTGAAAATCTCATTTTTATCTGAGATTGTACATATGTAAGTATTTACTCAGGGAATATTTATCATCCAATCCCATGTTTTTTAATAATACTGTCCTTAAATGTTTACTATTCTTCTATGTAGGATTAATTTCATTTTTACCCATTTTTTATTTTATAACATGGTTTAGATGGAATCATTCATACGTTTACCATACGAAGTAATGTTTGACATTTTTGGAAAATGTACAAGACTCATGCTTTATTAACTTATATGGCAAGAAAAGATTTTTAAACCTTCCTTACACATTTTTTACATAAAAATTATTTTTCACAGTTTCATATTCATTTAAAAAAAATTCATCGACAATTGCATGACATTTTGGGAAGAGCAAATGTTTTTGAAAAAGAAAGGAAATTTTCCTTAGGAATCATGTTCCTGTGTTTTATCAAAATTATTTTCCATAATGATGAAAAATTGATATGTTTAAATCTATATTATTACTTTGATTTTATTTTTTTTTATCATCGAACGATTTTTATTATGTCCATTTACCTTGTATGGATTAAGTTATGATGACATAATGTTTAAGAATCCCATTTTATTACATGGGTTATGCTATGAAGATTGATTTATGATTTTTTGGAACACATAATAATGGTTTCATTATGATATTGGTGGAACCTATATCTCCCCACAAATGCATTGGGTAATTATTTATATCACATTATATATACATTGATGGAACTATAAGTTAATATTCTTTAGTGATACAGGGATTGAACGTGGAGTGAACTCAATTCAGTAATTTTCTTTATCCGCAATGATGGTCTTTGAAATGTGCCTTGAATAATATGAAATTATTTTATGTCCTTATGTTTGTATTCAAAAAAAATAGGCCTTATGTTATTACAATTGTGATTACATTTTACTTTTATAATTTATTCCATGACATGATATTGTGACATTTTATATGCAGGATAACGTTTTAAAAAGTTATGATCTTAATAATATGATATTATTTATATTTCGTTTGTTTACCCTTACTGAGCATTTGACCTCACCTATTATATGATTCTTTTCCCAGGACATGCAGAAGGGTATTAAGTATGATATTCCAAAAAGGAGTATTGTTATGATGATATAAATGGGAGACAATGTAGATGTCTTTTGGACAATTTTCTTATATTTCTCAGTTTCTTAAAACACTATACGTATACGGTCCTATCATGGATTTATTATAAATTGCAATAAATATACATCAATTATGAAATAATATCAATGTATTTTATAGAATGGATCGATATAATAAGGATATGAGAATGTGAGAATATTATTTTATGATAATAACCTAGTTATAAAATTGATTATCCTTATCATTGATTTATAAATGTTTTTAATTGTTTTCAGTAATACAATCTTCCCTCACAACCATTTCCAGTTTGATAATATTACGACATGGTAAAGAATATTTATAGGAAATTTTCAAGGAAAATTTCTTGTGGTATTTTAAAAAAATATCAAGAAGATATTTAATATTATTGTGAACTAACTTATTGGAGATATTTTGTGATAAAACATAACATTTTTTTATAATGTTGAGATAAATATACCTGATTTTTCGATTTGATTGTTTTGCATAAAAATAATGAAAAAGGATAGATTAAATTATAGATTTTATATTATAGAAATGGGAACACATTTTGTGTTATGTCCCATTATTAACGTAAATATAACATATTTACCTTCGGGTTGTCACACATTAATAATGATTGAGAAGATTAAAAAAAATTGTGTCTGTACGGTATGGAAGTACCCCATTGATATTCATCAAATGCGAATCATTTTGTGTCAGTGATGGATTGAAAATTAATAGGTTTGAATACTCATTATTGTTACGTATTGATGAAAAAACTACTACCATTCTCACGTCGTGGTTTATTGTCTCTATTTTTTAGAAACACTATCATTAGATTATATAATTTTTTACCATCCATTCATATAAAATCTATTGATCCAAAATTGTAATATGAGTTGGAGAATGAAGATTATTTTATACATTTTCAACTAGATATGTATTTTCCACCTAAATTTTTGGATATAATGGTTCATTTGGGGATTCCCACATGTGTCAGATATGAAAATATGGGATCGTTTATATACATTGGATGTATCTTTTTGAATAGTATATGATTATTTTAAAGGGATGGTTATAAATATTTATAAACTGGAGGCCTTTATTTTTCAAAAATATATATTAAAGATGATGATTGATTTCTTTAGTAATTATTTGTGTGTAGTAGAGTATATTGATGTCCCTATATCCCAAGAGTTGAAAATTAAGAGTGAAGGTAAAGGGATTTGAGGATTTAGGGTAATGTTGATTTCACATGATGATGTGATTTTAGAAAATTTATAACTTTTGAAAAAAACTAATGATTATCAATCATATATATAATCACATATTTCTGAATTAAATATATGATATCCAAAAAGAATTGAAATTTGGTTTATGATTGAGCATAAAATTAAATTTTCTTCATGGTTTATAGAGAATGTTATAATATATATATATATATATCTATATATCTATATCGGAAACATTGAAATGGTTTGTAGGGGGACCATATCTTAATGTAACAGAATGGTCTAGTTTTTATTTTAATGGGTACACATTTTACACCAAAAGATGGATGACTAGAGTACACTTCAAAATAGTGGTTTGATGGTCCTCACTGAAGTAGTGCATTTTTCTATTGAAAAGGATAAAAACACAAATTTCTCTTCATCGATATATTTTAGATTTTTTTAGGATATATGGGAAATTAATTATACACAATTTTTAGTCCTATTGATTATGTAGAATCAGGTTGTTAGCAATAATGGTGTTAGACAAGATGATTATGGGTTTACACTAGTTGATTTGAAAATATTTAACTAAAGTGAAGCACCATTTATCATAGATACAAATGAAAAAAAATGTTATTTTATGTAATTGGTCCATTGAATAACAAGTAGTCTTTAATTTTTCAATGAAAATGGTACCACTTTGTTCATGATGATGATGCTGACGATGTTATTGATTTACCTATGTCTTATTCATCTATTACGTGATTTCTGGATGATTATAATGACTATATGATAGACATAGTGCATGTAGTATGTAAGGATCATGATGTTGGTATAGGAGTAAACACTAAACTAGCCTTCTTATTATTTAAGTAATTATTTATATTTTATTACTTTTTATGAAATTTACATGTGAAAAAAAATTCATTTTTAATAGGTTGACCTAGATATATTTTTGTTATAAGAATCATGCAATCATTAATTTTTTTGAAACATAAATATGAATTCAAAATTTTTTACTGACTTATTATTTTCATCCTTATTTCAAAATAATCTCTTTTAAAATGATAAGTTGGTACACAAAAATTCATTACACTTACATATTTCATTGTTAGATATAGGGAGAGAAAGGATCAGTAATCAATGTATATCTATTTTATCATATTATTAAATATTGAATATTATACTTATTTAATGAAATAAATTAATTAATTTTTAAAATATATTTGTTGGCCTGCTTATGTGTCCTCAGTGGAGGATAATTATCCTTTTACAATATAGAAATGATTTTCTCTTGTTGGTAAACATGGTAGTATAATGTTACTAAAATAGTCACCTGGTCGGGGAGTTGAGAGATTACATTTTCGTTTTGATGATAAAAATAATGAATCCAACCCAAATGCATTCCATTTTATCAGTTATATATATATATATATATCAATTTCATGATTAATATTTTATATCATGATTGAATGTCCAATTATATTATAGTTAATCAACTAAATTGGGAGACTTTTTCGGTAAAACACCTCAAATGATTTTTTAGATCATTTTTTGAATATTTAATATTTTAAATGATGTATTTAATTTATTCAATTATATATGACATTCAAATATGAGGAAAAAAATAAATTAAAAACTATCATCCATAATTAGTAGTGGTTTGATTGAGGGATTCTAAAAAAAATATTTTATAAAAAAAATGTTGTTGAAATGAAAAGTTCCAAAAACACAAGCCTCAAGTACAATTTTATAGATTCCAATACTTGGAAAAAATTTATTGAGAACCAATATAAATAATATTTTTGTGAATGATAATTATGTTATATTATAAGATTTATTTTACATTTAATGAATTAAATATTATTATTTTTATATATAAAGTCTATTGAAGATGTCATCTGGAGGTCTATTTGATAAATGTATACCATCATACTTTATAATGTGGAGGGTAAAAATTATTAGACCAGAAAATGATCAAAGAAAAATTTGAATCATTATTATATCAATATAATAGTTGCTCAAGTGGAATGATGGAAAAATTAAATGTATCTTATAGTGAAATATAATGATCCAGCTGAATGAATTGTAAGTAAATGTTTTTTATCATTCATTGAGGTTTTTATTTTTTTAATTAAAAAATTTATATAAAAATATAAATTTATATTTTAGGATGATCTTTATGATATAGAGATCTATGTAACTTTTATCTCTATGGGTAGGATGGATAACATATATAAGTATTAAGGAATGTAAGAACATCGAGTCCATGTAAGAAGATATCCGGAATGTGTTTGGTTTATGAGCGTTTTAGGTAATCAATATATGAGTTCAAGAGATCCATAAATATAATCATTATATTATGAGTTGATTTAAAAGAAATTGTCTATGGGAAATAAAAAATCAACTAGCAATCCAATTACTGTTTTAACATTTTATGATACAATCAAAGCATGGTCGGCCTTCCCAGTCGTTTCAACATTCACAGACATAAGTGCATCAAGTACTGAATGGTCATCTAGCTCACCCCTCCCCCAGCCCACCTCATTAGTTCCTCTATCTCCTCAGTTAGACATGACTGAATATTATGGTTTCATGCTAGTGATATTCATGAATGTATTATATTGTACATATTTATACATATATTTTTCGATTTTTTACACCACTGATCGATTCAGTTGGGTTATTTCATATTATCAATTCATGTTGTTATTGATCATAATTAACCACTACCACTGCTGACTGATGATGTTATCAGAGTTAGGGATTTTATGGATAATTTTTTACTTTCCTAAGCTAACCTAGTGCATTATCTATTATACGGGGTATGTTTTTTTTTCAAAATTTTAATTTCATTTGATTATGAATTACTTAAAATGTTTTATGATATTAATTTTTTTTATAATTATCTATAATCAAAAGAAAAAATAAAAATGAATGAAAGGATCAGGAACTAGAAGTTGTAGATGCTTCTATTTTTTTTGGACAAAGAAATTATCCCACATTTGATCTTCTATGTATAATTTATTAGAATTATGTATGACTACGAAAATATGTGGTAGAAATTATACATTGATAATATTTAAATAAAAACTTATCATGAATCTGATAGAGATTAAATTCTTATGTGATCAATTATTGTAGTTTTTTTTCATGTAAGTAAATTTATGTCTATGTTTACTTGTTTATATAAATAAATATTATTTTTATTGATTTTATAATTTACATGTTTAATTATGTATAGATCCCATCTTCTGATAAAAAACAGTAGCATTGGTGTTAATGGTATTATGGATTCCGAATTAATTTCAATGGTCTTTCAATATGTGAAGGCTACTGATATAGTTAAATATATATTTGAGAGATTATCAAAAATATATATTGAATGTTTTTTTAACTATTACATGATGAGTAATAACACTAATATAATTATGAACAAATTTTTATTGTGATTTCATTAATTTTGAGAATTTTAATTATAGAGGGAACTTATTGTTAGGTATATTTTTTCTAGCAGAATGAACATTGTAATGGGTTATATCATTTTTTGGCCATCTTCATAAAAAATTAGTAGATTTTTATACAAGTTTGTTTTCATATTTATTATAATTTCATTAATTTTAATTTCTTTGTTTATTGATTTTTTATTAATTTATATATATGAAAATGTGGATCAAGGATAAAGTTTAAAATGACCACCTATTGAATAAGAATCCAAATCAAATCCAATACATGGATGTAAAGGTAAACATTTTTATATTATATAATACTTTTATTTTTGATATATATATATATTTGTTGGGTTTTAATATCACATTAATTTCTTATATCCTCCGTTTCATCATCTAAGTGGATTCATTTAAGGTGTTTATTATATTTTATGATTCATGTATTAGATAATCACAACTACAATAGTGATTGATTTCCATAATTTTCTATAAATATATTAACTCTTTTATGTTTTATTTCACAATATTCTTTTTCAAATCGTTTTAAACATAATTTTATTTTGGAGATTAAATGAAACCATGTCATATATGTATGATGAACATAGTCATATTTGATCTTTTTTTCAAACTAATTTTTATGTAAGTTTTTTATTTATGTTATCATGCATGTTTATTTTAATGTTTAATTTTAATTTTTTAGTTTTATAAAAAAAAAAATTTAAAGGAATAATTTTTTTATAATAGCTGTACGAATATAATAATATCAAATGAATTAATCAATAATAATAATAGATTATTATGTTATAATTTATTAATTATGTGTTTTTAGATCTAGTTTAAAATAACATTTAGTAAACTTATTTTTAAAAAATTAGTTTCCATATTTTGTTTTATTTTATAGATTTGTACTCTTAAATATGAAATGAATTTTTTTTGTATTATAGCTACAATGTTTCTTTATAGGGGATGCAATATTTATAACTTCATTATATAATATACTTTTACCTTTAGTGTCGGGATTCCATATAAAGTAATTAAAAATAAAAAGTTTTCTTTGGGATTTGGAGTCTATTTTTTTTTAACTCACACCGGAAATTAATTTTTAATGTTTCCTTTATAAACATCTGTTAAAAACAATGCTAAAATGATATAAAAACTAATGTAAATAATGAATCTACACTATATAACTTTTTTATTATTCCTCTTCATCCATATGTAATAAGAAGGCTACCACATCCTACTAATTATTATCTATTCCCTTCAACATTCCATCGATATTAACATCATTATTAGAAATACAAATATTACTCATACCGTATTTTTCATTCATTTCAATATATTTCAATACAGAACATGAATTTACCTAGTGGCCATTCATTGCACACTTAATGAATATATCCTTTTACATTGTCTTATAGAGGACAATATTATAATCCATTGAATTAATCAAACTCTTCATATTTTGTTTTCATTTACTTGCATTATGTCCTTCTATTACTTGATCAATGAATCTTATAATTACTATATGAAATTAACATAGGTTATTCATTACACATTATTATAATAAAGTAAATTTATTCGTAATTCTCTATGACCTCCATTTCCTAGAATCATATGGGAATCCTCCCATCACTTCATTACTAAGTTCGAGAGTTGGTTAAGGGATATGTTGTTGATAATGTTCCACAAAAACTAAACCTGAATTATAACAACATCCTTCACTCATGTGACTATACATTTGGAATACCCATCATTAATGTTTCCATCACATTCAATGTTAACCCAATTCTTTCAACTTACCACTATTGAATAAAACCAGATTACATTGAGTAAGAAACAATATTCATATTTACGAACCACATAATCAAGAACACCCACATGTAATATGTCTATATAATAAAACCATCCTTAATCGATGAAATTTTATTTTTATTCTACATTATTCATAGAAATATTAATTTTAAATCAATCCTGATGGTTCATTAAGAGTATATGATCTCCTAAAACATTTACCCCATGAGTGTGAAACCTGTTGTGTAACATGGCCTATTTTCGTGTACCAGGTTACACAGAGTAAGGGTTGACGAACCTTTTCTGAGATTTTATTCCATGGAACGTATATTCTGTTCAACATCAATATTTAGTATCTAGAAATGGATTTATTACAAGGATTCCACTCAATATATCATTTATTATGATTTAAATAATGTTTCTTATAATTTTCCATAACCATATACATATCCTTATAAATTCCCATAGGGTTATCATTAAGATTTTTTCAGCCTATCATTCAACAGATAAATAAAGCCTTTCTCTAATACATACTATAGGTAACCTATGTTTTCATACATTAACTTTAATTTTATTTATTGGAATATGTAAAACGTTACTCAAATATATTCCCAAATTACATATTAGTCTACTATATTTGGGAAATTAGAAACATAAAAACTTGTATATAAGTGAGCTACATTATCTCCTAGTATATTATCCAATAATAGAACACTTCTAAGACATATCACAACCAATAAATATCTTCATAACCTATTGTGGGAATCATAGTAAAGGGTGATGTTAGGTTCTCATTAAAAGAAATCAAGGGAGACATGTATGAATGAACATGATTATAGGGACATGAGACTTTGTGAATAACATTAGAATATTATACCCTACCTATCATACGATCATAATCATGAATCATGGAATACATCTTGATAGTTCATAAGACATTAATAATTTGGAAATAATGATCATAACACATGAAATAATAACAAAGGAATAATACATGGAATTCCAGAAGACACATATGCATATAAGATGATTTCCATAGTAGTCAAGGCACCGCTTACAAGGACATCATAGTAGAATGGGTTCACTCCACAAACAATTATTTTATTCATGGTTCAATACCATTCCAATCAATGTAGTTTGTTTTTGCTCACCATACCATATTGGTATTTATGGTTCACACCCCTATCCATCTTAGTAGTCATGGTTCACTCCCAAGACCATATTATTCAATTTCATAATATAAAAATCATTACTCGTAGAATTTTAGGGAGATATATGTACATATATATCATCATTAAACCATATATACATGTTCTAAATGTTCATAAACCACCATGTAATAACCCAATAAATTAAAGTGTTATTATAAACATGTAACCATGTCTTAACCTCTACAAATAGATTGGTTTCATAATCATTTCATGAAAGAATAACCTATGAAAATAAACAGCATTCATTATAATAAAACCCAATGAAGAGTAAAAGTTTTTATAGTCCCACCACCTTTGAAAGTGAAACACATTTCATAAACATCATGAAATCAAAAACATAAACCATTTGGTGAAACAATATAAATGGAAACATTGAATCACTTCCACAGAAAAGCATGTGTAACAGAAAAAAATGTCATCTTAGATTGAAATTAATTTTTAGATATCTTTCAAATAAATTTCCTTGAGTGAAATATCATTTAATATTTAAAAAAATTTAAAATATAAAACCTATTGAAAACCATTTTCCATTAAAATATATGAAATTTTAGAACATATGATTGAAATCATATTGAAGAACCATTTCCTTTTTAAATATAATAAAATAATATTTAAATTTTATTAAAACATTTTCCCTTAAAATATTATAAATGAAGTAGTAATTTTTTTTGAAAATATTTTCCATTGAAAATAATTTGAAAAAATATAAATGATACTTTGAAATAAATGTAATTTTATTTGGAAACACCCTTCTGAAATTTATTTTCATTGAAAATAAAATTGAAAACATAAAAAAATAATTGAAAACGTTTTGGAAACCACTCTTCTGAAACCACCATGAAAACATATAAATAATTCACGAAAACATTTTGAAACCCATTTCATTTAAAACACTTTAAAATATTGTAATGAAATCATGAAAATGATTTCGAATCCAATTTTTAATAACTCATTTATGACATACTGATAAAAAGTAATCTTAAAAACATTAAAATCTAATAAATACACCTTGATATAATTTTGAAAACCTTTTTTATAAAACATGGTTTTTAATGAAAACATATTTCTAACTGAAGAAAGAGAAATAGTCAATATTTATTAAACACCCATTCTTAATATTATTATTTGCAAAAATGTGCAAAATGGTAAAAATATGAGAATATTTCATGAAAATAAATTATATAATACAATTTATTGATTCGTTGGATATATGGATCATTATATTCCATCAATGGAAAAATAATTATCAACATGTTTCATAAATGATTATATTTCTTCAATAAACATTTACCACATGGTAACTTTCAATTATACACCCCATGTATGAAAATAAAATTACATGATGCCAAAAATTTCATTAATGTATGGTGATTAATGATTTAACATTTCATTGATATTATATATAACACATTAAATATATAGTTTCATTAAATTTCATGTCTCAATGAATGAAAATTGCAACAAAATTACTTTACAATGTTGTTATACTTTGCAAACTAAAACCCATGAATGAAATATCTATAAATAAATATCTAAATAAATTTATACATAAGTATAAAAATAGTATAATTAATTTATTTTATTTATACATAAAACAAATAAGAAATATGTGGGTAACATGGTATTTATCTCAGAGAAATGAAAAAGGGAGATGAAATTCTTTACCTTATGTCTTTACTCTCATTGTACTCGTACATAAATAATGTATAATTAATTAAATATTATTTTAAATTTCTTATAAAAATTATTTTTACATTGAATACCATGTATTATTTACATATTAACTTATATTAAAAATTTAATAAGAATTCCATGTTAATGTAACATTTTTCGTAATAACCGCTTTGTTTATCATAATTGTTTTGACTTATCATTCTTGATCCTCTTATATAAGTAAGGATTTAATTATTTACATAATGTTAATGATGAATTATGAATCATATATATTCATTATTTAAAAATTTATAATATTATATATAACATAGATATATTAAATTAAATACACCGTTCATGGAGACGGTAGGTCATACATACTCATGAATATTATTTCCATTTTCATGGTGTATTGAATGAATGAAGGATAATGAAATATATGAATATAAGTATATAATATAATTAAATTTATATTATTATGTCATATATGTTATATAATTTTTCAAAAAACATCCATAATATATTCCAATTAAAATTTTAATGAACCACATCACTTTGAGGAAATGGTAGTCCACATTTCCACAAGCAATGTTAACATATTTATCCACAATGGAATGAATGAAGGATGTTTTTATAATATATATATATATAACAATAAGTAAATTGTGGATATAATATAATTAATATTTAATTATATTTTCCATCATAATTACTAACCATAAGAGTTAAAAATGGTAAAAATAAAAACATTGTTTTTTATTTAGTACTTCAACAAACACAAGAATGGTATGGTCATTATAAATTAAATGGAAGATTCTGTAAGATTAGGTCGAAACCATAAAATAAAAATAACTTGTTGTATTAAATATTCAATTTCAATTATGTTTCTTAGGAATAATAATAAATTGGTTTGTGTAAAAAGAAAATAAACGAGAAGAGCTTGAGGAAGGATGTTACTTCTTTTTTGGGTAACTTCTTTTCGTTTTCCACAAAGGAATTTCGTGGATGAATTTATACTAAAAGGTAGGATTAAATTAGTAAGTTAAGTGTTTTGGAAATTGTTTTGGGTAATCTATTTCTGATCTTATGTGTTTTGAGAGGTGTGAAAAATTGGGGATAAGTGGTGGCCTTTTTATTGAATGGAGGGGACAACATTGGAATTTTATAAAACTGGTTATGTGTACCCACGTTTTTGACTACAATAATTCATCCAAAACCATCCAAACTCAATAATTGATTTAATTTATGAAATAAATTTATAAAACAGGTGTTTCTCATTATTCTAGGTTATTTTCGTAGTTATGTTTATGATTTTTTCCTTTATAAATATTAATTTTACATTAATCATTGTAATTATTCATTATCACTTTCTATTATCATTTTCGTCCAAAATTAAGATGATATTATTTAAATATAATTATAATACTTATTATAACTATTTATGTTTATTTTATTAAATAAAATTCACATAATCAGTAATATTATGTTTAACGATAATCTCATTGACAAGATGAGAAAGTTGGTTTTTTCTGTTACAATATTCTAAAGATTATTATTATTTTATATATAAATTCAATATTAAATGATTTAAATGACCTAAATTGGACTAATATATAAATTATAGATCTATTTTTACTTTAACACAAATATAAAATATAACTAGAATATATAAATATTTTACTTGAAAAACCAATTTTGAAATAAAATCCAGTACTTTTCACTATTTATCCAAAAAATGATGTTACTCAGAAATACTCCAAAACTCACCCTAAAAGAAATTGAACATTATGAATTAAAAAATAATATTAATTTTTTACATTTCAATTTCAAAAATATTATAAAATTAATTTTAATATTGTATATATAACTATATAAAATAAGTTCTTATGAAGAAATATTATTTGTAAACATTTAATGACATTAACAAATATTATATTTTTCCATATCACCATCTAAAAATAATGTATGAAAATTATTTTTTAAGATTAATAATATTAAATTTTATTTCTTGGTTATAATTATCATTTAAGATAATTATAAAAATAAAACTATTTTTCAAAGAAACACAATATTTCATATAACACACACTATGTCTGTTTAACAAGTAGTTATAATTTTATTAGTGTTTAATGTAGCACATAATTATCAAGGGGTATCATATATGGAATTATTATCATGGTTTAGTTTATACAACATGAATCACTTAGGGAATTTATATATGAGATGATATATTACGTGCTTGCATGAAAAGAAAAATATCAAAAAAAATATTAAATTAACATAAAAATATATTTAAAAAGAACTCAAGGTGCTACACATATGACCTATTTTTACTCTGCAACCCCTACATGTATGTTGATGCGACGGATGTTCCTGCACGTTCTATTTAATTGAAATCTGAAGCATCCATATTAGATTTTATTGTTTTGAAAACGTAACTTTCTACTGAGACGTAGTATAAAGATTGTTTGGGTTCTATCCCATGGGGATTTGTGGTAGAAATATAAACCACGTCTTTGGACTCTTATGAATTAGAGTCCTCGTTATTTTTTTCAGTTTGGGAAACCTATTTCTATAGTTTTTGACATTTTGATTTTGGAATAAGGATGGAGTTGAGCTAATTTTCATGGTTTTTTTGGAAATGATTATCTTAATTTAAACATAGTGAGATCCAAAGGTTTAGGCAGTGATGAAAACATAGGTTACAAATTGAATATTGTAAAACTAGCTAGTTCTTACTAAGTGGTAACATTTTATTGGTCTAGAGATATTGAAACAATAGATGTGTCAATCATTTCATCTAATATATAATGTGTCTCAATTTAATGGTCATATCATAGTCCTACTTTAATAGAATAGGGTCTTGCATTCAAATGTCTTCTGGTTTAGAATGTTCAAAATAATTTTATATTGTATTTTAATTTTTCAACATTACTATTCTTTATGGTTATGATGTTGAGACTTTAGGATTTATTGTGTTTGGAAACACCTACTCTTGATCGCTACCCTTGGTGGATTACACCATCATAGTTAGATTGAATACAGTTAAATGAGGAAATGAAATCATGCATTACAAGTTACGATTAAATTTTCCAAAAAAATAAAATCATTTAGGCCAACCAATTAATAAACATCCATACAATAACATGTACTATAGATCTCATATAAAGGAAAATTAAATTAAATACTTTTTAGAAGTAAGGATGAGAATAATCGCCCAACAGTTCATTGTGACTTGTTACATAGAACGACAAATGTCCAAAATGAAAGAAATAACGTAAAATATTAAAAATAAAATCATAATTTTATCCCAAACAAATTTATTAAATTAAAAAAATGAACAGAGACTGTGAAATTTCTAGTTTGGTTTAGAGAATGTAATAGAGAATGAGAATGGAATGAATGAAAAAAATAATCTTCTATGAGCCTAAAAAAACATCTGCCCTTTTGTTGTATATATAGAAAAAATATTACATGTCATGTAATGTTAATTCACATCCTGTAATGTTGATCCATGAGTTTCTCTAAAGATTTTGAATCTATGAATTCATCATCTAATATTTGAAACATTGACCCTACTCTCGACGTCTGACTAGGATTAACGATGTGTCACTTCCATAAGATGGAAGAAGATTTTTTTAAAGGTTCCTTGAAATGTATTGTCCGATGGAGTCATGTAATGGATTCTATAATTTAATTCTCCCTGAATTTTTTCATGAGTTTCTTCACAACATTCTTTAGGTTGTGAAACACTACTATATTTCATTTCAGGAGGTTTCAAAACATGTAATAGGAATATTTTTTCATTTATTGCATATTTCACTTTGAAACATTGGAAGCCTATTTCAGGAAAAATTATCAAATTCTAATTGATTTATCAAATAATTAATTGAAAATATTAAATCAAATGATAAAAATATGTGTAAATTTTTTCATCTTATCAAATCCCCCCACACTTGAAAAATTTATTTTCCTAAACAAGAAAGGCCTCAATAAGGATTTCGAAGAGGTATGAAATTTTAAATGCATTATATACTCATTATATTATACATAATATAAATATATCTTAGTTTAAAAAGTTTGTATTTTGAATCATCCCTTTATAGAAAATCAATCACGCCTCATAGATTAGTTCTTTGAAAGAATTCATAATCATTTAATTAATATACCTTAAACACTCCTTTAATTCAATATCCACTTATAATTTAAAATACAATGAATTTTCAATCATTACTAATGGTTAAATTAAGCTATATTTATTCTCTCACCTAGAGAACATTCTCCTAACTATCAGTTTTCATTGGTTTTATTATCTCAAATTTTAAATAAAAATTCTAAATCATTCCTAAAGTATTATGAAATTAGGTTTGAATGACTTTGAGGAAGGTGGAGGGTAGGTTAAAAGTGAAAAAAATAACAAAATGTGGTGTATGCTATGAATTATAATGCATGAATTTCTCTACAAGTGTAATAAAATTAATCCTCTATAGATAATAAACTCTATACTCCCATAAAATCAGGTTTGTTCCATGTATATGTCATGTAAGAGAAAAAAATAATTATAAAACTTTGTTTTTTTATCCCATGTTTATGTATGATATCATATCCATCCACCATCCACATATGACCATTATGGTGATTCATCAGTATGGAAATGGTGATTTTTGATCTTCTTAAAACACAACCCATGTCAAATTTTGTCTTTCATTGGTAATATTCAAGTAAAATGATAAATGTGAATTGAAACCAAGTATATATACATCACACTCAATGATTTTTATGAGAAACCTAATAAATTTTCAAAGTATAATCTTCTCATGCTGACTAAAAACCTCTCCCACACTTATTCAACTTAAAGTCAAGTCATTATACAAAGATCAGCTCTGGAAAGGATAATTAACATGGTGTTACTATATCCTAAAAGTTCATTCATGTAATATACAAAAATAATTGAGAGTGATGTAATTTGGGACTCATTACAATGTAGTTCAACAAAGATTTACCCAATAAATATAAAATTATATTCATTCAGTCATAACCTTAGTAAGATCACAGTGCATGGTCTGTCAGTTATACATGTCCAAGGTGTCACTCAATAAATATGATAAGAATAAGATATTAAATAGTTGGATTAGATTCCTCAATGTCATGCAGATAAAACAAGAAAATTTAAATCACTATGGGAATAATGCCATGTAATGTGTAAATTAACCTTAATTTCAAAATTGATGAATTTGAATTAAATCATTTTCGTAATAAATCATTCTAAAAAATAAAACATTGATAAAACATGGATTTACAATAGCTTCAAACATAAATTTATATTTTATATAAGTGGATGAAATGATTTTTAGTTTTAAATAATTAATTTAATTTGAAAATGTATCCCAGATAGATGAGAATATGAAAATATTTGAGTTTATTGAATGTTAAACTCCTGAAAAACCTACCTTGTATGTTGAATGATAAAATGTACTCATTATCTATGATAGTATTACAGGCATCATATGGCATAAAAATCTATGATAAATGAAAATAAAAAAGACATATTAATTACTAAGGGAATAGAGAGATCCCTATAAAAAGTGGAATGCCATGGGGTAACATGGGCTGTCATGATTTTGAATTTGTTCCACCTGAAAATGGATTAGAAATAAAATCCCCACACTAATCAAAGCATTAGTCCATAGGTTAAAAATAGATTAATATTAGAAATATAGGCAACTAAAAAGTATGATGACAAATTAATCTAATTTTATTTATATGTAGGAAGGATTATAAAATAAATTTAAATTTGGATCATGATAAAAATAAAAATACTGTAGAACTACAATCAATATGAAGATTAAAATGAAAAAATATATTTAATATGTTTTTCCTCCCACAGAGTACTTAATGTTTTAATCACCAATGAATCATATGGAACATAGTATCATACATTTTTTCCCATCGACTAAGTGTCTCCTCTATCATATGTAGCTACTCATGGCAGTTTCATCAAACTCACAGGGTTTGTTGACCAGATTTATAACTCTTAGAGAATTGTGATCATGGATTAGTTGTGGAATGAAAGGTATTATAAGTCATGGTTGTGGTAATTTTTCATAGGTCTCTATATAGAGTTCATTATTTTTATTTTCTCTCTCTTCCACATACTGAGCCACACGTTGAAATAGAACAGATTGTGATACAGGTCCATTGTTAACCACAGACAATACAAAAAACCTAGACATGGATATTTTATATAAATGATGTTGATTTAATTTTTATGCCAAGTAACATGGATAAAAATCATCTTATATATATATAAAATTGTATTTGTTCCAAATTATGTGACATAATATGAAAAAAAAACCTTCCCTAATAGAAAACTCTACATTATATGTGAGTAAGGTGGCTAACTAAGGTAAGCTGGAGGAATCAAAAACCACCTTGTACATCCATTATCGACCAGGTAGTTGTGGTAGTTTCCCATCTATAACAGTGGATATGGTGGAAATTGGTGTATATGGGTCATCAATTGGTGGTGTGTTAATGGTGTAGGGATGATGGGATGTAGAATTTGGTGAGATGTGATGATCCTATGTGGGGATATGGGTCTGAAAGCTCTATCAACAAATGGATCCTTGGTGGATGTGGTAGTGGCCAACCCCTTTCCCCATATGGCCTGCATAGTGAGGTAATTCTACTAGGCAGTAAAGAGAGGGAGCTACGATTTTAGGTCCAAATGGGTTATTGGTGGTGATGGATTATTAGAATAGGTAGGGCCGGCATGTTTTTCTGGTGGCTGAGATCTTGTGAGAGATGAGGGTGATGGATGGGTAATAAAATGTGAAATCTGAGCATTTGGGAGGTGTAAATGGGAAGATATCTATCAAAATTTCTCCAAGATGAAGATATGCATGGCCTAGAGATCTGTCATGGTGGAATGGGTGGGTGGAGCTGTCAAGGATGCGGTGGTGGTAGAGGCATATGGGATGTGATGGAGGGGAAGTGGTGTATGATGCTAGTGTTGTATCTGTTGTAGGTGCCTCTGGTGATGTGTCAACTATGGAATGGACTCCTGGGGACCACAAGAATGGTTTCTAATATATATCCTAGAGATTTTTTTTATGAATCATTATAAAATAAATGGCCACCAATGGTCCATAGGATGTCAGGGTTGGCTCAACATTAAAAATTTTGAGATGGTTGGCCTGGTGTGTGATGATGAATAATCCCATCAGTGTACCTTCGGTTCGCAATGCATGAGCCAGGTAGAAATAGGTGAACTGGGTATCGATGTTGATGGTTGGGCCACCCATAGTTTCTTCCAAGATTTTGACATCGACCTAGCTATCCTTCCAATGAGATTACTCACGGGATAACAAGGTGTGTGTCACAGATTGTTGGATTTTCTGAAGTGTTGGGCTGGGTATTTGAGTGGATTTTCTGATCTAGGGGTCATGAACTATCTGAGAATATCAGTTGATCATATTCTACATTCGAATAAGATTAAACTGGGGAGGCTCGAGATGAAGCATTAGAAATATCTCATATATATAAAACTCATATGTGTATATTTCCATGCTAGTACCAAATTCAGTGAATGAGAGCTCATGTGGTCGGCATCCCGGATAGAAGAGATGGTTATGCACTGCTACCTCAATCATTGAACAAATCCTAAGAATGACTATTTTTATGTTTCCACACATACCACCATAATTAAAGTGATATGGAGTCGATCACGTATCTATTGGTACTTGTCATTAATGTTCAGGCGGGCGAGAATATCCATGTAGGGGGACATATTTGTCCTCATTGGATTTTCCTTCTACTGGACGTGGGTGACATGGTCCTTATGGTTTGTGAATAGTAGAATGGGGTGAAAATGGAGGTTTTTATATGAAAATATGTCATCAGATCTAGTATCGAATATTTTTTAGTCGCGTTCTTATAACATGCTTAAAGGGTGGCAAGGGAGATGCTTCCTGATACAATAAGGGGGTGTGGGGTGTAATGCCTGATGGGAATTTCACATTAAAATGATCATCAGGAACTGATATTGACTCTGATTGTCTATGGTGCACTATATTAGTCCACACTATTCTGAGAGCAGGACTAAGAGGTGCGAATTATAGATAGGATGATGATGGGGGTGGTTCAGTTTAGGCTGAAATGGCAGGATTGATAGGAGTGTGGGTTCTCAATCATGAAGGATGGGGTTTGAGTTGATCATATGAGAGTGGAGGAGGGAAATGGGAAGGGGAAGTGTAGGTATTGAGGGGGAAGGTGAGTGGGGATCAGTTTACATGGGATGATAACCTAGGTTCATGGATTGTAGGTATAGTTTCATTTCATGGAAAATAGGTTCAAAACAATTTATAAATTAGGTTGAGTTATTACAAGACATGTAACTCAGTTTAAAATCATTTATTTATGAGTTTATGAATTTTTTTAGAAAAGTTAAATGTCGTCTAATATGTTTACATTACGCATAATGGGAATTTTTGGATATGTATTGGTTCAAACATGGGTCGTCAACTCCTTGAAAGTACTAATATTTACTGAGGGTCATTCTAACCTAATCTATACTAAGATGAACCACCCTGGGATTCCTCCCAATGAGTTCTTCCATTAAACTCAATATAATCAATCATTTATGGTCTATATAAATTTCAAACATTTAAAAATTCCTTCCAGGGATGGTTTTTGATAAATTTTCAACCATTTACCATTAATATATCTAGCTGGTCCACCTTCATTCTGAATTTCAATGGCCCCATTGGGAAAAATTAAATGATTTGGAATGGGAAATATCATCTAGATTTCATCTTCCCATGATACAATTTTAATATTTAGTTGAATAAGAGGACCATATTTTATATGAAAAATGAGAAACTAATAATGAATAGATCATAAAATTTATTAGTATTATCTATATAGATCATGGAATTTTGCTAATAATATTTTATGATTTCATAAAATTCTTCAAAGTGTAGCATCTAAGGTTATCCATAATATTGATATAGCTTCTTAATTTCCCTGTATAAGAGATTCACGAGTTCATCTATAAAATGAAGAAGTCTTCCATAAACCAATCTGAATGGTTTGTTAGCAATGGGGTTTTTATAGGCAGTGCGGTATTCCCATAGTCCATCATTTAATTTCAAACTCCAGTCACATCAACTTGTCTTTTTTGTCTTCTCCATGATTTTCTTTATTTTTAATTTTGAAAAATAACCATTCTCACTTGTTTTTGGGTGGTATGGTGTTCCTATGAAAAACCTAAATCCATAATTTTCTAGATATTTTTTAATATATTGATTGTTAGATTGTGTTCCTAGATCACATATGAGTAATATTGAAAATCCAAATCATGTGAAAACATTCTCTTTTTAGGAAATCCAAGACCACTATTGTTGCATCATGTGATGTGGCATCAACTTCTACCATCTTTGTGAGATAGTCACCACATACAAAAATGATGTACATTCCGTATGTATTGGGAAATAGTACCGTTTAATCTATTCCTCGTGCATTGATGATTTATTATTCCATGAATGGGTTATTACACATTTCGTTTCTATTCCCAATGGCCCAATACGCTGGAACCTATAACAGTATTGAAAATTTTCCATTGTGTCTTAGTGTAGGGTGGACCTAAAAATTACACATTGAAGTATATTTTCTATGGTTAAGTCAGATCTGTTTTTCCATTAATAGGTGTAATATTTCACATATCTATCAAATATGGGATTTAATTTTCACGAATTAGTGGGAAAAAATCTATTAGCATAATTCATGAATAGTAGGGGTTCATACTTTTTATAAATCCTCACATCAGCTAAAAATATTTTCTTTTACTAGTAGGAGAGATCATGGGGACGATATCCCAGAGAAAGATAAATTTCAATAAAGGAAAACAATAGTTTCACCTTAATACTGAAAATTGGTTCATCATGAAAATTGAATTTCATGTTGATGTCATCGTCATCCTTGATGTGTGATAGTGGATTTTTGGATTTATTACCAAAAATAACGTATTTGGTGCATTTATTATCAATGAAAAAAATAACAAATTCAATGAGAAGGAGGAGACATCTTATCAACCTTTTCTTGGAATCTTTTTTTTATTAAATAGCTTAGGGAAGCATGATCGGTGTACACAATAACTTTTTGCAATACCAAATAAGAATATTTGTTCCGAATACATACTCAATAGATATGATATCATTTTTTGTAGTTGCATAGTTTACTTTAACTCCTTTCTATGTGTGGATGGAAAAGAAGACATGAAAAAATTTTCAACCATCTATTTTTTATAAAACATAACCAACATAAATGTCACTAACATCACAAATCAATTAATAATAATTATCCCAGTTATGTGAATTGATTAAAGGGGTTTCTATCAGGATATTATGTAAAGTATTTAATATCTGATGAAATTATTTATTTTATTAAAATGAAAATTCATTTTAAAAGAGGTGTGTTATTCTTTGGGAAACATTTTTAATATATTATACAAATCTCTCATAGAATTCATTATGGACCAGAAAACACCCACTTAACTATTTATGGATAAGGAATATATTTGATGACATTTATCTTACTAGGATTTAATTCTATACCATAGTTATAAATTTTATGTCGGAAGAATATTCCTCTTATAAACATTAAATGAAAACATTTCAAAATTCAAAACTAGAAGTATCATCTCATAGTGTCATAGGACTAACTCAATATTTCATAGGAAAACTCTGAAATACTGGCCATAAAATAAAAAAGTCATCCATAATTATTTTCTATAATTTATACATGATATCATGGAATATATTATTTATGCATTATCAAAATGATTCTTATGCATTACACATAGCAAATAACATTTTCTGTAGGGAAATGTGTACAACGGACATGTGAATGAGGGTTTTGAGTAATCATCCAGGTTCAAATCAATTTGATTATTTCTTGAATATCCATCTTGAAAACAGTAAAATTAATTTCCTTCATTTCTCTAAATATTCTTATAAAACAATGGAAATGTGAAAATATATTTCTAATTTTTTTGTTTAATTTTATTTAATCGAAAAAAACTCACCATCTAGTGATGTTTCGTGTTGAGGTTAATTAATTTACATTAGATTTTTTTCCACTGAGATCCCGCCATTATGAGGTACTACGTATTGTGGGATCACCCATATTATATCTGATATTGAAATAATTATTTCAGCATCTAGAACATCATCACTTCTTTTTTGACAGCATCTTTCATTAGTGGTTTGAACAACCATTGAGGGCATTTATTGGTTTTTTCACCTACCTTAAGAAATATTTTCTTGTTGAATAGTGTAGGAATGATCACATTAATGTAATCCACTCACTCTGAAATTTACAGCTGGTGTATTTCCAAAATGTCAAAAAAATTCCTCTTGTAACTGAGATTGTATACTGATACTGATTAATGGTAGAGAGTTTGATGCTCATAAGTATGAATACATTATATTACAATTTAGATGATTCAACTCTTGTATCGTTGGATGAATGATGTAGGGTGTAAATGGTTTGAATGTATCCCTTTTAATAGGTTAATTGTAGTTAAATTCATCAAAATCATATTATTATGGTACATCAGGGGGTGAATCTTGATAATATTCTTCTATAAACATATAATAATTTCACTCTTGTGTAATATAAATAGAGTTGTAATCAAGAAAATCATATAAGAACCTTGAAGAATCCCCTACTTATATAATATAGTCTTAATACCTATATGTCAATAACAACATACCATAATTGAATGTTGATGTATATCTTCATTATATATGGGGAGAACTAATATTGGATCTATTGATGTATAGGGACCGTGAAATACCTCACATCAAAATCTACATCTGGAAATTGTTTTAAAACATAACATTAGAGGTTCTTACACATGATACTGAAATATTTCCCATCAAAACTCCCAGGGTGAAGGGTAAGGATAAATAGTTGATAATCCAACTTTATGTTTAGAAAAATAATTTTATCCTAAAATATAGCTTAGTAATTCTCCCATAAAACCACTAAATCCATGTGAACCCCATTGAATAAGAAGAACCACTACCAAGATTACTTTCATAAAATCATCAATGGATAAAAAAACCTATACCTTCTAGAAAAATGAATCAATCTGAAGTAAATCAATCCCTCCTCCAACAATGTCCTAATTTCATAATCTAAAAAGGATCCCCCCATACTTATACAGACCCTTATTCTACAACACTATTAGTATCCTCCTATAATTGTCATCTTCATTTATGTCAACTCTATGATGATCATATAGAATATTCTAATAATGGTATTTGATTCCATCCAAATGGAGATTCCATCCTGGATCTATTCATATAATATAAAATCCAATTGGGACACCTAAACCTAGAATATAGAATATTTATGTTTAAATTTTTAATTTAATTTCTACATAATTCACATATTCATCAAAATTCAAATAGATACATAAGAAAATAAGGATATTAGATCAATACATAGGTCTATAACCCAAAATAAATATCACATAACTTAGAATGAATAGTAAAATAAATTGTAATTATGTTGAATCACATATGTTCCCGAATTTTTATTTCCATGACGATCTCTATTACTTACATCATTTACCAATTTTAGTTAATTATGTCTCCCTACCAACCCATACTTCCTCAGTAATTTATATCTCTAAAATATATACAATAATTCAACCATAATCTCTAATATAACACAATCATGAAACCACCATCCCCCTCCTCATTTACCCCCCTTGTATGATAACAAAGGGAGAGATGATGAACATGGAAGCATGCCTCATATAAGTTATGGGCTATTGACTAGTACTAAGATTATAAATTATCAAATGAGAGAAATTACCCAACTAAAAAAATTTAAAATAATAGATAATATGATAATAAACTATCCATACCATTCATAAATAAATAATAAATCCCAATAAAATAATTTAATGTCATTCATTAATGAATATGACTAAAAGGTACGATAGGAAATTCTTAGGCCACGGCCATGAACTCCAATAGCTAATAAATGATCTAGTAAATCCCCTATTGATCACCAAATAGATCTTATGGACCAATGAAATAGAATATATATACATAGGGAGATTATATAAATAAACATAGTAGGATACACCATATAACCTAACATGAATAATTCCATGATTCATACTAAAGCTCAATGAATAAGTAATGATAAAACTTATTACCTAAACTAATAAAACTAATTCCTATCCATACCATGGAGGAACCACCAAGTTACTCATACTTGTAACCATATCCATATAAAATCATATATATAAAATAAGGTTCCTTACTACCACTTCCACTTTGATATGTTACTCTCATGACCTAACATGTCATATCTTGTGCTTATACCTATAACAATTCATTCTTCTACAACATTAGTAAGCTTTCTATAACCATATTTTATTCTTTTATGTATTTTAATATGATCCAAGTTGAAGTTTATAAGACAGTACATTCCATGTAAAATGAATTGTCATCAATCCACTATCACCCATGCATGTATTCTCATGGGAAGTCATAATAACCCTCAGTGGATAGAATTATATACGATAAACATAAGCCATTACACCTCAAACATAAATTTATAGTAAAATATGGATCCATCAGTGATCATCTGAGTCCAAAACTGATAAATTAATTCCTACATTTCCATCATATGAACACATAATATACAATATTTATCATTACAATGGAAGATAGGGATAAGCCATCCATTTGTTCCCTCTCCATCCTGAACATTGATGAAAATACCCCCCAAAAAATAATTGGGATTTGGTTTCCCATCCATATTAAGCTGAGAATCACAAGAAATCATAAATCATAAATTATATATTACACATAACAACAATATGGTAATCTAACTAGCCATATAATAAACTGCAACTATCTTCCAAAAAAATATCTAGATGCAACCCCGAATTATAGTTCTACAACATGCACACAATGATAATGATTAAAATATCTAAATATTTCGACATTTAAGTTTAGTATTTAATATTCATTAATTTATAAATCTAAAATCCAATAATCAATTATTAAAAGATTTCATTAATTTATTATTTAATTAAAAATTAAATTAATTTACCAGATAACAAGATTTGTAAACCACATTACATTTCTGAAATATATTTCAATTCAAATTGAGTATTTATTTAATCCATTAAATGGTTATTGTTAAGATTTTAATAATAAAAAATTTATCTATGAACATCACTCAATCCCCAGAATCTATTATAATTATACTAATCATTCGATTATCCCTACAATATATGACTCATTATATGATAACATATTTAATGTTTCACTTTTTGTGCATAGAAGCAGCTATAATAAGTAGCTGAGAAACACAACAATCAATATTTTGGTACTCTTTCCATTAAAAGGAACATCAAGAATAAAAAAATGATAAATTATCTAATATATACTCTCTGTAGCATCCCTAATTCCATCCCCAACACCATTTCAAAAATCACATTCCATCTCCCCATTATCGACATTAACCCCGACAAGAACCATAGTAAATCTTGTATATTCATCATAAATAATGAAAACATTATAGGTTATCATCAAATCAAATAAAGGATCTAACATCCTAGATGAATCATAAAATTAAAAAATGATTATTTATGATGAAACAATAATGATATAATAATAGACATAACTCCAATTCATTAAAGCCATTATAAAACACGAATGAGATGGCTCAACAGTGTAAAATTATCTTTACAAAAAAAAATAATTTAATTACAATAATTAATTATCTATTTGATTATACAAATGTTCAATAGTAATAAGATAACAATAATATAATTATATCCATATCTAATAATAAATGAAAAATATTCTATAACAATCACTCCCATTTTTGATCAATATTAATGAAATAAATCTGTTAAATTCCCATGCCTCTTCTAGTAATTATTACAATGTTCAAGATTTATTCTATATATACAATTTTAGGAAAATTTAACATGATATCACAATAATAACTCAAAAACTAATAGATGGTACACAATAATGAAAACATCATGATAATATCTCAATTTAAACATATGATAAATATCACATTTTGTTTTTTTAATATTTAGTAATTAATAATTACCAATAATAAAAGATAATACATTCCAATTTACTATATTTATAATTACATTTCATACACATATTTATTATTAATTCCCTAGTCACCCATGAATAAAAAAAATGAAACATGCACATATTCAAATAAAATAATAGAGAGTTAATGAATCCTATACCTAGATACGAAGTTTCCTAATGTAGGATTACAAACCAAGGAAGTGGGTTGTTCAACACAGGTCTAGAAATCAAAATATTGGATAATATGAGCTATAAATGTCTCACCGAAAATGATTTTATAATTTTTTATTTATCCTACATTGAAAAAAAATTAAAAACATGAACGGAGGATTTTTTTGAAATAATAAATGAAATCCTTATTAGTTATTTCGAATGGCCCATCAAATAATTAACATTTAATTCCAATTAAATATATTTTTTAGTTTAATTTAATCACAAGAACAATTAAAAAATCAAAAAAAATTGGAATTTAATAAATAAATCCTACACAGTTATAACATTAATTAAATCCATCAATTTATATTTATCTTTCCTTTAACTTAATTAAAAATGATTTTAGAATAATTCCATGATAAAGAATGAAATTAAAAACCGAAATAAATATTTTTATGCATGGTGGGTACTAAAAAGTTTTGTGTAAGAGAATATTATCAATTGATAATGAAAATATTATGCTCTACACATACTCAAGATTTATAAACCATGTTTCAACCATATTTAACAATCAAAACTAGCATTGTGTGGAAAGGTTACCTACACGTGACGTAAGGAGAATCATTTTGTGAGATGATGGACTTATTATTACAAGAGATAAAAAATTTCACACGTACCTTAATACAACACATTGAATCCTGTTATTACCCCCACATAATATATAATCCACCCAATTATTAACCAAACAACCATAATAAAATATAATATTTAAAATTACATGACTGGGTTTTACCTTCACATAGAAATGCAAAATTTATTAATATATTTACATAGAGTGAAATATATTTACCCAAACTGGGAAGTATATTTACTCAAAGAATTATCTAACCTGGCATAAGATATAAAAAAGAAACAAATTTACCTATAAATTGGAGTATTTCCTATGTATGGATATGTAAGAATTTCGAAAAAAAATAATTATGGATACATATACTGAGATATTAAAACCCCTTCAACTCACTCTCAACAAGTCCAAGACCCAAGGTAATGCAATAGGAAAGATCTATAAACCTATTATCTTATAGTAAAAATAAATAAACAAGTATTATTATAAATAAAAAAAGTATATATAAGTAATAATACATAATATAATTTATTATATAATAATATGGATTCGTAGAGCTTACAGACCCACGATCATTCCAGAACACATTTACTGACCACCCATTGGGCTGATATATATTTCTAAATGGTCCATGTAGCATGCCTCTGTAAGAACTAAACCTATTTAAAGTGAGGTCTTGTCATTTACCCAAGTGTCATGGATGCCTAACCAGATTGTGGGAATACCTAAATATCAAATTTCCAATGTGTTACCATATATAAATAGTAAACCCAAGGGGTAAAAATTTTATATGCCCAACTAAATTATTAAATAAATTGAAAGAAGATTTAATTTAATACCACTAGTTATCCTTAGGTTATAACATTATAAGAAATGTAGACTATACTAGCTTCATATACTGATAGAGTGTATTCGAGAATGTTATAAAATAATTTCTACCTGTATTAGGCCCTATGAACAAATAATACTATGTTAAATCCCCAGATTGAAAGTTGCATCCTAAGGTATCCCAGCATTATTAAGCTCAATATAAGGATCATAGGAGCATATCCAGGGTATGAAGTAGTAACATCGAGTATAATGTTGAATCATAGGGGGATTCCCCTAGTAAATCAATATATATATATATATAAATACATATCCTTGAATCCCAAACATCCGATATCAGATTAAGATAATTGTAAGGGGATTTATCAAAAAAAATAATAATATTTAGTATTGATATTTGAATCCAAGGAAAAAATCAATTCCATTCAATATTAATATAAAAATTATGATTACATGGTGATACGTGAGGAAATCTATAAGCAAAATATATATCTTAGATGGTAGTGTTTCCCACCCACCAAGATATCATATAATATTAATTTGGGTATCCTTATGACATAATATGTAACACATATCATTGGGAACTCAATCACTATACCTACAATATTCATTATGGCCATATTAGTTTGATATGCACAATCAATGTTATTACGTTACACCAAAGTCTATATGTACCCATATAAGAATACATCTTCATTGGATATAAAATCCCCTAAGGGAACCCTCTTAGGTCCCAAAGGTCACATTTTTACTCAAACACCCCTCATGTGATCATATATCTTAAACTAAATATGTGTTCCAATACCATCACTTAGATGAAATAACACCCATCAACATCATCATAATTTTTATAATGCCTAATGAGTATCATAAGAATAGTCACACAAGGAAGATGACCTCAAATCAATCCCATTTATAGTAACCAATGGTTATCCCCTATAACTAACATATCCATAAAACTCCATAGGGTATACACAAAAAAATAATCACATCATAGTTGAGGAATATGTGATTCTCATCCCACACTCATCTCAAAAACATTAAGGATTTATGGAATAAGAAGTTTCACAACAGAATATTTATGATATCCATCGTAGTTACACACACTACTATATTAGAAGGTGTCTAATATACCTTATATTAGTGAAACTATTTTATATATACATTATTTAATTTATACCCATAAAATTTCTATAATCACATGAAATTCAATTATATTGATTTCATTGACCATTAGAGGATGTGGTATCAATCTAGTGTAGGAGGTTTTATTATGGTCCTTGGAATATTGTCTATTGGATGAACTTAATTTAAAGACTCATGTTTATTTAATTAATTGTTTATCAACCACAACATTGAGACCAAATATCTGATGAATTAATAAGCATGCATAATAGATAAAGTAATGGTTAAAGGAACACCTACCTAAATTATGAATCCATTCAATTTATCATTGTACAACCCAGTATCTCTAATATAATATGTTATAAGTATCATAAAATCTCCATAGAAGCCATAAATATCCATAACAATAAATTATTAATAATAAATAGTTATTATTGACATTTTAAAACAATTAATATAATTATTATTAATTCAAATTAAATAAAAATTAGAAAATTTTCAAGAATATATCCGAGAAACCTCAAAGTAATGTAATAATTACATTTCCTTTACTGAAGCCCAATTTCATAATATGGATATCATCCAATGATAAATCTCTAACATACAACATATGTTAGTTAACAAAATTAATTTAATTTAAAAAGAAAATAAAATTTAAACCACTATGAGACATTCCTCACATGAAAAGGAACATAATAAGCTAAAATCATCCCTTTATAGCCAACTCAATCATTGATTTTGGATATCTCTATAATATAAGGATGATTCCACCATGCTCGGGTAGAATATTTAATGAAAAAATAATCAGAGCTACCCAAATAAAAAAAATAGATGGAAGGGGGAGGAACAAGTAGGATGATATTGACACATAAAAATATCAAAATAATCATTGATAATGCATGCCTATTAAAGGGGGATGAAATAATAAAAATGGGGAGGAGATCCTCTAGGTCTAGATAGTCAATGGATAAGCAGAATGAGTGGTTGAATAAAAATCAATGCGGGGAAATGTGTATTTTCATATATAATTAATTCCATATGTGGAAGAAAAGTTAAATGCCCCATGGTATTCACTATACCATGATACAACCCTAGGTATTCACTGAGCACCCCCAAAATACCAAAAAAACACATGATAAACTCATCCTTTTATGACCACAATTTCATATTGGTAGTATAAAACAACCCCACATACACCACAAATTCCGAAACATGGTTTTTTGAAACATTTTTTCCCATAGGGAGATATATTAGAAAAAACAGAAACCAAAATTCCTTACTCTGAGGAACTATGACCTAGAGAGGGTTCCCATGATAAATTATCATAGTGGAAAAAAAGGATTGGCACCATCATTATGGTTTAATTAGAATTTCCTAGGGGGATTCCCCATAGTCCAGGAACAATAACCTATGAAAAAACACCCTCTCTCGCAGTATTATTCACTCCCACACTATTAGATCCATATAATGGTTCTCATATTTTACCATAGGTACAAGAATTAGGATCCACATAAAAAACCCTTTCTAATGTGCCATATGAATTTGTTGTTTAACCCTTCTCTAAAATTTCCACCATGACATAGTATTCCCCATTGTGGTGAAATTGCATCAAAATTTCATTACAGTTTCACCTATTAACCTAAAGAACATTATAAGCCTCAATTATTATCAGAAAACATCTCTTTGATATGTTCAAACTCTCAAAAATTTTATCAAATAACAAATTCAAAAAACATACCCATCACTGATATTAAATATTCAAATTTATTATAAAATTTTAAAATCTAAAAAAATGGACTTTTCAACAATCGTCATGAATAGTTATTTTAATAATATCATAGGTATGATGCGTATTAGTAACTATTAGATTAGTAAATAAATCCACTATATATTTTCACAACTGATGAATTCGTGTTTAATATATTATTTATCTCATGAACAAGATGAGTCTTCTATATTAGCACAAATCATATTCATTTCATCAAATTTAATTTCTTTCAATTTCATAAGGAAATATAATAATAAATATTCATTTTCAACTATATTATAATTTATATAGTACACGCATATCTTATTGAAATAATTTTAAAATATTTATGTATTTATCAGCAATAAAATATCCAGTGATTTGGTCATAATACATTATAAAAAATGTCTACTATATATGAGTTTTATATCATTTTGATTTTAACCACTTTTTTTGGTATTTACATGAAATTTTCATTTGGACTTACATAAACATGATTTAAAGACACACAATTGGGTTTCATTGTGAGATAAATTATATTCATTTTTTATTACTTATAATTTATCTATTACTGACCAATTAGTCAAGTATGAGAAAATATAAAATATATTCATTTAATAATGAAATATGGTCACATTGGGACCAATTAACACATGGGATACAAATTTTGGTAATAATCCACGTCAAATAATAGTTAAAATACAATGCATAAACGTTGAAAATAGTAATCATATTCTTTTATCCACTAACATGATAATCAACCATCCCTATTTACTTTAATAATTCACCTTAAATATTTATTGGGCCAACATGTTTACTATATTTAGATAGGAATGTGTGACTGGAATATTGTATCTAATATCAATTATGTAAAATAGAAATATTATATTAAATTATGAATATTCCTGGAAATAAAATCATCTTCTTTTTTATTATTTTTTTCATTTTAGTTTATCTTTTATTGACCAATGCATCAATATAATAATCAAATGAGCTAGTATTTTATGTGATCACTATTATAATTTGGTTTCGTAGAAAGGTGATGAGTATTCAAAATTTACATAATAGTTTTCAAGAGTTTATAAAACATTTATTTCATATTTTTAAACATATGAACTAAATTTTTATCATTATTTATATTACTATAACCATAGAAATTATTATTGAAAATTGATTGAAGAAATTTTTCCATGTTGTTCATTATTTATTCATAAATGAAACCAATGTAAAAGTTTGATAAGGATAAGAAACAAAGATCTATTTAATGATCTTTATTCATATATTAATTTATATTTTATTAGTGTATTCATAAAATAATTAATTTATTTCAGTAATTTCACCCCAAAACATCATTGAGATGAAATAACAAGTTACAATTATCTTGTATTCTCTTTAAGAAACCTTTTTATACTATGAGTATTCTTGACATGTCTCATTAGATAGTGGAGTCTCTAAAAAATGCTAATTCCTTTGATATAAAAGTATTATGCACATGTTCCTATTTCAATTATTTTAATTATTCCATTTTGAGAAATATTATATTTCCATAATTTATGATAATTATTTTTTTGAATTAATTTATTTTTTTTTATAAATCATCATTACCATATTAGTTACCTTATATTTATTTTCAATTATTAAAATTTACATAATTATTAATATGAAATGTTACTCGCTATTTCATAATATTCAAGTGTTTCTCGTGATTATATAATGTATACTCTATCACTTGAGTGTTATATTCGAAAGGATTCTTAAAACATATCCTTATAGTATAAGATATGGATACATCACTACTCATAGAGACTCTTGCTTAGATTTTGACTATCCTTCCACTTTAACTCACCAATCATTTATATGTTCAGTGATGTTCCATATCTAACAAAGCATAACATTGAATTACATAATTATTTTCCTCTAAAGCTATAAAATATTTTCTATGATTTATTCCTTACTACAATATTTATTTATTTGTACCAACAATTTCCATTAAAACTCCCCACTTCTAAGAGGCACACTCTATTAGATTGGATGAGCACCACATACATACAATTTATTTCAATCTCATGTGGTAGAACGTTTTTAATGTATTTATATTTTACTTGGGGTATTTTATTGTCTTTTTATTACTTATTGAATTTTTTTTCTATTTATCTTTCTTATTAATATGTGATCTCACTAACTAATTTAAATAAGCATAAATAAAATAAATTCATCATTCATGTTGAAATATTTTATCTTAACATGATTTTATATAATAATATGTTATAAAAAATAAACACATTATAAAATAATTAACCATGACTAATAAAAAATATAAACAATGAATGATCTTGAGATATTTCTATTGCTTTCTGACACCCCAACTTCAATTTTTGTTATATTTTCATTATAAATAATAAATAACATAATGAAAATATGAATTTACCGAAATGTTATTAGAATATAAATTAATTATTATAAAAATTTCAATTTATAAAATTTATATAATTTTTAATTTCCTATGTTGAATTTTTCTGTGGGTATATTTTTGGGATTTTTCACAAATACTTTATTTTTGGCTAAATAATATTTTTTATAAAACTAAAATTTATTTTCAATTTTTTAGGTTTTTTATTTATTTTAAATGTAATATAAGATCTTTTGTATTAAAAAATATCTAATTAAATCCATAGGAAAATATTATATTATATTTTGGTATAAATTTTGTTTATACCTAAAACACTTTTTTTTAAAAAGATGTTTTAAATATGTTTTGTGAAAGTAAATTAAAAAATAATAATTCCACTTATATATATATATATATATTTTATAAAAATTGATATCTTATTTTTAAAGACGCCATTTAAATTTATTAATGACTAAAATTTCATTTTTGGTCATTTTAAATGGTTACATGTAATAATTTTTTCACCCCAATAATGGGTTTAAAATGGGTAACCAATGTTTAAAACCATGTGATGAGATTATAAAATCTCATTTTAATTCTTATTTAATGATTTTATTTAAACCCCTTAAACCTTATCATCTAATTTTAATTTTTGAAGTTCAATTTATCCATGTATAAGATACATATAATATTTTTTCATTAAGAATAATTACAATTTAGCCACTCACCTCACATAAAAATGGGAACCTCCAATCCTATATTATTTACACCAATTAATCCATCAATATCCACCTATATATTAAATTAAACGTTAGAAATATTCCTTCGAACATAATATAACTTCAGGTAACACTAAAATACATCTTCTAGATGGCATAAGGTGTAATCTAAAAGAGGTATCTAAAAAGTGTTATAATTCATTTACAAGGATTTTAATGTTTATTTATTCTTCATCCTGCTCCAAATATTCTATAACCAATATTATATAATATCATAAATACCTAATATATACTAAAATTTTATTATGTTTTTTCATAACCCATTATCATATAATTTTCCACCATGTCGAAAACGAAAACATCACTCATTTGTATGTAAGACCAATCATATCTATGTAGTTATATAATTATTTTATAATCACCATTTTATGTGGATTGTAATAAATTTGAAAATAATGAATATATAAATATATATTATATTTTGGAAATATCACTAATTCAATTAATTTAATTTATCATCTTCATTCTTATCATTCAACATGCTTTTAAATGATGATGTCCTCCGTGTGTACAGAAGGACTACCACATCCCTAATGATGTGTAATTAGTTGATCATATACTGCATTAATAGATTATTTAGAAATTTTTTTTAATATACTAATATTATAACATTTTCATGAATATTATATTTTGGTTAATGTATTCATGACACCTTTCACGATGGTTATAATTTGAAGACCCTATGATGACGAACATGAACAAAAAAATATTTATTATCATTATGGGACATGGTAATAAATGAATGAAAATAAATTTTTAAAAGGTAATAAACCTAGAAAATCTTAATGATACAATATAAAATTAATAAAATTTAATTATATAGGTGAAAAAGTACTTACATTTTGAGTCAGACTCATTGAAAGTGTGTATTCCAAAATCTCTATTTATTTGAGATTCATTATGATTAAAATAATATTTATGGAATATATTTTATATTTATATATTAATCATTAACTATTTTAATAATCTCTAGTTATCTATGGAGTTTTAATATTTTCCATTAATTTTCCATTCAGTGATACATAAATAATATTGAAATGGATTGAATGGAAAACTAAAATTATTCATCATTTTTTGGGGGATCATTCCCCTCTATATACATGTTCTCTATAATGTTTTCATGATTGTTTTTAATATTGTAAAATAATTGTTTAAATTCATTTTCAATTATATTTGATCCTCTATACATTGTTTTAAATGTAATCTTAAAATAATTTTCCAATGAAGGTATATTTGAATTTTCCAAAAAAGTTTAATGATAACCATTGTTTTATCTTTTATATAACGAATGATATTTTCCACCATCATAAAAAAATCTGTGATTTGAGCCTTCCTTTAAATTTTTCGGTGGTTATTTTTTTAAAAATCAATTTTCAAAATACTCTAGAAATTTTTATTTAATTTTTTATAATATGAAACTGAAGTTCTTCACTTATTTTAAATGAATGGTTGGAATTTTTTCTTGAAGATATTTTCATAAATTTCAATATATATTTATGATCATTATGATTTTCAAGGAATATAATCAAATAATTCTATAAACATTATTTTTATTGATGTCTTATGGCCACGTTGTTTTATTTTTCGAATAAGGAAAATAAAAATACATTTTTCACTAATTTATTAATATAGATGTTTATATTTATTAGGTAATAAACTATTATTATTTTATTTCACATGATAATTTAATTGATCTATGTAATTGATATGTGGGGAATATTATATCCCCATGATGCATCAGTATGTATCACAAGGAAAAATTGTTTTTGTATTTGGTGTATGCCTTACCTATTTATATATGATATCTTGAACGAGGCATTTATTATAATATTATGATGTACAATATTAATAATTATATCATTGTAAAACTATTTATTATGATCCATGTATTTATTTATGTTTTTATGCCATCCATGTATAAATTATCATTTTCTTATATTATATATGTTGAATGATTAATTATTGTTTATCTCTTCCATATTAATCAAGATTTATTTTTTATATGATAGATTTTAGTATAAATTTTCCATCACTAAGTATATGTGAAAATACAGAAGTATGATTTCCTTTCCCAGGATGCCAATAACAGATCTATGGATGATTTGATGGATGTAATATTAGAATTTACAATGTGATCACTAGAATTTTATGTTATATTTAACATTTTTAAATATAATTTGAGAATCATGATGTATATAATCTCCCAAGACTAATAAATTATTATTTAATTCACGATTTTATCCCTTATATCTTATTCAAAAGTAGTAAAATAATCACATGCACTGGTTTGGGGGATTTGGAGTGTTATAGTTGGTAAAAATGTATGTTTATTAAAAACCCGTAGAAATTTGTTTTGGAACAACACAAATTATTTTACATATGAAAGAATCAAGTGATAAGTCTATTTATAAGACTATATTAGGATGTTTTGGTATGTTATATAAATTTTTTAATAGATATGTTATCCTTATTTGTATATTAGAAATTTGAAGGGGCCAAGGTACATATACACATAGGGGAAAAACACCATAAAAATATATGGTCATGTATCATCTCAATATTCAATTGGTGTATGATGAGCGTGTTTACGACTACTCCCCAAGCTAAAAATTTTCATGAGATATGATTTTGTTGTCTAAAATTACCTTAATATACCATTTGGAAATATGAGATTTTTTTTATAATTTTATGATATTTTGAATGATAATAAGGCTTTTCTTCTGAGATTATATATGAATAAATTTTCAATTTCTGTTCATTTTTATACACGATTAATAAATATAATAAATGATTTGAAATGTAGAATATTATGAGAAAATTTCGTATATGACATTTTTTTGAAATGATTTATTTTTATAAGGAATTAAAATCATATCAATGCATGTAAAATATATAGGGACTCTCCTCTTAATATTGATAATGCAGTTAGAGAAAGAGAGGAATAAATTTTAACAAAATTAAGGTAACTACCACAGGATATAACAATTAATATTTCCAATATAGAGAAACCTACTTCTCCCCAATATAGTGTAATTTTTTGGAACCAATACTTGTGAAAAAAACCACAATCATTAAATGGGGCTATTAATCCATTAGTAGCCGAGAAAATGATCATGTCCCTAGAGAATACATTTATTACTCATGGAAATTGAGAAAGATAGCATATTATCATGATAGTTTATTATCCTAATAGAGATACTGATCAATTGTTTCCATTGATCCAAAAATCTAATGAGTTAGAAGAAATATATAGTATTTCATGTAATACATAAAAGGATATGTTATTCGAAAATTAATTTCTTTTTTATAAACTAGTTGATAAGGAAATCCAATTCCATAATAAAATGAAAAAGGATGGATAAAATGTTTTTGAATATAATGTTGTCTTTAAATTGATAAAAAGTCATGTTTTGTTTTATTTATGAAGAGCAAGAGTTAATATTTATCACTTTTCTTGTAATCTAAAAACCATAATACAATTGTTATAAATATATAATAAATTTTGTTATATGTGAGGATATAATATCATGTTACATAAAAAAGGATAAATAGTTCTCCAAGATATATTTTATCTAGGGAAAAGAATAAAAAGAAGATGATGGATAAGCACTTGAAAAAATGTAATATAGAAAGACAGAAGATTGGAAGGGTGAAATTGAAAACAATAAATAATTTTGAAATGAAAAATTATTTGAAATAAAATATAAGATTAATATTTTTATTTATGTTTATAGAGAATGGCCACCACGATAGTTATTATAATGGAAATAATGAATTCCCAATTGTATAATTCATCATGTATAAGGGTACATGGCATGATTCAATTAAATTTCTCAATAATCAAAGAAATTTTACTCAAAATGTTAAAGGGATTATGTCAATGATTTTATGAGTACTACAGATGAGTTTGATTTTCCTAATAATATGTTGGTTTGTACATTGATCATAATATAAAAATTTAGATAATGCTTTATTTTATTATTATTTCGTACACTCATTTACATCATACATGATTTCAATGAAAACTGAGTTTTCTATCAAGAAACACTATGTAAATCTTATTTTAATAAGGATATGTAAATCAGTCCCCATTATGTTTCCAAAATACACCCCATATGAAAATGAAATTATCAAACAAATGGTTTAATTTAACAAAATCCTTGGAATGAAGTGGATTTCAAATTGTAAGGCGAATAATTATTTCCAGGATAAGTATATTATGATTCATGAATGAGATATGAAATCTCATATCATTAGTGGAGAGACTAACTCATCCATATCATGGCTAGAACCACCAATAGTAGTTCTCCATAATTAAATTCAAGGAAATAAAGAGAAGATGAAACATATGAATGGGAAACACATGTTTATAATATAGGAAATCTCTATTATAAATGAATTTATTGTTTTTTCTTCTGAATATCTACTAGGAAATCCACATAATGGGGTATTTGAGGTTTTTTTTGGCCTCATCCTAGATGGAAAACCTATATCGAAGAATCCCAAAATGAAGACAATAATGGAATTTGTTGAACTAATGAAATAACTATAAGAGTTGTGTAATAAGGAATTTATATTCCATTTTTTATAACCATGGTGGATCCCCTATTATTTGTATTATAATAAATATGACACTATAATGATGTGAAAATAGTATTTGGAAATTAATTCCATAACTATGAAAAAAATTATCCTTTCCCAGAATTGATGAATTATTTGATGATCTTCAATATGTTCATTTTTTTAAAATATTAATCATTATTTTGGATATTATGAAATGCATGTAAATTAAAAGGATATTACAAAAAGGATATTTTTTAACAAGGTATTGACTTTATGAATTTATAGGTACATTTAATTGTATTAACTAATTCACCCCCATTTTTATAGATCTCAAATAAAATGTATTCATGGATTATCATAATAATTTATCAATTTTATTGATTATATCTTGGTATAATATAAAATATTTAATGGGTATTAGAGTCATTTTAAAATCATTATTAAGGCTCTTAAAAAGGATTTATATTTAAAATTTATAAAATTCAAATTCTGGCTATATGATGTTTCTTTTCTTATCCATATTATCTCTCTAGATTTATTTTAAGCTGTTCATTCAAGGAAAAATTCATTGAAGGAATTCCCAATTCAAATGAATATGACTAATGTATAAATTTTCCTTAGATTAAGATGTTACCTTCAATGATTTATTCAATAATTTTCTCAATTAGATAGCTTATTCTCCATGTTAACATGAAAGTTTCATGAGTTCATAAGGTTCTAATAGTGTAAATATTTTCCATAACTAAAAGGATATCTGTCAATGAAGTGTCATTGGCTTTATGATATTAAAGGGTGGTATTTTTTATATATAATAATTCATTATATAAGGGAGTTGGATATGACCTTATACATAATGAGAGAGTTATTTCATATGTAGAAAGGAAGTTAAATATCTATGAATAAAATAATGCAATCCATGATTTTGAGTGGATTACTACAATCACTATAATGATGATATGGAAGCATTACAACTATTATGAATGATGTGAAATATATGCATATTGAAAATTTTTAAAATATACATTCTCACAGTTTGTGATCAATAATTGGAAAATGAAATTATTCTAACTACCCATAGTTTTTGATTTCATAATATACTACAACCCTGGGAAAGAAAATAATATGGATAATGCATTGAGCACGAAGGATCATGATATAATGACTAAAATGTTAATAAAAAAAGATATGTTATTCATGGATTATGTAATGATGGATATAAGAATCATTAATGAAGAAAAAACATCACATCCCTTCAAAATTATTTACAAACCATTATTATTATATAAAATAAAAATTTCTACCTTGATGATAAGAATATTTGAGGGAAAATATAATATTGGAATGAGGGGAAGTCGATAAACATCATCTAGTAAGAAGTTGTATTAAAATTTTGTAGGAGGGTATGTTTTCTATCATATCTAGGGAAAAATAGAATTATTAGATGAATCTTATTGTAGAAATTTAAATATACAACATAGTAACACCAAATGTTTTGGGATTTAATGGTATATTTTCTGTGGGATAAAATAAAATGGGAAATTGAAGACCATGCATAATGATACATGGTTTTTCAATAGGTAAATGTTAAGATAAAACAGCCTTGAAGATTCTTACCACCACAATATATTCGTATGTGGAAATTGAATGGTATTACAATAGACTTTTTCCTAGTATTTTCAATATATCAAATAATAAATGATTCCATATGGGTCACTCTTTATATTCATTCCAATTTTATACAATTCCCTAAAAAAAATTAAATATATAAAACTTGATCACCTAGTATAGTTATATATTGCTGATGTTTTTATGTTTTATGGTTCACCTGTATTGATTATATCAATTATTATGTATAGATTACATAGAAATTCACGAATATTTTTTAACAGGATCTCAATCCAAAAAAAACACAAGGGAATCAACTATTAACTTCAATATAAAGGGAATATTTAATGATCTATTAATACATTAGAAGATTGGATAAGGTTTTTTTGATTGTCATTCAATGATTATGGGATCAATATTTAATGTTGGTGTAATTAAAATATAATAATATCAATCATTAATGAAATCAAATGAAACTATTACAATTATGTTTTGGGAAGTTGATTCATACTCTTTATTGGGATTAATTTGGTTGAAGTTATCATTTATGTCTACATTTATTGTATGAGGGAATAAATAAAAATAATTCAATTTTGAATATTATTAAGGAATATCAAAATAGACAAAAATATATTCTGCTAATTGGATGATGTAACAATAATTTCATGTGAGAGATCATGATTTCTTGAAGGTCTATTTTTGGAAGTGTTTCATAAGATTCAGAAATAAAGGGATGTTAATTCCAATGTATATCAATTATTTTGAAATTCCATAAATAATTGGTGATGAAGCCTCCTAATTGAAAAAACCACCTTGTGCTTAAAAATTAAATGTTGCGTTCCACATCTGTTGTCAGATAATTCAACATTTAGGCCAAATTAATTCTATTTCCTTTTTGTATATAGAACTAGAACCGGATTTTTCTTACATTCATGTGCATTTCTAGATTCCTGACCCTAGTAAACAAATGTTGAATAATCAAATTACTCTTTTAGTGAAGGCACATTAGAGAGACTATAAAATAGAAGAGAAAACATGATAGCATGAATAAATTATATTTAATATCAACAAACATCTATTAATTTTAGTGAAATTATTTAAATTTTGTGGATGAAATTTTTTATGTTTATAATATTTAACCCAATCTTAAATTATATAAAGTAATCATTTCATTCAAAAGAAACAATAGCATAATTGACATGTCATTATTTAAGAATGTTACTAGAAGATAAATTTAAAATTTGTATAAATTGAATATAATGAAATGGATAATATTTTTCAATTTATAAGGATAAATTTATCTTAGGACAATTTTTTTTTATTTTTCTGTATTATTTAATTTTTGGGTGAATATTAAAAAATTCCATTTTTTGTAAAATTATAATTTATTTGTAAAATTATAATTTATTTAATTTCCAATTATGTTTTTGTTTTGGTTTCAATGTGATATAATATCCGTATTTGTCGCGACCCATCCCTACTAGTCGTAAGCCACAACTACCCCAAGCCTGCCTCCATAGGTCTGTGGCTGTCGGCAAATGTCGAAGGCGTAACAATCCCAGGGAGTAATTTGCATAAGTACCAGTACACAAATCCCACTCAATGAAGAAGTGAAAAGTATAAAAGAAAACCAAAGAAAGAAAAACCATAACCCAACCACAGTCATGCATAGACATCTAAATAGAAGAGAAAATGTATAGTAAATTACTGAAAAGTAGAGACAATATACTAGACAGAAAAAGGAAAAAACACATGCCCAACCCGAAAGGTGTGACAACCCAACAACAAATAATGAAAAGTAAAAAACTGGTGAGTCTCACACCAAAAAGTCCTAATACGACCATTGAACGCAGCCCAAGCTCTTGTGTACTCTAAGCTCTTTCATAGTCTCGATCGAACTGTCCGTCATATGCAACGGCACACCAAGTGCAGGAAAATCCCAAGAAGGGGTGAGTATAAAGATACTCAGTAGGATGCCCCAAAATATCGAGGGAGCAACAGAGAATGTACTAACACGGGGAGCAGTTGATAGATCAAAGAACATTGTAAGAGTACAATAGAGAGAGAGTGTAGCTCAACCCAACAAATGAAAGGAAGTAGACTCGTCCCAACCAAGAGGATCTAGACATGGAAAGCACGTGGAATACCCTGTGTGTCTTGGCCCTTCCTAGAAGGAGAGTAACTGAACCCAAGGAGTGGGAACAAAAGAAGGTTATATATATATGCTCAATATGAAACCTAAACAAGTGTGTAAGGGGATATCTATCTCCATTCATAGCCAAGGAAAAGTTGACAATAATTCTAAGGATATCCATCATTGATGCCCAAATGTCCCACACGTCAAAGTTATCTCATCGTGGAATCACGCAACCATGGGTCCAACTCTGGTAATACTAGAGGGAAGTCACTGACCAGCCTCTTAGGAGGGGCTGAGTCTAGATGAAGTCATTAGGTAACCCAGTGCCCAGCCTAGTAGGAGGGTAAACCCTATGGTCACTGGGTAACCCACAGCCCTGCCCACCTAGAGGGTAAACCCTCAAGCTAACGGATAACCCACTGCCCAGCTGATCTGGAGGGTAAACCCTGATACACTAGTGGGTAACCCTCTGCCTGGCCCTACTAGAGGGTAAACCATGATACGCTAGTGGGCAATCGACTGCCCAACCCTGCTGGATGGTAAACCAGGACTGGTCCGATAACTCAGCACTACTAATTCCACGCTTGGGAAGTCACCAACATCGCTATCGTGTGTTGGTTCAGAGTGTGTCAAGGGAACATACGACTAATGACATTTCATGTTTCCACATTTAAATAAATCTTGAAAGAGGATCTTCACGCCGAAAATATTTCACCATTGTATTTCTCACGGAAAAACACGGGAGATAGACTATTTACTCACTGGAAATGGGCACCTGACGAAAAAGTTATTCAACACCGCTTTATGCCCATATGAAATATAGTGGGGCCCATACCATGGTCCCGAAAGAAGTCAGGAGAACTGTGGCATCATGATGCTCTTAGAAGAATGCACCGAAATGACTCGTCATTCACCCCAAACGGACGTCTGATGAAGAAGTCGCAAAACACTGCCCACAGCTTAAAAGATGGCCTAGGGGGCCCACCCCTCAACTCCATCTTCCACACCTGAAACCACACTATACCATTTCGTCTCAATTCCAGGTTCACAATGCCACTGACATTCCCTTAAACGGACTCCGGATGTGTTCACACCATACAAAAGAAGAATCCCAACAAGTAGCTCAACAACACATTACGGTATTCCGTCCCACTGATCCCCCATCATAGAAATATTAAAAAATCTCCTAGGATATTTAAAAAACTCCGGCTCGATTCGAGGATTGCACTTCCGCAGATGGCCCGTGAATCTGACATTCAGTTTGCAAATTAGAGGCGTTTAAATGCCTATGGACAAAGATGGGGTGGGCTGGACCGGTTCGGCCAATCCACTCCCCAGTAGACCGGCAGTCTGTGGCTCGGCCTCCCGGACCGCCCGGTGCACCGCGACCACCAGTGTACTGCGCGGGCCACACCGTAAGACCCTAGACCGGCACGAGCCGGTCCGGCCTTTCTCCCGCGAGCCCTGTAATACGCAGGTCACTGTCTCCATATGGGGTCGTGATGTCCCCGGTCTTCGCCCGGACCACCGACCACCGAGGAGCGCCCCGTGCCGGGCCTCCGTCCCGGACCACCTACACCGACTACTGAGACCCACCACCCCGCCACCTGGGACTGCCACCACCACCTGGGTCCACTGAGCCACTGCCTGGGAACCGCCGGATCACCGCGCCGACCGTCAGACCGCCCTGGAACTGCTGGAAAACTCACGGTTTGGCCAGAAAACATCCCAGGGCCACCCTGGCCACCCCGGGACTCATATTTTCAATCCGACAAGACAGTTAGAAATATCATATTGAATCCTATGCAACTATGGGAATCACTCTATAAGAAAATATAATTTCAATGCAATAAATTTAATTCAACAAAGATACGAAAATTGAAAACGTAAACGCAACCTCCTACCACGTTGGGCATAGCCCATAGATTCACGAATGGTCTGCGGAGCCGCCACTGCCATACCAGAGACGAGGGAAAGATTGAATCTTTTTGAGAGGGATTCCTCCAGGGAGAAAATGAATGTCGATGAGAAGGGTTGGGGTGGATGTGATTAAGTAGAAAAATAAAGTAATTAATTTTTACCCCCCCCCCACAGTAGGCCCGTACCCGAACTCTCAACGGGGTCGACATTAGACCGCCCCTAGGGTAAAACCCACATTCTGAGCGCAAAGGTGGTCTCGAAATATTAATTCAAGCATTCATTCAGAAGTTATAAACTTCACGCCCGATGACACTAAATTTCGAAAACACCCGTGCGGGTGTTTCCCACATAAGGGTCACACCTGCAAAAGTTACACCCCTCCTACGGTAAATGGAACTCTCTGAACTTAACGGTGCCCTCGGTTTTCCCATATGAGCAACCGTTTAGGAGTTATTCTGTTTATTTTGAATGTCCACTATGAACGCAATTAAAATTTAATTCCAGGACCATCGGGGCTCAGAATCACACGACGTCTGAACAACCTGCTCTAGAATTACATCATGAAAATTTCAATGTCTTACAGGTTCCAAACCCGGATTCTTACATCATTCCCTCCTTCATTTTTTTCATCCCCAAAAAACAAAACTCGCAATACAACTTAGGATGCTGAGCCCGCATCGGGTTCTCCCATTCCCAAGTGCTATCCTGCACCCTCCCATGCCGCCAAAACACAATAACCAAAGGGATGGTCCATCCAAATAATGTCTGCTTCTACCGGTCCTCAATCTCCACCGGGTGCTCTGCAAAGGTGTGTAACACCCATGATTTTTATCAGAATTTTTTTTATGATATCATTAAATGAATCTTTCACTACAGACAACACTAGATTGGATTTCTTTACATGCAATCATGACCTTCCTTGATAGCATGCATTGTACAAATACCGAGTTTCAGTATTCAACGATATGCTATTAAAAAATTATTAAAACTAGTCGTTTTGAATAGTAATACACACTTTTTGAAATTTTATAAATTTTACCTTACAAAATGAAATTTATTTTTGGATTTGGAATATCGAAATTATCCTAGGGTGAATTTTTGGCGTTCTTCTAAAAATTTCAATTTTTGATGAATAGTGAAAACACTCGGTTACTATTTAAAAACCAACTTTTTATTTAAATAATTATTTATTTTATATAAATTTATTTTAGGTCAAAATTGATACATAATACCTATATATGTGCAAAGTAATTTATTGGAGTCATTTTAAAATAATTTTAAATATATAAAAATTATATTTAACTTTTCACCATCTTTTACCCACCTCCTAGGAGAGTTTTAAAATTTACATAAAACATAATTTTACCTATTTTGTGAGTGGAATATGAAAAATACTAGAGACAAGGTTAATATCAAGGAGTAAAATGTGGTTCAATAAGATAAAAATAAATTTTTGTGAATAGTAACTTTTTACTTTTATTTACTACAGTTAAAAGTTAATAGGGTAATTAAGGGTAAAACTTTTATTATTATTACCCTAAAACATGTACTAATTCTATTGGATAAGATTAATTCGTCCATAAACAACCATAGGAATAAAATATTACCCTTTAGGTCCACTTGGATTAGATTAGGACATTTATTATTATTTTATTTAAAGAATAGTTAATATAGTAAAATCATTGTTTAATAACTAAAACATTTTTAATATAGGGTTATAAATAAGATAATTCGACTATAAATATTCATTATAAAGCTAAAAATATTTCCTACATAATGGAATTTTATTTATAATTTTTAGTCATTAAATAATTTAATTTATTTATGACACAATGATGATGCAGTACTTTCCTTATTAAGGAAATATTAACATAATTGATATTATAAATACACAAATAAATTTAATTTGAGACTTTTTATGAATTAAACTAATTTTATAGGTTAATATGACATATTAGTATTGATTTAATTAACTTTTTTCGAACTAATCATTCTGTTATGATTTTCACAAAAAATCAATTACCAAATTGTGTTAAAATTGACATAAAATTGTTTTTAAAAAATATATTATATTATTAACTATATTTTTATTCCTAAAAATATAAGGATCATAAAAATGACTTAGATAAGGTTATATATATTATTAATGAACCACTTGGGGTACTTTTGTCTTGTTATAGTAATTTATTAACCATATAGTGTAAGAAAACAAGGAGACACGGTAAAAGTTCAATTATTTAACATAGAGTTAAATCTAAATGATAATGTTAAAATATTAACCTAAACATGTCTAAAATCTATTAGTTGAGAGTATTTTGACCCATACCCGCCTTAGCTTTGAAATAAATAAATTTGGAGTTATAAAAACAAAATATGACTTTATAATAAAATAAAATTATAAGTTTTTCCTAAAATGCCCCTCTCCTCCTTATAAAAGGGCACCTCCTCCCTCTCCTCCTCACACCACATTGAGCCTTAAAGCTCATCCATACCCTGCCAATTTATCTTCTCCAATTCCCTATAAAAATCATAGATTCCCTTCTGTTCTTCAAAGACCATATTTAGTGCCCTAAGAGGAGGTTAAGAAGAGGCGCTTCAAAGAAGAGGTAATGTCTTTTACCGATTCTTTCAACTTTATTTCTTCTTCTACTTCTTATTCATTAGTAGTTTAATTATTAAATAATAACATCATTATCACTCATATACTGATATATTATTATAAATATTGAAGAACCCCATTTAACCTTCTATACATCCTACAGAAAACGAAATCACCACGGGTGCATACGTATGGAATACCGTCTCCATGTCATGGTGTAATCTGTTTTCCACCACCTCCTTTCTTGGATGGGTAAAAGGTGGTAATGAATAACTATATATGATTTTTTTAATGTGATATGGATTCTGAAATAGTATACATACACTTCAATACAATTCCACGATCATGGTAATGATATCATCGCTCGTGCGTACGTACGGCCTACCGTCTCCACGATGTTATGCGACCCTTTCTACATGATCTTAAATGAATAATTATTATATAAATGAATTTAATGAATTAAAATTATATATATTACACTAATACCATTCTGTAAATGAGGTATCTATAATATAAAAAGAAGAATAATAATTTATTCCTCAAAACACGTGTAAGAACAAAAAGCAATAAACACCCGAATAATAAGTAGCAATGAAATATTACTAATAAGAAGCTAAGAATATATCCATATATGATTTCATAACAATGATTATTATTCTGGAATAAGTAAATGACATTATTTATTTCATTATACAGGAGGTTTGGAAACTTATGAAGAAAATCAGACCTAAGGTAAGGGAAAATCTCCCAATCTCATTTTTTTATCCGAGATTGTTATTACTTAAAAATTTACTGGGGAATATTAATCATTCACATCCATGTTTCCTCAATATGTAATACTATTTCTATCCTCTTACAATTTTTTAAATCCAATTTTATCCATTGTTAAGTTTTTTGTAAAATCTATGAAAGGAATCTTTTTTCGTTTTTAGTACGAGGTACTTTTTGACATTTCTGGCCTAAGTACTAGAAGAATGTTTTTTATCATATACAGCATGAATGGATTTTTATGATTTCAGATAACCTTATTTTCATGAAGAATCCTTTACAATTTTTCAAGATTATTTTTAATCAACTTCAATTAGTTTAAAATTTTATGACATGTTAAGAAAAGATAAATGTTTTTGAAGTAGAAAGGATATTTTCCTCAAGAATGGAGTTCAAGCATTTTATCAAAATTATTTTACATCTACGATAATACAGGGTTATGTTTCTATCACTATTTTTACACTGATTAGATTATTTTATGATGAATTATTTTTATGATGTCTTTTTATCTTATATGGATTATTTTATGATGACATGACATTTAAGAATCCAATTTTTATTAGTAGGGTTATGCTATGATGTCTGATTTATGATCTTGTGGCACAAATAAGAATGGTATAATTATGTGATGGGTGAGACCTATATCTCCCTCAAATTCATTTGTTAAATATTTATATCTCATGATATACACATGGCTGGAACGTCAGGTTAATCCAGTTCTAGGAAACAGGACTAAAATGTGGAGTGAACTCGGTTCAGAAATGGACTTTGTCTGCTAAGATAGTTTTGTCAATGAGTAATGACTACTAAGAAATGATTCTCAATGATTATGTATATATTCCACAATGTTTCATGTTTTATGTTATGATTTTTGGAATTACATTTCACCACTATGATTTATCCCATGTTGTGATATTATGATCTCTTTTGCAGGTTAAGATTTTCAAAATGTTATGTTCTTATGAATAGAATATGATTGAAATTTTTTTTGTTTACACTTACTTAGCATTTGAGATCACACTTTTGTATGTTTTCTTTACCTCAGGTTAGGAATAAGGGTATTAAGTAAGTTATGCCAAATGGGACTCTAGATATGATAAAATAAAAGTGAGACATTGTAGATGTTAAATGAACCAGTTTTTTATGTTTCCCAGTTTCTAAAGATATTGAACCTATAATGTATTTTCATTGTTTTGATATATGTTGTAATAAGTGTGCTTCAATTTTGAAGTAATAATAATTTATGTAAAATATGGGTCGTAATAGTTGGTATCAGAGGAAATGTATAGTCAACCTTTGGAATCTAGGATGTGAAAGCCTTGGTAAGAACACTAAGGATATATCTAAGCATAGAACAAAATCTTAGTGTTTTAGGAATGGCCATGAGTATCCTATGAAAAGGCCATAAGTGTGAAATTTTATTATTGATTATGTGGTTTTCCTTTTATAATTAGTGTTACTCAAACTATTCTTAGTGGTTTTAGTCAATGGTTGGAACCCGAAGGAACCGTGATAATGCTGAATGCAATGAGAAATGAAATGATTGTCTGCCTGAGCAACCAAATGTTATGGGAGCTAGAATAAAAAATCTTGTAGCCATGCTCACACAACATTCTCAAGCTATAAATCATGCAGGACTTCCAAAAGAGAAATGAAAGAAGAAAAATTCCATTGAATCCTTCATGAGGCAGCCTCCACCCTCATTCAGCGGGTCTATTGATCGATTTTTGGCTGAACAATGGATCAGTACCACTGAAATGATATTTTCAGTTCTTCAATATTCTGAACATGATAATGTTATCTTAGCAGTATATCGTTTGGAAGGTGATGCTGCTCAATGGTGGAATCTTATCCAGAATACGAGGCCAAGAGATGAAATTGAGTATATGGAATGGGATGAGTTCAAGAACTTATTTTTCAATAAGTGATTCCCCATTACACTTAGAAAAATGATGGAGAAGGAGTTTCTTTAACTAATGGAAAAAAGATGATGAATCTGTCGGTACCTACGAAGATAATTTTACAATACATGCAAGGTATGCCTCTGGGATGATTATCTAACCTGAGAGTAAGATCAATCGATTCTTTAGTGGCATAAAACCAATACATCGAAGGGAATTAGCCATAAGGGACTTCAATAGATATGAAGAAATTGTTCGATGTGCTCTCAAGTTTGAGATGGAGAATGGAGTAACCCATCAACCATATGGGTTTGATAAGAAGAGGAGAATGGAATTCAAATGGAAATCTAAAGAGCACACTGAAAAGAAGATGAGTTTCCCCTTATTCCCAAAATGTGGAAAAAAACATGGAGGGAGTTGTCTTAAAGGGTCAATAAAATGTTTCAAATGTGAAAAAAAGGTCACTTGGCATTTTAATGTTGCAATGATGGGATGAAGGTGTTTAGTGATACGAACAAAGAAAATGCTACACAGAGTGCACCTCCTACACTTCAATGTTACAACGACAAGGAAATGGGGCATTATTCTAATCAATGCCCTAATCCAAGGGTTGTTGATGATGATCGACGTCAAAAAACTCTAAAGTCTAAAGGCCATGGAATGTCACATGCAATTTCTATTAGTGATGTGGAGTATGATAACGAAGTGGTGAAAGGTACACTTATCATCCATTCAAAAGTAGAAAATGTTTTATTTGATTCTGGATCCACCAAATCATTTATTTTTGAATAATTTTCTAAGGGTGTCGTCGTATTACCTCTATAATTAGATGTTGAGTTATCTGTGACAACCCCTAATGGAACAACAGTCGCATCAAAAGTTTAAAATTCTTCTCCGATTGATGTTTCTGGGAATTCGCTTCCTAAAAATCTTGTGATCGTTCCTATATTGGAATTTGATGTTATTCTTGGCATGGATTAGCTTTTTTTATAGGGATCTCATATCAATTTCCATATAAGGGAAGTCACATTTCATATTCCAGATCAATATATGATCTTCTATCAATGCAAGGATGAACATAACCTTCTAGTGGAAATTTATTCAATCTTATGGGTCTTGATTCTACTAAATGATGGTTATTTATCTCAAATGGTTGGTGAGAAACTCATGATTAAGAATATCCCCATTATACGAGAGATTGATGATGTCTTTCCGGAGGAATTTCCAGGTCTTCCACCAAATCTAGAAGATGAGTTTTCAATAGAACTCTTACCGGGTGCTTTGACTATTTTAAGAAACCTCATAGAATGGCCCCAATTGAGTTGCAGGAATTGAAAAAGAAACTCAAAGAGAATATTGATAAAGGATTCATACACCCTAGTTCGTCACCTTTGGGAGCACCTATTTTGTTTGATAAGAAGAAAGTTGGATCAATGAGACTCTGTATAGATTATCGATAACGTAACAAGATAACTATCAAGAAAAAATATCCTCTAGCGCGCAATTAGGACTTATTTTACCAACTATGCAGAGCTCAATACATTTCCAAGATTGATCTTCATTCAGGGTATCATAAATTAAGGGTTAAAAGGGAGGATATACCCATGAAGTCTTTCCGTACAAGGAATGGACAATATGAATTTATAGTGATACCATTTTGTATTACTAATACACCTTTTATCTTCATGGATCTGATGAATAGAGTCTTTAGTGACTATCTTGATCAGTTTGTGGTAGTCTTTATAGACGATATTCTTTTCTATTCCAAGAGAAAGGAAGAACATTGAGATCACTTGAGAATTGTATTAAAGACCCTAAGAATGGAGATGCTTCATTCCATATTTACCAAGTGTGACTTTTTGCTTCAAAAAGTTTCATTTTTGGGTCACATAATCTCAAAAGAGGGGATATCTATGGACCCCGCAAAAATAGAGGTTATTGAATGATGGACGAGAACAATAACAGTAATAGAGATCAGAATTTTTCTTGGTTTGGATGGATATTATCGACGTTTTGTGAATGCTTTTTCACGAATATCTAAACCAATCACCAGGTTGACTCGAAAAGGATTTATGTTCATTTGGATAGAGGAGTTTGAAGATAATTTCAAAGAGTTAAAAAGAAGGTTATCCAGTTCACCTTTTCTCACATTTCCTTGTAGTGTAGAAAGGTTTGTTATCTATAATGATGCATCCAAGATGATATTGGGTGCGTTATTATGTAAAATGATATGGTGATAGCTTATGCCTCACGACAGTTGAAAATTCATGAGCAAAATTACCCAACTCATGATTTGGAGTTAGATACTTTAATATTTGCATTATTGATTTGGAAACCTTATCTTTATGGTGAATGGTGTAATATTTATACTGATCATAAAAGTTTAAAGTATATTTTCAGAAAAAGGGAGCTGAATATGTGCCCAAGAAGATGGTTGGAGTTGATTAAGGACTACAACTACTCAATTCATTATCACCCTGGTAAATCAAACAAGGTGGCAGACACATTATGTCCACAAGACCATGCTAGCTTATCCATGAGGAGGATAAGAAAATAACCAATATTTATGGATTTACAATGGATGGATCTTGGAATCATAATGTAAAGGGAAAAAACTTATCTTTCTCAAATGAAAGTTAAACCATATATACATGTGAACATTAAAGAGGCACAAAAAGAAGATGCAGAGTTACAAAAAAAGGTGAGAAATATTCCTGAATTCAACCTTGATCGTGCTGAGATAATAAGGTTTAGGAATCAGGTTTCTGTTCCTCCCATCCTAGAATTAAAGAAGGAGCTGCTAGATGAGGCTCATATTTCATTATTCTCTATTCATCCTAGAAGCACAAAGATGTATAGGGACCTGATAGAGTACTTTTGGTGGGATTTCATGAAAAGAGATGTTGCTGAATATGTCTCTCAATGCTTGGTTTTTCAGCAAGTTAAAGCTTAGAGACAGAAGTCTAAGGGGTTGTTACAACCATTACCCATAACGGAATGGAAATGGAAAAAAATAACTATGGGAATTTTCCCTGGACTACCAAAAACATCCAAAGGCAATAATGATGTCTGGGTTATAGTTGATCGTCTTACGAAGTCGGTACACTTCATTGCTATCAAAGACGATTTCTCTCTTGATCAGCTTGCTAGGATATATGTAAAGTAAGTGGTAAGATTGCATTGAGTACCACATTCTATTATATCTGATCAGGATCGGAGGTTTACCTCAATTGTTTGTCCAAGTCTTCAGCATACTCTGGATAAAGGGTTGAGTTTTAGCACAACTTATCATCCTCAGACAGATGGTACCTCTGAGAGAATAATTCCAACTCTAGAAGATATGTTAAGAGCTTGCTCTATGTATTCCAATTATGGTTGAGAACAACACCTACCTTTGGTGTATTTTTCTTATAATAATAGCTTTCAATCTAGAATTCAGAAGGATCCTTATGAAGCTCTCTATGTAAAGAAATACAAGACTCCAACTTGCTGGGATGAAGTTGGGGAATGAAATCTATTAGGACCTGATCTTGTTGATTAGATGGCAGAAAAGGTCAGATGTTTTCAACAACCCATAAGAGCATCTCATAGTTGAAAAAAAAGTTATGCCGATAACCGAAGAAAATACCAAGAGTTTGAATTGTGTGATAAAGTGTTCTTACAAATATCTCCATAGAAGAGACTAATGAGATTTGGAAAGAAGGGAAATTTGAACCCTCGGTATATCGGTCCTTTCAAAATACTGGATCGTGTTGGGAAGGTAGTTTACCGATTGGTGCTTCCATCGAATCTCTCTCAAGTTCAGGATATGTTCCATGTATCTCTCTTGAGAAATCACGTACCCGATCCTTCACATGCACTTTGCTCAGAAGTTGTACCGCTGGAGCAAGATCCTTCTAATGAAGAACAACCGATAGAGATTCTGGATTGTAGCAATAAAGTCCTTCAGAACAAGACCACTCACTTGGTGAAAGTTTTATGGAGGAACCACCAATTAGAAGAAGCTACATGGGAGCTTGAGGATATGATGAGTGAGAGGTATCCTCATCTGTTTTTTACAAAGTGACAAATTTCGAGGGCGAAATTCATTTTAAGGGGGGTAGAATGTAACACCCGAGATTTTTATGAGGAATATTTTGTCATTATGATATCATCAAAAGAATCTTTCACTACGTACAACACTATCTTAGATTTCTTTACATGCAATCATGACCTTCCTTGGTAGCTTGTGTTGCACACAATACCGAGTTCCCACTAAACAATGATATGCTATTAAAAAATTATTAAAAATAGCCGTTATGAATAGTAATACCCATTTTTTGAAATTTTATAAATTTTATCTCTCAAAATAGAATTAATTTTTGGATTCAGAATATCGAAATTAGCGTTGAGTTAATTTTTGGTATTTTTCTGAAAACTGTCAATTTTTGATGAATAGTGAAAACACTGGGTTACTATTTAAAAACCGACTTTTTATTTAAATAATTATTTATTTTATTTAAATTTATTTTAGGTGAAAATTGATACATAATGCCTATATATGTTCAATGTAATTCATCAGAGTCATTTTATAATAAATTTAGTTATATTAAAATTTTATTGAACTTTTCACCGTCTTTTAACCACATCCTAGGAGAGTTTGAAAATTTACATAAAACATAATTTTTCCGCTTCTGTGAGTGGAATTTCAAAAATCCTAGAGACACAGTTAATATCAAGGAGTAAAATTTGGTTCAATAAGATAGATATAATTTTTGGTGAATAGTAATTATTTACTTTTATTTACCACGATTAAAAGTAAATATGGTAATTAGGGGTAAAAATGATATTATTATTAATCTAACACATGTCCTATTTCAATTGAATAAGTTTAATTCGACCAAAAACAACCTTAGGAATAAAATATTACCCTTTAGGTCCACTAGGATTAGATTTGGACATTTATTATTATTTTATTTAATGAATAGTTAAAATAGTTAAAATCAATGTTTAATAAATAAAAAAAATTTAATATAGGGCTATAAATAAGATAATTTAGACTATAAGTATTCATTAGAAATATAAATATATTTCCTACATAATTGTATTTTATTTATAATTTTTATACATTAAATAATTTAATTTATTTATTACACAATGAAGATGCAGAAATTACCTTATTATGAAAATATTTACATAATTGATATTATAAATACCCAAATAAATGTAATTTGAGAATTTTAATGAATTTAAAAAATTTTATAGGTTAATATGAAATATTATTATTTATTTAATAAACATTGTTCGAACGAATCATGCTGTTATGAGTTTCACAAAAAAATAATTACCAAATAGTGTCAAAATTGATATAAAATAGTTTTTAAAACAAATATTATATTATTAATTGTTAATTTATTCCTAAAAATATAAGGATCGAGAAAATGAGTTAGATAAGGATATATATATTAATAATGAACCACTTGGGGTTCGTTTGTCTTGTTATAGTATGTTTGTTAACCGTATATTGTAAGAAAACAACGCGACACGGTAAAAGTTAAATTATTGAACATATAGTTAAATCTAAATTATAAGGTTAAAATAGTAACCAAAACTTGTCTAAAATCTATTTTTGAGAGTATTTCTACTCATACCCACCTTAGCTTTTATATAAATCAATTTTTAGCTATCAAAAACCAAATATGACTTTATAATAAAATAATATTATATGTTTTTTCTAAAGTGCATCTCTCCTCCCTTATAAAAGGGCACCTCCTCCCTATCCTCATCGCACCACTTTGAGCCTTCAAGATCGGCCAAAACATGCCAATATATCGTCTCCACTTCCCTAGAAACATCCTAGAGGTCCTGGTCTTCTTCAAAGACCATCTTTAGTGCCCTAAGAAGAGGTTAAGAAGAGGCGCTTCAAAGAAGTGGTAATGTCTATTACCGATTCTTTCAACATTATTTCTTCTTCTACATCTTCTTATTTAGTTGTTTCATTATGAAGTAAAAAAATAAGTATCACTCATATATTGATATGTTATTAGAAATATTAAACAACCTTATTTCACCTACTATCCATCATACATAAAACGAAATCACCGCGTGTGCGTACATACGGAATATCGTCTCCACGCCGTGGTGTAATCTGTTTTACACCACCACCTTACTAGGATGGGTATAATGGTTTAAATAATAGCCATATATGATTATTTGAAAGTTATATTGATTCTAAAATAGTATAAATACACATCAATACAATTCCATGATCATGGTAATGATAGCATCTCTCGTGCGTACGTACGGCCAACCGTCTCCACGATGTAATGCGACTCGTTCTACATGATCTTAAATGCATAATAATTATATAAATGAATTGAATGAATAAATATTATATATATATTAAACTAATAATATTCTGTAAATAAGGTATAAATAACCTAAAAAAGAAGAATAATAATGTATTCAACAAAACACGCATAAGCACAAAAAGCAATAGACACCCGAATAACAAGTTGCAATTAAATATTACTAATAAGAAGCTATGAATATTACCATATATGTTATCATAACAATGAATATGATTCTGGAATCAGTCAATGACATTATTTAAATCATTATCCAGGAGGTTCGGACACTTACGAAGCAAATCGGACCTACAATATGGGAAAATATTGCAATCTCTATTTTTTTTATCCTAGATTGTTTATACTTCAGAATTTAATGGGGAATATTCATCATCCACATCCATGTTTTCTCAATATTTAATATTATTTCTATACTTATAAAATTTTTTAAATCCAATTTTACCCATTGGTATTTTTTTAGTAAAAGATACGAAAGGAATCTTTTGTCGTTTTTAGTATGAGGTACTTTTTGACTTTTCCGTCCAAAGTACGAGAAGGATGTTTTTTTAACTTATACTGAATGAATTTATTTTTATGATTTCAGAGAACATTATATCCATAATACTCCCTTTACATGTTTTTAAGTTTATTTTTAATCAAATTATTTTTGTTTAAAATTGTATGACATGTATGAAATGAAAAAAGTTTTTGAAGTAGAAAGGATATTTTTCTCAAGAATGGAGTTCAAGCATTTTATCACAATCAATTTTCATATAAGATAATATAGGGTTTTGTTTCTATCCCTATTTTTAAATTTATTAGATTATGTTATGATGAAATTATTTTTATGATGTCCTTTTATCTTATATGGAGTGTTTTATGATGGCATGACGTTTAAGAATCCCATTTTTATTACATGGGTTATGCTATGATGTATGATTTATGATCTTGTGGAACACATAAGAATGGTATCATTATGAGATGTGTGGGACCTATATCTCCCTCAAATTCATTGGGTAATGATTTATATCTCATGAGATAGACATGGTTGGAACGGTAGGTTAATCACGATCAGTGATACATGACTTAAACGAGGAGTGAACTTGGTTCAGAAATGGCCTTTTCCGCTTAGATAGTCATGGCAATGAGTCTTGACTACTAAGAAATGATTCTATATGATTATGGGTGTATGACACAAAGTTTCATGTTTCATGTTAAGATTATTGGGATTACATTTCACCACTATGATATATCCCAAGTTGTGATATTATGATCTATTTTGCAGTTTAAGTTTTCCAAAAATGTTATGTTCTTATGAATATGATATGATTGATATTTATTTTGTTTACCCATACTGCGCATTTGAGCTCACCCTTTTGAATGTTTTCTTTTCCCCATTTCAGGAAGAAGAGTATTAAGTATGATATTCCAAAAGGGACTCTAGATATGATATAATAAAAGGGAGACAATGAAGATGATTTACGAATCAGTTGTTTATGTTTCCCAGTTTCTAAAGACACTATACTTATACGGTCCTTTCATGGTTTTGATATATGTTGTAATAATTGTGCTTCAATTTTTAAGTAATAACAATGCATGTAATGTATGGGTCATTATAAGGTGGATCTATCCTCGATTTCCTGGTCTCCCTAGTCAATAACGTGCGTGGGGTCATGCAAATATTTCCACATCTACGACAAGTGGAAGACGTCATGCACCCTCTTCAGCTGTGGGGGTAGATCAAGACATTAGGATACATCACCAACCCTATGCACATTCTCAAATGGCCCAATGAACCTTGGGGATATCTTGCCACCCCGGCCGAATCTCTGTGTACCATGCCACAGACAGACTCCTAAAAAGACATTGTCCCCCTGCTCGAACTCCAATGGCCTATGACGATGGCCAGTGTAGGACTTAGGCCTACACTAAGCAATATTGGTCTGATCACGAATGACATGAACCTTCTCTATCGTCGTCTGCACCAAATTTGGGCCCATGAGCGAAGTCTACACAACCTCCAACCAGCACAATGGTGAATAGTAGGGTCACCCTTAGAGGGCCTCAAAAGTTGTCATGCCGATATTATAGGGGTAACTGTTGTTGTACGCGAACTCGACCAACGACAGGTGATCCTACCATATCAGGAAAAAGTCTAACATGCATGCCCTGAGCATATCCTCCAACGCCTGGATAGTGTGCTCTTTCTACCCATCTATCTGGGGGTGAAATGATGTACTCATCTGTAGATGAGTCCCAAACTCCTCCTACATGCCTCGAAAAAATCACGATGTAAATTGAGAGTCACGGTCAGAGAAGTTCTTTGAGGGTACTCCATGAAGGCGGATGATATCATGAACGTACAGCTTCCCTAGACCCTCTATCAAACTCTGCTCCCGGATAGAAAGGTAGTGCACTGAGTTTTGGAGTCGGTCTACTATCACCAAAATGGATTCATGGACCTTTGATGTGAATTGAAGACCTGTGACGAAGTCCATAGAGTCATCATCCCACTTCCACTCTGTGATATCAAGTGGATGCATGATCCCGGCTAGAACCTGATGCTCTTTATTCAAATAATGAAATGTAAGACACCAAGAAATGAACTCAGCTATGCTCCACTTCATGTCAGAGCACCAAAACTGCCGTTGAAGGTCTCTGTACATATTACCCACACCGGGATGTACTTCCAATGGAGATGTGTGGAACTCTTACATCACCTCCTCACACATCTCCACTGGTACTACAGCTCGCCCTTGGAAGAGGATCTCATGATTCCCTCCTTCGGAATACCCATCGGGTGCATCAGACATTGATATCTTATCACACAGTATCTCGCTTTCAACATCCCTTTCATTCAAATCTCTTATATTCTCAAGGAGCAAAGGAGCCAAAACCTTTGACTGCAGGAAATTCGTACCTTCCTGCTCCACCATGGTCAACTGTAGGGAAGCCAACTGCTCTTAAGATTACCGCACTAGACAATCCTGGGACTTCCTACTAAGGGCATCTACTACTATGTTTCCCTTCCTCTTAGTGTAGACTGTCTCAAAATCATAGTCCATTAGAATCTCTAGATAGAACCTCTGTCTCATATTCAAATCCCTCATAGTGAAGATGTACATGAGGCTCTGATGGTCTGCGTAGACCACAAAATGATCACCCAATATACTAAAGGTGAAGACCATTGCTGCCAGCTTCAAATCGTGAGTCACATAATTCATATCATGGCGCCTCAACTGCCTCAACCCATATGCAATCACTGCCCAATACTGCAGCAACACACACCCGAGCCCTTCTCTTGAAGCAACGCAGTATACCTCGAACTCAACGCCCTCCTCTGACAGCCTCAAAACTGGAGCACTAGTCGGCCTCTGTCTCAACTCCAAGAAGGCCTTCTATCACTGATCAGTCTAGGTGAATGGTCATCCCTTCCACGTCAATATGGTCAACGGGGAAAAAATATTGGAGAAATATTACAAAAACCTCCTGTAGTACCCTCTCAATCCAAGGATGTTTCGCACCTCTGATGCATTCTTGGGTGGCTCCCAAGCAAACACTTCCTCTAACGTTACAAGATCGACGACCAATCCCATCTCTATAATGACATGCCCCTAAAAGTGAACTTCATTAATCCAGAAATGAAACTTTGAGAGCTTCCCATATAGTTGGTTCTCTCAGAGTAATTCTATTACCATCCTCAAATACTCTGCGTGCTCCTCTTCTGTCACAGGGTAGATGAGTAGGTCGTCAATAAAGACAACCACAAACCGTTCCTTGTTCAATTTGGATATATGGTTAATCAATGCCATTAAAATTGTAGGGGAATTATTCATGCCAATGGGCATCCTCAAATACTCTTGAAACGCTGTGGGTTCCATATGATATGTTTCACATGATATCGGGGTAGTCCCCGACTGGAATTCCATGCAGAACTCCATCTATTTCCTTGGAGGTAGTCCCTATAAATCCTTGTGAAGTATGTCCATGTATCAATCTACAATAGGAGGGATCCAGGTTCATGTAGCATTTTCTGCTCCGAGATCCATGCTCGCCAATTGGTGAAAAAATATTCATGGACTCCTACTCAGATTACCCGTCTTCTCTACCACAAGATCACGTTCACCAAGGATGGTGAACCTCGTCCCATCGGAAAACACGCCTCTGACTTGTCTGTCATGACAATTGATCTGCGCATCAACCATAGAAAGCCAATCCATGCCTAGGATGATGTCGTACGGTTCCATCCTGATGACTAGTAGATCCCATGTGGAACTACCTCCTCTGAACGATAGATCCCACTATCTGTAGATAAAGTTCAACAATGAGGAACTTCCCGTAGAAACCTCGATGCTATGTGAAGGCATCAGCACCTCTTCTCAAAGCTCCAACTCTGGTACCAAAAACAGTGATATTAAGGAGTGGATGGTTCAGGTGTCTAATAGTACCGAAGAAAGCGTATAGTAAACACAAAGCTTACATCAGACCATCATGAGTGTTGGGGGGGTCACGAACACCCATTTCCTAAAGCTGCTCGCATCCCCTACTACGAGCTCTATGAGCCTGACATGGGTCACCCAGTGGTGGTGGTGGAAGGACCTCGAAACACTGTCCACCACCTCCAGGTCATGCCGCTCTGCCTGTGTTGCCTCTCTAAGGGCCACTCATTCCTCACCTGGAGGATCCCCGGTCATGGAGCTACCTCTATTACAGCGGTGCACCCACTACCTACCACACCTGCTCGGTACACCTGGTTAGGAAGTGCCGTGCTAGGTGACCCCATCCGTCACAGGCATAGAACAAGCTCTCTTTTGACGTCCCTGGTGCTCTACGACACCACTATGGTGTATGAACCTGACCCTAAGTCTTCTCACAGAAGGGTCTCCTCGACTGAGGCTCTTCTCTCTGCCGCCTGCCTGCTACCGAAGACTCTACTCTGAAGCAGCCACTGCTAGGCCCTGCCAGCTGGTGTCCCTCAGCCAAGAAGCTCTCTATCACGAGCACCCGCTCTAAAACCCCAGCATAAGTAGGGATTCCGAAGGTTACTATAGTATCACAGATCTCCTTGAGAAGACCAATCTCAAACCTCTGCGCCCAGAAGTAGCTATCACAGATCATATTTGGAGAGTAGCATGTGGGATCGGTAAACCGAGCCGAGTACTAAACCATGGTCATCCCCCCTGCTTATGATCCAGATGATCTTGAATCTGAACATAGCATAAACATTATGGGGAGTACTCCTCCCGAAATAGATGTTGGAAACTATCCCATGTGAGAGATGACTCGTCGTGGGTCTACGTAACAAACAACCACCAACGCATGTCCGTCCCGATGAAAATGATGGTAGCTAGGGCTACCATCTAGTCCACTGGTTTCCATACCATCCTAAATAGTCGGTCCATGTACTCTAGCTAGTCTTACGCTGCCTAGGGTTCTGGGTCTCCACAGAAATTCTGTAGTCACTGACGCTGATAGTCTCAGAGCGCACTCAGCATGCGCTCAACCTCGGCCTGTGCTATGGGAACTAACTACCGCTCTCCTGGTGGAGGGGCTACTGCTGAATCCCTGGGTAGAAAGGGACCACAGGAGGGTCCCTGAACTGACACCTCATCGCTCCCCATGTCATCGTCACAAACTGAAGAGGGTAACCTGGCTGGCTGATATCGTGGGGGCATTGTGAAAATTGTCACCGATTACTGTGATTAGATGAGAATATATATATATATATATATATATATATATATATTAGAAATAACAAAGGGGAGTTGACTCAAAAAGGACAGTCAAAGGCTCAATCCTACTGGGTTCATTTTCCCAAGTTCCCTGCGAAAAGTGTCTCAGTATTTCGAGTCGTCAAGTAGGATATCATGGTCCTGGTGAATGGATTCGTCAGCCGTATGTACCATCACTGGACTCCCTATCCTGAGAGCTTCTCTCGGGACACGTCAAAAATATAGCCCTAAATCCCATACAATTCCTATTTAGGGACGTCTGAACAATTCCCCAAGGAATGAACCACCTCTAATACCACTATCTCATGACCCGAGCCTACCAGTTTTGAGCTGCAACTACCCCAAGACCTTCTCTATAGGTCAGGGGCTGGCGAAAAGTTCCAAAGGAGTAACAATCTCAGGGAGGCCTTTGCCTAAGTACCTATACAACCATCCCACTCAATGCAGAAGTGCAGAGTAAAAAAGGATACCAAAGAACGAACAACTATAACCCAACCACAGACATGCATCAACTTCTAAATAGAAGAAAAAATTAATGTAATGTGCTGAAATGTACTGACAAGATACTGGACAGAAAAAGGGAAAACATTTGCCCAATCCAAAATGTTAACCAACTTGGCAACAGGTAAACAGAAGTAAATAGTTGGTGAGTCTCACACATTAATTTCCTACTACGACCATTGAACGCATCCCAAGCTCATGTGTCCTCTACACTTCTTCGTATCCTTGAACTTTATTTCGGTCGTCTGCAAGGGAACACCATGTGCGGTCAAAGCCCATGTAGGGGTGAGTATAATGATACTCAGTAGGGTTCCCCGAAAGATCGAGGGAGCAACAAAGGTGGTACTAAAATGGTGAGAAGTAGACATAACAAAGAACAATATAATATTACCATAGTGAGGGAGTACAGCTCAACCCAACAAAAGAAAGGAAGTAGACTCGTCCCAACCAAGAGGAGCTAGACACGGAAATCACCTGGCATAACCAGCATGTCTTCCCCCCTCCTTGAAAGAGAGTAACTGAACCCAAGTAGTGGGAAAAAACTAGGGTGTATAAATATATATATTCACAATAAGAAACAATAACTAGTGTGTATGGTGATCTTTATCACCTTGCTCAGCCCAGGAAAAATCCCAATCAGTTTTAAGGATACCCATCACTGATGCACAAATGTCCCACATGTCAATGTTGTCTCATAACTAAATCGCACAACCAAGGGTCCCGCTCTGGTAATCATAGAGAGAAGTCACTAACCATCCTCATTGGAATGGCTGAATCTAGAAGAAGTCATCGGGTATCCCACTTCCTAGCCCTGCTGGAGGGTATGCCCTAATGTCGGTGAGTATCCCACTACCCAGCCCACCCAGAGAGTAAACCCTAAAGCCAACGAGTAACCCACTACCTAGCCCCGATGGAGGGTAAACCTTGTTATGTTGGTGGGTAACCCACTGCCTAGCCCTACTGGAGGGTAAACCCTAATATGGCCGTGGGTAACCCACTGCCCAGTCCTGCTGGAGGGTGTACAAGGAACTAGTCCGATAACTCCGCTCTGCCCATGCCACATTGGTGAAGTCACTAACATCACTATCATTCATTCGTTTGAAGTGCTTCAAGGGATCCTCTGACCAGTTCCCTTTCATGTTTCAAAATTTATTGAGTTCTATAAAGATTTTTTGCACGCCAAAATATATTTCACCGTTGTAGTCCTCGTGGATAAACACGTGAGATATACTATTTACTATCTGGAAACGGACTACCGATGAAAAAGTTATTCAGCATCACTTTATGCCCATACGACAGCTCGTGGTTCCCACACTTCTGTCCCTAAAGAGGTCGGGCAAACTATACCATCACGATGCTCTCGTAAAAACATGCTGAAATGACTACTCATTCACCCCAAATGGAAGTCTGATAAAAAAGTCGAATAACGCTGCTCACAGCTTAAAAGACGGCCAATATGACCCACACCTCAACTCCGACATCAATGCTTGAAACCACCCTGGACCACTTCTTCTCAATTACAGGGTCACAATGCCACTGACAAAACCTTAAACAGACTCTGGACATGTTCTCTCCATCCAAAAGACGAATCCCAGTGAGGTGCCAAACTACACGTAATGGTGTGTCGTTCCACTGAGCCCCCGTATTAGGAATTAAAAAAATCCCAAAGGCCATCTCAAAAACTTAAGTTCAATCCTAGTATTGTGCTTGCAAAGACGACATGAGAATATGACATTCAGTTTGAAAATTAGAGGAGTTTAAACGCTTATGGAGAGAGACGGGGTGGTCGGACCGGTTCGGCCGATCCACCCCCTGTAGACTGGCGGTTAGCGGCTCGGCCGCCCAGACCCCCCGGTCCTCCACAGCTTGCGGTCCACCACGTGGGCTGAAATGTATCACCCTAGACCGGCATGAGTCGGTCCGGCCGTTCTCCTGCAAGACCCACGATCCACGGGTCTCAGTCTCCATCTAGGGTTGCGACGACCTCGGTCTTCGCCCGGACCACCGACCGCCAAGGAGCGCCCCGCGAAGGGACGCCATCTCGGACCACCTTCGCTGACCACCGAGACCCACCACACCACCTCCAGGGACCGCCGCCACCACCTGGGTCCACCGAGCCGCCACCTGGGAACCTCCGGACCACCGCGTCGATCGCCGGACAACCCTGGAACCACCAGAAAACCCAAGGTTTGGCCGAAAAAATTCCACTGGCCACCCTAGGCGCCCCAGGACTAGGATTTTCGATCTAAGAAGAGTGTTAGAAATCTCAGATCGAATACTACCCAAGTATAAGATTCTCTCAACATGAAAAAAACATTTCTACATAATAAATTTAATTCAAGTAATTTGTGGAAATTAAATACGAAAACACATCCTCCTACCTCATTGGGCATATCCTGTAGCTTCACGAACAGTCCACCGGAGCCACCCCCGCCTTTCCGAAGAGGAGGGGAAGCTTGAAGCTTTTTGGGAGGGATTACTCCATCGTGAAAATGAAAGTGGAGGATAAGGATGGGGTGGATGTGTTTAAGTAGAAAAGATAAATTAATTTTTTGAACCCCCCACAAGTAGGCCCGTACCCGACCTCTCGATAGGGTCGAGGTTAAGCCGCCCCTAGGTTAAAACCCACATTCTGAGTTCAATGGTGTTGTCAAAATTTTATTCTGATCCTCAGTTTAGAAGTTATAATGTCCACGCCCAGGGCCTCTAAATTACGAAAACACCCCTGGTGGCGTTTTCCACAGAAGGGTCGCGCCCACAAATGTTACACCCCTCTTATGGTTAACGGATCGCTCTAGACTCCACGGTGCCCTCGATTTTCCTATCAGAGCAACATTTTAGGTGTTATTTTGTTTATTTGGCGTGTACATAGTGAATTCACTTAAAATTTAATTTTGGGTACACTAGGGGTCGGAATCACATGTCGTCTAAACGCCCTGCTCTAGAATAACATCCATAAAATTTCAATGTCTTACAGGCTCCAACCCGGGTTAAAAAATATGATTAAAAATAATATAAAAATCCATATGAATTAATATTATACTTTATTTTCATATATATATATATATTTAGGCTTAAAAACATTTTTTCTAATGAACCATTTAACATTGAATTTTGAACACATATATAAAAATTAATTTATACCACATATAAAAATTTAATATTGAAAAATTGATATAATACATGGAATAATGTGGTAATTTTTTTAATGAGATAGATATAATTTTTTCAAAATGAATAATAAATTTAGTACAAATTTTTTCACCACAATATAGTGGTCAAAATGTAAAAAAAGGATAAATACTTGTGATAAGATCATAACATATTATATTATTAATTATTGGATGAGTTTATTTCTACCCATATCAAACTATCATAAAAAATGTTTTGTTTATGTTCCACTTATCAATGAATAATACACTAAAAATATTTAATTATTGAGAATAAGTACAAGTTTTAAACTCACCTCACTTATAAAAGTAAACTCATATCATCTCTTATTCACACTAGTCTAGATATTTATCATTACATGTATCTACCCAAAGAAATCCAAAATCCATAACTATTTCCAAGAATTTCCAATATCACAGAAATAACAATTGAAGTTGGCTCGTGGTGTAATCAATACAAGGTTTATCCATGAATATGCAAAACTCTTAATCAGAAGTATTAATGTTTATTTCATCTTTGGTATCCTTCAAATAGATTATAAAAATGATAATACTATAACATAAGTATCTTAAATATTATAAAAAGTTAAAAATTTTATTTAATTACTATTTATAGTATTCTTTTCCACCATGTGAATAATGATAACATTGATCATGTGTAAGTACAATATAATATATCCATATAGCGATGTAATTGGTTTTTCATTTCCAATTTACATGGATACATATTAAGATAGGACTAATGAATACCTATAATATATATGAAATTATTATTATTATTTATTTATAATGTATCTTTTATATTATTTCAATTTTACTCGTTGAAAATGACAACACCCCTTGTGTGTATGTGTGGACAACCACCTACATGAAGTGATGTGATTCATTTTTTATGAAATCCATTCATGTGTGTTTATGAAGTACTATTTAATATATGAGAATAATAACTATCTCATTATTTATAATATTGATGTATTGTATCCTTAACACATTTGACCATGTCAAACATACCGATGTTGTTTTGAGGTCGTGAACCGATGGACCCCAAAATGTCCAATGTGAACTGAACAGATATAAAAACTATATATGACATGGTAATAAATGAAATGAAATTATTATTAAAAATCAATGAAGCATGTTATTAATAAACTATATAATTAATATTATTTTAATATAATTATTATATAGTAAATATGTGTAGATTCAGACTTGATGTGTGGTTTTATTCAATAATCTCATTTTTATTCAAAATTATTTATAATTATATATTCATTGAATTAAATTATAAGATATATGAATATTAAAATCCATATTTTTTCTTCTTATTTATATTTCAATGTAGTTTATATGTTTTTCTATAATTTTTCTCCCTTTGGTACTTAAAATTACTAAGAATTTGTTTTTATGTAAAGCAAACCTTATATCCCATTTTGGTTTGGAACCTATAGAATCTATATCAATGTTATCTATAATGTTTTTGAAAATGTTATTACAATTATTTTATCTTTTAAATGTAATTTATAACTATGTTTCTCCATATTTACAATGGTTTATAAGTAATATTTAATTTATTTTCCAAACATGAAACATTTAAATTTTTACGAATGTGTTAAGAGAATTATTATTTTAAAATTTACTAAATAAATAAATTCTCCAACCGTCATTACTATTTTCCCTTTAAATATACCATTAAATTTTTCATTAAAAAAATGGAATTTTTATAATATATGAATTTTTTTTATTAAAATGATATTAATTGAAAATTTTATTTTTTTCATGTTTAAAAGGAATGTACTGAATTTTCATTTAGATGTATTTTCATCTATGTCAATATCCTTTTTTGATTATTATTATTTACTAATTATACACCCAGATGATATCTCCCATATTATTTCTATAGATGTATTATGATTATTTTATTATTTATTAAAATGGAAACATTTTAACATATCATATGACATTTTTTTAATATGAAATTTTATTCCAATTATGTGTTAATGGTTTTCCATTTATATGATATTATGAATGACTTTCAATTATTAAGTTATAGTTGGGGCACATTTTATCCCCTTGATACGATGATATGTCTCTTGGGATAAACTAGTCTGGGTATTTTTCATTGGACTTACCAATTAATTTATGATGTATTATAACATTCCCATGATGGTAATATTATGAGGCCTGACAATATTCATTTTATCATCATGATAGTTTTCATGAACTAATTAAGATAACTAGTGACACAGGAACCCGATTTCGACATAAAAAAACTTTAATGGACATATGATTCTCAATGGTTGGATGATTAAATCCTAGGCTTAAATAACAATCACTATGATAAATTTCACCACCAAAATTAATAGACAATACTAAGTAATTTTATATGATTCCCAAAATTCCCATCGTGTAAATACAGTCAACAGGAAAAATTTAAAACAAAATATGAATGTTTAAATCTTATTATTGAACAATAATTCAAGACATTAAAATGCCATTGAAAACATTACCAATAATTTCTCCTCATAATAGTTTTATCACATAATCCTCTTGTATCCAACGACTCCTAAAGTCCCATATTCAAGAATATACAACACATCTATGTGGTGATTTACCTTTTCCTAGACTATGTAAAAGATTGACTACACATGCACAATGATATGTGTAGGGTTTTTTAATAACAATCCTTGCAGGATCCCACTAATTATTCCTTAATAATTCCATAAAAATGTAAAAATTATCTTGTATTTTAAAAGATCCAAGGAATGGAAATATTTTATATAATTTTTTAAAAAACATTCCTTCAATATCTTTTAAATGGAATAGATAAAAAGAGTATGTTTAATCATTTATATTAAAATAGTAATGAATAATAATCTTCATTAAAATAGGCATGGAAAAAAAATTTCCTAAGCATCATCATTTACGAATCATTTTTAATCCTATAACCGTGTTTATAAGACAATGGTTTAGTTAAATCAATGCTCATGAGCCCTTAAAAATCTACATAAAATATATCTTTTGGTGTGGAAACAATAATATATCTCAATCCATGGGAGAATAGGAGCCAACCAATATTAATGGACTCCATATCCTCTTAAATATTAGTATTTCATTTTAATCATCTACCCATTCCATAATAGAGATAATTTAAAAAAAATTAATTTAATCATAGATTACCAGGTAATTAACCAGACTCATACATTCTTAAAAAAATTGATCTAGGAGAAAATAATTCATGTAAATTTAGTTTTTTTCAATGATTGCAAATACCACCAAAAATAATGTTTCAAAAATTTAATTTCATTTTAGAAACATAAATCACATTATTTATATAAAAACAGATGAATTTTAAAACTAATTATTTTATTCAAAATCTATAAAACATTTCATGCCTTAAATTAATAATTAATTATAATAATATTCATTAGTTAAAAATTATTTTTCAACGACAAATAATTTTCTTAGAATCAACACACTATTTAAAAAACCACATCCAAATGGGTTTCTTCCCACACAATTCCACTAGAAACATATACAAAGAGTCCCAATTCAGGAATTTGAAACAAACTCTAAATCCATTTCAATGAAAAAAAATCACTTTTCTATTGATACAGAGTTTAATATTAAACCACATAACTCAATTTAGGATATTAGAAACCACCAATTATTGGATCCACAATTAGAAATATGAAAGGATAAAACCAACCAATGGTGTTCCTATAATTTGAATATCATGATATGGATAATAAATCCCAATAGCATTAAAAATTGATAAGAAAACCGATTGTATAAAGTCACAGAACATTAGTCTAGCATATATATTTCCAATATATGTTTCTATAGAATAAGATATGATTTTATCTTGATGATTATTGAATATTGAAAAAATAAAATATATATACCATTTAAAAACATTACCATACACCCTAGGATCCTTCAAAAGTGATCACCAAGAAACTAGAAATTTAGAAAATTTATATGTCGATACTCTTTATTAATTATTATAATCCACTATAATAATAGTGATGAAAAAATGAGTTTTATGTCAAAATATTGATTAAATAATTCATGGTTCATGGTTTTTTCACATAGTTTTAATAGAAGTGCACCATATTTTGGTACACTATGGGAGACGCTTGGTTTGTGTGACTTCCTTGAACTGGATGATACTTAACTGGTTCCATGAGCCTAGGGGGCCACATTTCCTCAAGTGCATATCCCCAAATTCCAGATGATTACGAATAGCAGTGAGGGACTAGGGTGTGTCCATGGGGAGATTATGCCCTCATTATCAGTGTTTAGCATAGTAGAAGGAAAATAAATAAATACTAAACAACAGAAGCATATAATTAAATTTTAGAATAAAGCAGATGCACTAGAAAATGAGAATAATAATATTTGTATAAATAGAAACATTGATGATGTAATGTCATGTCATTAATGAAAATTGATAAAATGGATAAAAGACATTGATAATCACATGTTCCTTAATGTCAAAGAAAATAAATACTACTCCATGCATCTCGAGATCCAAATTTAAATCATGTCATTAATACCCATCCTATAATCAATTAATCAAGTGTTTGAAGATGCATACTTCCCTCTGTCAACACCTTCATTCATGTAATCTAATTTCGGTACCAAATGGTGCCTGGAGATGGTGTATGATTAATATCAGTGGGCCAACACCTACGTTGTATATAACCTCGGATTCGTGTAATGAAATATAGCAGAGTGCAGACATGCATATATAATGCAATTCAAATATTAAAACATAACTAAATACCCATGTAACTGCTTCATCCCTCAGTTGGTGCCTATACATGTAACCTGTTAATTAATTATGTAATTGCTATTTTATGGTTACAAGTCATTTGAGGCATATCCATCATTTACATGAACATGCGATAGTATAAGTAGTGGAGGTTCCAATACATAACCATGAAGCCTAAAAATGATATCTGGTGATGGAATTCTAGGGTGTAGACCAATTTAACATTATTCTCATGGAACTCTAACTCAAAAGTATAAGAGTTTTTATAAGGGGGTAACAATGTAATATAAGGAGCATTATCGAAGGAATTCCACGATAAAGAACCAACTGAGTCCATTGTGATCAACCAAGGTATAATGGCGCTATGCAAGTACAAGGCCATATGGACATTCACCATGTCACCTACTAGTAAATGTGGGATCCAAGGGGCATTCGAAAGTATCATGTAATAATTTAAAATATCCAATGGTAGTATATCAATCTTTTTAAGAATATAATAGAACCAGAGTCTAGGTGAGAATCAACCTAAGAAACCCACATTTTTGATTTCTAATGGGGTTCTTGAGCCCCAAGGTATTCTATTCTCAGAATACAAGGAGATCTCAAGTCAATCCATTATTATTTGATATTGAAATAACATACTAATTTATTTTGTCCATGTCATACCTTATATTATTTTGGATAGGTCAATTATAGTTCTTACCATTTATGTACCAGTCTTAGCCTTGTATTCCATTAGTGTTGATTGGAAAAGTAGCATTGTAACCAATTAATCAAGTCTTAGATAACCTTTAAGGAATATTAAATTAAGTATTTTTACACTCCTACCTTATTTCAAAATAGAACAAGGTGATACATACATGTTACCTATATTCAATCTCATTTGTAATGGCTAAGTTATACACTTTTATACATTCCATTCTACATTACTCATTTACTAATAAACTGATTCCCTTACCTAAGATGTCCCTAGTTGGGAACATACATGGTACATTAAATTATTAAAATTATATTTACAATAATCCATTTATTATAAGAAGGGTATAATTTAGGAAGGTAAAGAAAAGGAACACTAGAACGGTGGCCCAAACGTGCCAGAACACTAAAAACCAATTGTGGAATAATCTTCAACAAGGGATGGATTGTGTTCGGGGTGTAAACAATAGAAAATACTAACATATTTGGGAAGATCATATCCATATAATTCTTACATGTATAATCATTGAATTTAAATTTACGAAACGGATTCTGATAAAATCTATGGGCCCCACCCGAACATTCGAAAATCATTGAAAATTTGGGATTTGTTATAGAGAACCCACCTTAGATTTGTCTGAATCTCCTCCTATGATATTAGCCCTTGATTTTCCTTGAATCAATGTAGATCAATGAAAATTTGGAAAATTATCACCTAAAGATATCAAGGTAATGAGAAAAAAAAGAGAAGTAGAATGGCCAAAGAGAACTTGAGAACTTACCCTTGTGCATCCAAAGTAATGAACTGACGCTTTATTGGATACCAGACGAAAGATATCTCTTGACCCTTAACATTGGCCATAAAAAATATCTAAAATTAGAGGAAAGGGGGGTAATCTTTGTTGGTCATATATTAGGGAGGAAGGGTTGGATTAATAGATCATTAAGTGAAAAAATGAAAATTTACCAGAAAATAAGCCCACAAACAATTTGAAAAACCGTGCACAAACTGTAGCACCCAGATATTTTATGAGACATATTATTTCTACATTATTTTATATCATCTATAGTATTCTACACCAATATTATCTTACAGTATATGCAACAATATAATTGGCTTGTGTTACACTCAAGAGCGACTTTCTCGATAGCTTGCATGCTACACAATACCAAGTTTCAATAAACAATTATATATTATAATATTATTATGAACTAGATTTTATTAATAGTATTAAGTGAATAATGAATTTTATAACATTATAATTCATCTTACACATTTTCTAGAACACAACATGAGAACATAATAAAATTTTCATATAAATGAAGTCTTTTTCAAAAAAATACATTTTTGATGCCTTTTGATTGCACATTAATTTTAAATTTAGTTATTGACAAGTAAATAATTTCAATTTGAAAAAATTAACTCATTATTTTGAGTCAGGATATAAAAATTTATGTTGGATAATTTTTTCATATTTTTGTGATATCTTTTGTACTTTGATGAATAGTAAAAATATGCTAAATTTTACTTAAAAGAAACTTTTTTCATAGAGATAATTTATATGGTTAAATTATATTATTAAGTGGTTTTGAAGTATAAATTGATTATAATTTTAAAATTTAATTTAATTTATGTCATTATAATTTATTTTACAATTAATTCATAGGTAAATAACTTAAATCTTTTTGAATTTTTTAGACAAAATCCCATTTTTTTCAACAACGAGATTAATTTTAAATTTAAATTTCTGTAACTTCTACGTCTTAAATAATAAAAAATTTATTCAATATTTGGAATAAGTAGGTTCAAAATATGTTAATAGGACACTTTTACATTAGGTAATTATTAAGAGTAAATATGTTAAATTTTATTTACATTTTTTAAAGGTAAATTTGTTAATTAAGGGTAAAAATTATATTTTAAAATTACCCTAGTACTTATATTAATATAATTGGATGATTATATTTCGTCCTAAAATATACTTGGGATGAAATGTTATCTATTGGAACCCACTTGAATGAGATTAAGACCTTCAATTTATTTTATTTAAAGGAAAGTAAAATATGATTTACTCATACATTAATAATTAATTATTTTTAAAATATGGTTAAACGAAATAAATATTTGATTATAAATACTAATTTAATGTATAAAATTTTTTTAATCATCATGGTAATTTATTTTTAATTTTTATGAAAAATATAATTTCCTCAATAGCTTATAAATTAATGTTGCAGAAATTATTTATTTAGTGAAAAATCAATAATATAGTTTTTACTTAAATAATAATACCTATAAAAAGGCCCAAATACTTGAAGAAAACTTATTGGTCTATTACAAATACAACAAAATAATTCATGTGTCTTCTTTTGGACCATTTGGAGAATTATAATATAGAATAGAGCATTTATAATTTTTTATTTTAAATGATGTCAATGTTGTCACCTTCATAATTTAATAAACATAACATTCTAATAGATGGGTGTTTTAGAAGATAAATTCAACTAAATGTATTCTTATGAAATATATTATATTTAACTTCATCGTAGTATTTTTCTAAATCTTATGTAAAAATAAATATAATAAATAATTATACAAAATGTTGTAGTAATTATTTTATTAAGAATAATATTAAATAAATGGGTTTAAAAAAATTAAAATAAATATTATATGAACTAATTAATGTGATCCACAAAATTTATTGATAACTATGATATTTTAGGAATCTATTAACTATTTTTAACATTTCTTCATTGTGGATTTTATTTAAATTCAAATTATTGAATATTGTCAAAATTGACATTATTATAATTTTATAAAAATAACATATTATTAAATTGATTAAAAAAAATATATTTAAAAATTACAAATTGAAAATAATATGCTCAAAAATGTCATAATTTATTTAATTATGAATAATTAAAAACACAAAATTAAGTATTTATAGCTATTTTAAATTTAGAATATTATTACCACAAATAAAATAAAATAGATTATATAAGGATAAATCAAAATGATATGGTTTAAAATAAAATAAAAACATGTCTAAATATTATTTTTTGATGATATTACTACCCTATCTCATTTAATATTCGAAGATGAGTCATTTTATAGGCTTTTATGTTGGGTTGTTTTTTATTATAAGTTAATATTTTTGAGAGTTTCCTAAAGTGCCCCTCTCTACTCTTATAAAAGGGAACCCCTTCCCTCTCATATTCACGGAATTTTTAGCCTTCATGCTCAACCAATCCCTTAAAATTCATCTTCAAACCACTCTAGTTACATTATAGAGGTTTTGGACTTCTCAAAAGACCAACTCTAGTGCCCTTAGAGGATGTTTAAAGGAGGCACTTCGAGGAAGAGGTAATATCTTATACTGATTCATTAAAATTTATATCTTCTTATACTTCTTATTATTTAACTGATTCATTATAAAGTAATAACATCAGTATCACTCATATACTGATATTTTATTATAAATATGAAACAACCCTATTTCACCTTCTATCCATCTGACGAAAAACGAATCACCACGCGTGCCTACGTACGGAATATCGTCTCTACTCTGTGGTGTAATCGTTTTACATCAACAACATACAAGGATGGGTATAATGATGGAATAAATTATATATATGAATATTTTAAAGTGTTATTTATTATAAAATAATATACAACATACACATCAATACAATTCCACAATCTGGGGAATAATATCATCGCTTGTGCGTACATATGGCCTACCATCTCCATGATGTGATGTGATTCGTTCTACCTGATATTCATTGAAGAATGATTAAATAAATGAATTGAATGAATAAATATGATATATATTACACTAATAAAATTAAGTAAATGATATATCTATGACCTAAAATAGGAAGAAGAATTTATTAGTATATAAATTAGTTTACATCCGAATAACGAGTAACATATGAATTGTTACTTATAAATAAATAAGAATATGACATATATGATATCATAAAAATTACTATGATTCTAGAATAAGTTAATGACATTATTAAAATCATTATATATAAGTTCGGGCACATTATGAAGAAATCAACCCTATGGTAAGGGATTATTTTTTCTCACTTTTATTTCTGTGATACATATGACTTAATCACCATCTATTTATTTTATATTGTGTTTATGTTTCCGATGAATGTTTTATTATTTTCTTAATTGGGTATATGATATTTACATATACATGTAATTTTTTTTATTTTATAACACATATGATTATAGTGATCATAAAATGTAAGAGATATTTATTCCAATATCGTTCTTATCTGAGATTGTTTTTTCTTAATTATTTACTAGGGGTATATTTATCATCCATTTACATGTCTTCTAAAAATATTTTCATTAAAGGAGTACTATTCTTCCATGTATATTAAAAAAGAAATTTTACCCATTTATGACTCTTACCAAATGGTTTGGAATGAAACATTCTTTTATTTATCATACGAGTTACTTTTTGACATTTCTGGAAAAAGAAAGTGAAGAAATATTTTTTAAACATATACGACATGAAAAGATTTTTACTGTTTTATAATGCCTTATTTCCATGAAAATTCCAGTTAAATATTTCATGATTATTTAAAAAATATTTTTTTTTGAAATTGCACATTATTTTCAGAAAAGTAAATCACTTGAATGAAGAAAACATATGTTCCTCAAGAATTCATTTCAAGTGTTTTATCAAAACTATTTTCCATCTATAATTACATTCTTTAATATAGTTATGTTTCAAGTATAATGTCATTATAATTAACATGGTTTTATTTTTTTATGATGAAATTATATCCATTGTTTTATAGAGATTATGCTATGATGGGATGATGTTTATGAAACACATTTTATTTGTTGGGGTATGATAAATTATTTATGTTTATTTTATGGAACACGAAAGAATGATTTCATTATGAGATGAGTTGGAAATATATCTCCCCCCAATTCATTGGGTAATTATCTATATCTCATGATATAGATAAATATGGAACGGCATGTACATTTATTTCAGTAATACAGGGCTTGAACAACATGAAAACCCTATTCAGTATTGGACTTTGTCCACAATAATGGTCTTGGAAGCCATGCCATTGATACTATAGAAATCATATCATGTGAATAATGGTTTGACACAATTACATTTTCTATTCCCATGCTATTTTATCATTATTAATGTCCCTTTAGGATCTATTAATTAAATACTTCTAGGATTTATTTCATGGCTCAAGATTATGATGTTCAAACATTATATTCATGTTTTTATGTTCAAATGTATATGTTTTTTATTTTCACCATACATACCCTTACTGAGAATTTGAGATCACCCTTTACATATTTTATATTCCCCAGGATTTAAAGAATAGTTTTGATAAGAAAACAATATGGGGAGATCATTATTGGAGATGATGAAGATCATTCACCAGGATTGGAAGATGTTGTTCTATGTTTCCAAAGACACTAAACTATCACCGTCCTTGGGTGTCAGTTTTTTATGTATTATGTATTCCAAAATAGTAATTTAATTTCAATTCACTTCAATCTTGGGTCTCTACAGTTGGTACCAGAGGAGAGGATTAGTTAAACTTTGGAAATTAGGATGTGAAAACATTAGTGAGATCCTTAGAAATATTTCAAATGAATGTCTAGGGACCCTATGATTAAGTATAAGTGTAGGATATAGTCCTAGAATTATGGTAATGATCATAGAAATAATCCTAAGATGATATATATTGAATGTACTCCCCCTTGATTATGTTTTTTTTGTAGAATGATTTTTGTATCTCAAACTAATCATTTTGGGATTCAGAAAATGGCTAGAAATAGGAAGATTAAAGTTAAAAGAGAATATGATGGCCAATAGAAAGATAGTATTTATGTGCAACCAAATTAAAAGGGATTTGGTAGGTGAAAAAAAATTATTATTCTTAATCATAAATCTCATAACATGGTCAAGTATCTCAAATGTTGTTTGTTTTCTGACTCATCTAATAAGAGAATGATGGAGTTTCAGGATGATCATTGGGGAATGAAAGTTCAATTTCCCTCATGTAAATCATGTGGGAAGAGGCATCATGGGGAATGTTTCGAAGGAAATGGAAGATGCTTTTGGTGTGGAAAATAAGGAAACAAAGACAATAATTTAAATGTAAAAGGTTTAGTAAACACCATGGACAAGGATAATGGTATTTTGAAGACATCAAAATCGGTTAGATGTTTTAAATGTGAAACATACAGGCATTATGCAAACCAATTCCCTATGGGAAGTTATCACGATTACATTCAGCATGGTCGTATGGGTAGTGTTTATGTTAATGATGATGAAGAGACTACAAATGATAAATGAGATGAAAAAAGTTTTGAGTAATAAAACGATAAAGCTAGGACAATGGTTTAAGGAGGTAGTGGAATGATTTCATGTTTATCAAGAGTAATGTTGTATAACTAATTTCATGGAACTATAAAATAATGAAACATCTATGGATTGTTGCACTATTGTTTTTCATAATGTTTTTGACAGTATATGTTGTATGGTACATGTAACCATGAAAAGTGATTGAAATATTTTTTGAAATCACCTAATATGGTCATAATGAAGGGATAAGGAGATAATTAAATGTTTGATAGTATTAATGATAACATGAATGATATAAGGAAAAAGTGATATCATGGTTTGATTATATAGAAATTTTGTGATTTCAGTAAGCTGAAAGTGTTAAATTTTGTTAGAATTCATGTTTTCACAAATATTATATGATAATTCATGTTTCATGATAATACATGACTATGTAATTCACAATGTTCTAATGTGAACATCAAGATATATATTATTATACACTAGGGATAAATGATGGTAATCAATGCTTGGTATATGACCATTCTAGTATTCATTTTATTTATACTATGAGATTGGACAAAAGGGTTTTCAATAATCCTAAAGGTTGGAATGGATTATGATAGACATCAGATAGTATTTTATAATTCTAAAACGTTTTTCTAGAATGTCATAATATTATAGTATAAGAAAAAAGGACAACCTTCTGGACGGGAGACTACCCATCACGTCTGACAAGGCTGTGCGAATCAAACACACTACCAAAGTGCGATAGTCCTTTATCGCCTACCACTGGAATATAAGATGCCCCTGGTTAGTAGAAATTAGTTTTATTTTATTAATCGATATGATAAAAGAATTATAAGTCCATTTTAAGAACCATATACTATTAACTTCACCATAGATGGACATATGAATATTTAATAACTTGTGTTATCCTTTTTGTGATATAGACATATGGAATGACCTATCATTCTATCGTATGATCTTAATACATTTCAAGAATGACCAATTCCAATTGATTTATTTAAATAAGAGATGAAGTGGAAATTGTTCATGGAATGACCAACAATGATATTACAATGTAATCAAGTAAGTATTTGTCCTTATGAAAAAATTCAAAAACATTGACAAATGATCTAAAAAACCAAAAATGTTGTCCTAGTACCCTTATATCTGATGAATCATATGGTACCTTAGATCATCACAAATTTATGGCTTGGTGATTGTTGGATTTTTCATAGACATGTTCTCTACCACTCTCCATTAGAACATGATGATTAGATTTCTCATCCATGTCCATGTTTTCACCAATGTTCTCTTATTTGGAAACCCAGTGATGAGTTAATTTGGGAAACCATTAAGTTTCATACGTTAGTTTTTAAAATTATGTTTAATTAATCTTTTTTACAATGTGGGTCTAATTGAAAGAACCTTTCAAGTAGTAAACCATTTATAACCCTGATGAATTTTGAAGGAAAAATACATTTTCTATGGGGTAGAATGTAACACCCCGAGAATTTATGAGATATAATCATCTTAATTTCATTGATATCTTCTTTTTTAAACTATTCCATGATTATCTTGAATTATTAGAAACTATATACTTGTCTTGTGTTACATGTAAGAGTGACCATCCTCGATAGCTTGTGTGGTACGTAATTACGAGTTTTACTAAACAATGATATATTATAATATTATTAATTACTAGACATTATGAATATTATTAACCGCATTTTTAATTAAATAACATTATAATTCATTTTACACATTTTCTAGAACATGGAATGTGAACAAAATCAAGTCATCGTATAAAAGTTGTATTTTTTTCTAAATAAATACAGTTTTGCTACCTTTTGATGGCGCACCAATTTTAAATCTCATTTTGACATGTTTATAAGTTCAATTTGATAAAATAAACTAATTATTTTCAATTAGCATATAGAAATTAACTATGGATAATTTTTTCATATCTTTATGATCACTATAATTTTTTCATGAATATTAAAAATACGCTATATTTTACATAAAAGAATATTTTTTCATTAAGATAAATTATATGGTTATGTTATAAAATTTAATGGTTTTAATGAATAAAAAGAATATAATTTTAATATTTAATATAATTTATGTCATTGTCATCAATTTTACAATGAATTCGTAGTTAAAATCCTTTCAATCATTTGCAATGTTTTAAACAAAAACCTGTTTTTTCTGACAACGAGATTAATTTTAAAATAATATTTTTCATCTTCTGTTTCCTCAATTTTGAAAATTTTATTCCATATTTGGAATCAGTAGGTTAAAAGTATGTTAATAGGGTAATTTTATTTTTTGGCATTTTTAATATTAACTACATTAAATTTTATTTTCTGTAGTTAAAGATAAATCTGGTAATTAAGGGTAAAAATAATATTATAAAATTTCCCTAACAATTATACTAATATAATTGGATGGTTATATTTCATCCATAAATATAAATGGGTTGAAATTTTTTCTATTATAACCCAATTGGATGAGATAAAGTACTTTAATTTATTTTATTTAATCAAAAGTGAAATATGTCTTACACAAACATTAATAATTAAATTATTTTTAATATAAGGATAAACGAAATATAAATTCAATTACAAATTCTAATTTTAAATGTAAAATGTTTTTATTCCTCATTGTAAAATATTTGTAATTATTATGAAATATATAATTACTTTAATAAATTATACATTAATGATGTAGAAATTATTTAATTAGTGAAAAATAAATAATATAGTATTTATTAAAACAATCATTCCTATTAAAAGACCCAAAAAACAGGAAAAAAACTTATTTGTCAAATATATCTACACCATAAACATCCATGTTTTGGCTTGTGGACAATTTAAAATCTTATAAAACAGATGAGGAAGCTTATATTATTAAATTTTAAATGATGTCAAAGTTGCGACCTTCATAATTTAATAACCATAACATCATAAAAGTTTGTTGTTTTAGAAGATAAATTCGACTATAAGTATTCTTAAATTATATAGAATATTTATCTTCATTATAGTATTTTATTTTAAATTTTTATGCAAAAAATAGGTATATTTAATAATTATACTAAAATTTTGTAGTAATTTTTTATTAAGAAGACTATCACATAAATTTTTTTAAAAATATTAATATAAATATTAAATTAACCAATTAATTTGGTCCAAAAATATTATAGATAAATATTACATGATAGTAATATATTCTATATTTTTGTTGGAACATTCCTTCTATGTTGATTTTATTTAAATTCAAAAAAATGAATAGTGTCAAAATTGACACTATTAGTATTTTTTAAAAATAACATATTATTAACTTGTTTAAAAATCAGAAATATATTTAAAAATTATAATTTGAAAATTATATGGTCTAAAATTACATAATTTATGTAATTATGGAAAATTCAGAACACATAATTAAGTATTTATAGAATTTAAAATTTAGAATATTATTACCACAAATAAAATAAAATTAACTAAATAAGGATAATTCAAAATGACAAGGTTTAAAATAAAAAAAACATGCCTAAATTTTATTGTTTGATGATATTATAACCCTATGTCATCTCATAATTTATGTTGAGTCATTTATGAGGCTTTTATTTGGTGTTGGTTTTTATTATAAATTAATATTTTTGAGAGTTTCCTAAAGTCCTCTCTCCACTCTTATTAGAGTGCACCCCTTCCCTCTCCTCTTCACTCAATTTTGAGCCTTAAATATTGGATAGACCAAAAAAATTACACTTATAAACCTCTATAGTTACATTATAGAGGATTTTTTCCTCCGAGAATGCCAACTCTATTGCCCTAAGAGGACGTTTAAAGGAGGTACTTCGAGGGAGATGTAATATCTCTTACCAATTATTTCGAATTTATTTCTTTATCTACTTCCTTTATTTAAATGATTCATTATAAATTAATAAAATAAGTATCACTCATATACTGATATATTATTATAAATATGAGACAAATCAATTTCACCTTCTATCAATCCTATGAAAAACAAAATCACCACGCCGGCGTACATACAAAATATCGTGTCCACGCCGTGGTGTGATATTTTTTTATCCCCAACGTACATGGATGGGTATAATGATGGAATAAATTATTATATAAGATTAATTTAAAGTGGTATTTTTTCTGAAATATTATACACCATACACTTCAATACAATTCCACAATCTTGGTAATCATATCATCACTTGTGCATACGTACATCCTACCATCTCAAGGATGGGATGCGATTCGTTCTACGTGATATTCATTGAATAATGATTATATAAATGAATTGAATGAATAAATTTGATATATATTATACTAATACTATTATATAAATGATATATCTATGACCTAAAACTAGTAATATGAATTTATTTGAATATAAAGTAGTTAACACACGAATAACGAGTAACAAAGAAATGCTAATAATAAATAGATAAGAATATGACAATATATGATATCATAAAAATGTATATTATTCTTGAAAAAGTAAATGAAATTATATAAATCAATATATAGGATTTTTGGACACATAAAGAAGAAATCATACCTATGCTAAGGGATTATTTCATCTCACTTTTAATTTTGTGAGACATATGCCTTAATCACCATCTATTTCATTTATATGGTGTTTAGGCCTCCCATGAACGTTTTATGATTTTTATTATATAGGATATGATATTTACCTATGCATGTATTTATTTTTAATTTTATGAACCATATGATTCCACTGATCATAAAAGGTATGGGATAATTATTCCAATCTCATTCTTATCTGATGTTATTTATTCGTAAGTATTTACTAGGGTTATATTTTTCATTTATATCCATGTATTCTAAAACCATTTTTATAAAATGATTACTATTCATCCGTGTATGTTTAATGTAATTTTTACACTTTTTTACTTTTACCACATAGTATGGAAGGAATCATTCTTTTATTTACTATACGAGGTAGCTTTTGACTTATCCAGAAAATGTATGAGGATAATGTTTTTTAAATTATAGGGCTTGAAAAGAATATTAAAATTTCATAATGCATTATTTCCATGATGCTTCCCCAAAAAGATTTCATGAATATTTTCAACAAAATTATTTTATTTTTAAAAATTCACGTCATTTTGAGAAAATTAAATTATTTGAAATAAGAAATGATATTTTCCACCAGAATTCATTTCAAGTGTTTTATCAAAACTATTTTCCATCTATGATGACATTATTTAATATGCCTATGTTTCAAGCATAATGTCTCTATTATTTAAATAGTTTGAATTTGTTTATGATGAAATTATATCAATAGTTTTATATGGATTATATTATGATGGGATGATGTTCTCGATACCCATTTTAATCGTTGGGTTATGATGAATGATTTATGATTATTTTGTGTCATACAGATAAATGATTTCGTTATGAGATGGGTGGGACATATATCTCCCTCCAATGAAATGGGTAATGATTTATATCTCATGAGATAGACATGGATGAAATGGAAAGTATACCTGGTTAAATAATGGACTCTGTCAACTATGATGGTTTTGGCAGCCATGCTTTGGCTACTATGGAAATCATATCATGTGTTGAATGGTTTTTCACAATTACATGTTTTATTCCCATTATATTTTATCATGATTAATGTTCCTTTGTGATCAAATCCTTACATACTACCATTATTTATTTCACGACTCAGGATTTTGTAGTTTAAACGTTATGTTCATGTTTTTATGTTCAAATGCATATGTTTTTTTATTTTATGAATACATACCCTTAATGAGAATTTGAGTTCACCATTTATATTTTTTATTTTCCCAGGGTTTAAAGGAATGTTTTAGGAAATATAAAAAAAGTGGATGATTCGTATGGGAGATATTTAGTATCATTCACCATGATTAAAAGATTATGTTTTGTGTTTTCAAATACATTAAACTATTACGGTCCATGGGTGCCTATTTTTCTTATGTATTAAGTATTCCACAAAAGTAATGTAATGTCCATGTATTCCAATCATTAGTATCCAAAGTTGGAATTAGAGGAATGGTTTAGGATACCTTTGGAAACTACCATTCCAGAACTTCAGTGAGAGCCTTAGAGATATTTCTAAGGTATGCCTAGAGATGTCCATAAGGTTAAATAAATGTTTAGGTTATAGTCCATGAATTTTAGTAATGATCTTAGAATTAAACCAAAGATGTTAGATATTGAATGTACTCCCCCTTGATTATGTTTTCTCCCTAGTATAATTTTTTCCTCTCACGCAATTCGTTTTTGGTTTTACAAAATGGATGGAAATAAGAGGATTCATGTTAAGGGAGAATATGATGGACAAGGGAATGATATTATTCATGAGCAGCCAAATGAAACAATATTTGGAAGGAAAAACGTTATTATTATTCCTAATTTGTAATATCATAATATGATCAATAATATCAACATAGGTAAGTGTCTTGACACATATATTAAGAAGAAGATGTAGATTCATGATGATCTTAGAGGAAATAATGTTCAATTTCTCTCATGTAAATCATTTGGGAAGAGGCATTAGGGAGAATGTTCCAAAGGAAATGGAAGATGCTTTGGGTGTGGAAATGAAGGGCACAATGCTTATAATTGCAATAGAAAAGGTTCAGTTAACACCATGGACAAGGATTATCATATTTCTAAGACATCTACAACGGTTAAATGTTTTAAATGTGGAACCTACGGGTATTATAAAAACATATTCCCTAAGGGAAAATCTCATGAAGAGAATCAACATGGTCGTATGGGTAGTATTTATGTGGATGATGATGAAGAGACTACAAATGATATATGAGATGATAGGATTGTTGAGAATTAAAATGATGAATCTTGGAAAATTGTTTTATAAAGTAGTGGAATAATTGCATGTTTATCAAGAGTAATGTTGTATATGTAATTCCATCGTACTATGGAGTAAAGAAACATATATATATTGTCACCCTATTTATTTTCTTTATGTTTTTGAAAGTATATGTAGTATGGTACCGATAACCATGAAATGATATTGAAATATTTCGGGAAGGCACCTAATATTTCTATACTGAAGGGTTATTTAGATAATGAAATGTTTGATAGTATTAATGATCTCATGACTGATATGAGGACAATGTGATATCATGGATTGAGTATATAGAAATTTTGGGAATTTGGTATGTGGAAAGAGTAAAATTTTGACAGAATTCATGTTTTCAGAAAGATTCTATGGTAACTCATGTTTGAAGAGAATAAATGATTAATGAATTAACATGTTTGGAATGTGACCGGCAAGATATATCTTATGATATATGGGGGATAAATGATGGTATTAAATGCTTGGTAGATGACCTTTCTAGTTATCATTTTCTTTATACTCGGGGATTGGAATGAAGTATTTTCGATAAGCCTAAAGTTTGGAATGTATTAAGTTGGAAATCAAATAGTATTGTTTAAGGCAAAAACATTTTTCTAGAATGTTATAATAGTATAGTTTGAGAAAAAAGGACAACCTGTAGAACGGGCGACAACCCGTCGCGTCAGACAAGGTTGTGGGAATTTAACCCACAACCGAAGTGAGAAAGTCCATTATCGTCTACAACTGGCATACAGAAAGTCCGTGGTTTGTAGAAATTAGTTTTATTTTATTAAGCTGTATGATTGATGAAGTATAAGTCCATTTTAGGAACCATATACAATTAACCTCACCATAGATGGACTTATGTATATTTTATAACATGTTCTATCCTTTTTTTGATAGAGACAGATGGGATGACCTATCATTCTATTGCATGATTTTCAAGCACATCATGAATGAAAAATTCAATGAAATTTTATTAAATAAGTGATTAAGTGGAAATTGATCATGGAATAGCTAACAATGATATTGTACTAAAATCAAGTAAGTTTTTATCCTTATGAAAAAATTAATCATATATAAGGAAATGATCTTGAAAACCAAAAATGTTGTCCTAGTACCCTCATATGGATGAATCTGATGGTACCATAGATAATCTCAAATTTATGGCTTTGTGATTGTTGGAATTTTCATATCCATGTTTTCTAACACTCTCTATCAGAACATGATAATTAGATTTATCTTCCATATCCACGTTTTCACCTATGTTTTCCTATGTCGAATCCCAGTGATGTGTTAATTTGGGTAACTATTACGTTTCATACATTAGTGTTTAAAAATAAGTTTTAGTATTCATATTTTTGATGTGGGTTTCTATGAATGAAACATTAATATAGTAAACCATTTATAACCCCGACGAATATCGGGGGTGAAATTCATTTTAAGGGGGGTAGAATGTAACAACCCGAGATTTTATGAGATATATTCTTTCTAATTTCTTCGATATATTCTATTGTATGATACAACAAGATTACCGTTCAGTGTACAAGAAAAATATACTTGGCTTGTGTTACATGCATGACTGACCTTCCTCAATAGCTTGTGTGGTACACAATACCGAGTTTCAATAAACACTAAAATATTATAATATTATTATAAAGTATCCATTATGAATTGTATTAACTAAATTTTATATTTTATAACATTATAATTCATCATAAACATTTTCTTGAACATGTTATGGGAACAAAATCCATTTTTCTTATAAAGGAAGTATTTTTTTTAAAAATGCAGTTTTGTTGCCATTTGATGCCGCACCCATTTTAAATCTAATTTTGGACACGTTTATAAGTTCAATTTGAAAAAAATAAACTAATTATTTTCAATCAGGGTATAAAAACTTACTTTGGATAAATTTTTCATATTTTTATGATAACATTCATATTTTGATGAATAGTAAAAATACACATAATTTTACATAAAAACAATTTTTCATTGAGATAATTTATATGGTCAAATAATAATATTAAATGGGTTTAATAAATAAATTGAATCTGTTTTTACCATTTAATATAATTTATTTAATTATCATTAATTTTATAATGAATTCATAGGTAAAATCATTTTAATCTTTTGCAATGTTTTAAACAAAAACATTTTTTTTCGGCAACAGGATTAATTGTAAATTAAATTTATGCAAATTCTATGTCTTGAATTTGGAAAAATTGATTCCATATTTTGAATCAATAGTTACAAATAATGTTAATAGGCTACTTATATTTTTGGGCATTATAAATAGTAACTACGGTAAATTATATTTACCATAGTTAAATGTAAATCGGGTAATTAAGGGAAAACATAATATTAAAAAATTAATCTAAAACATTCCTTAATGTAATTATATGATTATATTTCGTCCTAAAAATATATTTGGGTTGAAATTTTATCTATCGGAACCCACATGGATGAGATTATGACCATTAATTTTTTTTATTTAAAGGAAAGTGAAATATGTCTCACTCAGACTTTAATAATTAATTTTTTTATATATGGTTAAATGGAATATAAATTAGATTATAAATACTCATTTTAAAGATATATTTTTTTCTTCATCATGTTTATTTATTTTTTAATATTTAAGAAATATATAATTACCTTAATAGCTTATAGATTTATGATGCAGAAATTATTTATTTAGTGAAAATCAATAATATAGTTTTCTTTAAAATAATAATACCTATCCAAAGTCCCAAATACTTGACCAAAACATATTGATCTAGTATATATACACCATAAGCATCTATGTGTCGACTTGTGGACCATTTTGAGCCTTATAAAATAGATTAGTGCATTTATATTATTTTTGTAAATGATTGTAATGTTGTCACCTTGATTATTTAATAAACATAACATTTTAAAAGATTGGTTTTTAGAATATATATTCAACTAAAATTATTGTAATAAAATATATTATATTTAACTTCATTAACTTATTTGTTTTTTACTTTTTATGCTACATATAAGTATATAAAATAATTATTCAAAAAATTATGTAGTAATAATTTTATTAAGAAATATATCACATAAATGGATTTAAAAATATTAATATAAATATTATATGAAATAATTAATGTCCTAGATGAATTTTATAGATAATTATGTCATGTTATGAATCTATTAAATATTTTGGTTCGAACATGTCTTTTGTGTGTATATTATTTAAATTCAAATAATCTAATAGTGTAAAAATTGACACTATTGGCATTTTAAAAAAATAACATATCATTAAATTGTTTAAAAGTCACAAAAATATTTAAAAATAACCAATTGAAAATTATACGGTCAAAAATGTAACAATGTATCTAATTATGGACAATTCAAAACATATAATTATGTATTTATAGAAATTTAAAATTTAGAATATTATTACCACAAATAAAATCAAATAGATTAAATAAGGATAAATCAAAATGATAAGGTCTAAATAAAATAAAAAAATGACTAAATTTTTTCGGATGATGAGATTACAACCCTATATCATCTAATATTTGTAGTTGAGTCATTTTGGAAGATTTTATGCGGGTATGGTTTTTATTATAAATTATTATTTTTTAGAGTTACCATAACTGCCCCTCTCCACTCTTATAAAATGACACCCCGCCCCACTCCTCTTCACCCGTTTTGAGCCTTAAATCTCACCCAAACCCTTAAAATTAAACTTATTATCATATCTAGTTACATTATAGAAGTTTTGGTCTTCTCAAAAGGCCATCTATATTGCCCAATGAGGAAGTTTAAAGGACGCACCTTGAGGAAGAGGTGATATCTTCAACAGATTCATTCAAAATTATTTCTTTTACTACTTCCTATTCATTAATTAATTAATTATAAAGTAATAACATCATTATCACTCATATAAGTATATGTTATTATAAATATGAAACAACCCTATTTCACCTTCTATCCATCCTACGAAAAATGAAATCACCACACATGCGTACGTACCGAATACAGTCTCCACACCGTGGTGTTATATTTTTTCATCACCAACACATTGGATGTGTATAATGATAGAAGAAATTAATATATATTATTATTTTAAATAGATATTTATTCTTAAATATTATACACCATATACTTTAATACAATTCCACAATCATGGGAATGATATCATCGCTCGTGCGTAAGTACGACCTGCCATCTCCACGATGTGATATGATTCATTCTATATGATCTTCATTGAAAAATGAATATATAAATGAACTGAATGAATAAATATGATTTATATTAAAATAATACCGTTCTTTAAATGATTATTCTATGAACTAAAATGATGAATAAGAATTTGTTTGAATGGAAAGCAGTTAACACTTGAATAACGAGTAACAATGAAATGTTACTAATAAATAGTTACGAATATGACCATATATTATATCATAAAAATGAATATGATTCTTCAATAAGTCAATGGAATTATTTAAATCATTATATAGGACGTTCGGACTCATAACGAAGAAATTATTCATAAGGTAAGGGATTATTTCATCTCACTTTTATTTCTTTGAGACATATGCCTTAATCGGCATATATTAATTTTATATGGCGTTTATGCTTCCCATTAATGTTTAATGACGGTTATTTTTTATGATATTATATTTACATATGCATGTAATTTTCTTTATTTTATGACACGTATGATTCCACCGATCATCAAAGGTATTTGATAATTATTCCAACCTCGTTCTTATCCAAGATTGAATATTCATATGTATTTACTGGGGTTATATTTATCATACATGTCCATGTCTTCTAAAAGTATTTTCATAAAATTATCAAAATTCTTCCATGTATTTTTAAAGTCATTTTTACCCTTTTTTGACTTTTACTACATGGTATGGAAGGAATCATTCTTTTATTAACCATATGAGGTACTTTTTGACTTTTCCGGAAAAAGAATGAGGTGAATGTTTTTTTTAACTTATACAAAATGAACGGATTTTTACAATTTCATAACACCTTATTTCCATGAAGCTTCCTACAGAATATTTCATTATGATCTTCACAAAAATTATTTTCTTTTAAAATTGCATGCCATTTTGAGAAAAGATAATGATTTTAAAGAAGAAAGGATGTTTTCCTAATAAATTCATTTCATGTGTTTAATCAAGACTGTTTTCCATCTATAATGAAATTATTTAATATGATTATGTTTCAAGAATAAAGTTTCTATTTTTTAAATGGTTTGATTTTGTTTATGATGAATTTATATCCATTATTTTATAGGGATTATGTTATGTTGGGATGATGTTTTTGAAACCCAATTTATTCATTGGGTTATGATGAATGATTTATGTTTCTTTTGTGGAACATGAAAGAATGATTTAATTATGAGATGTGTGGGACCTATATATACCTCAACCATATTGGGTAATGATTTAAATATCATGAGATAGATATGTCTGGAATGGAATGAAAATCTGGTTTAGTTAGACTAGGATTGAATGCAAGTTAATCATGTTTAGTAATAGAATTTTTCCACTATGATAGTCTTGGAATCCATGTCATGGCTACTGGGGAGATCATATCACGTGGTTAATGGTTTCCAATAATAACATATTTTATTAAAATTCTATTTTATCATGATTAATGTTTCTTTGTGATCTATGCATTACATACTTCCACGATTTATTTCCCGAATCAAGATTTTGATGTTTAAAATTTATGTTCATATTTTTATGTTCAAATGTATATATTTTGTTATTTTATCCATACATACCCTCACTATGAATTTTAGCTCACCCTTTATATGTTTTCATTTCCACAGGATTTAAAGAATGGTTTTAGGAAATAAAATAAATGGGGAAGATCCTTATGAGAGTGGATGAAGATCTTTCACCATGATTAGAAGATTATGTTTTGAATTTCCAAAGACACTAAATTATTATGGTCCTTTGATGTATATTTTTTTATGTATTATGTATTACACAAATGTAATTTAATGTCCATTTATGTCAAGATTGGGTGTCTACACAAACTATGAAAGACAACTCTTCCTGAATTGTTTTTCCTTATATTTTGATCAAAACGTGTGCAATCCATTCATGGGTACCTTGGAAAAATGGGTGGTTTGCATGGTTATACCACATGATCATGTGCCAATCATGGGGGATGGATCTGTCTAAAAAAACACCATTTGAATGGTTATGAAAATAGTGAGGAATTTCCCATGGTTTACTCTAAAACATGATCCTTGAAAATTTTCCCCAAAAAGAAGTGTTCTAGAATCTGACAAGACCTAGATACCCTCAGATCCTTTACTAACTCATTATGTATCCATATTAGTTACAATGTAATAAATTAGGAAAAAAATAAAGGATACATGCCTGTGAAAAAAAATAGGTTCGTACTGTCTTCCCCGATAAAATAAATCTACCCTCAGTTCTCTTTCTTAGGGTTAGGAAGCACAGTCTGATAACAACTCTAGCAGTGGGGAATATAAATCAACTTCCCTCCCCCAATTCTCGTCCTATACACCATCGTGATGCCACAACACCCATACGAGAGGGATATACTTGCCTTAGAGAGGCTTCGAGATTTAGTCAGTGATGCATACTAGATTCTCCTCAAAGGTAGAATCAACATCTAACTCAACATTCTCATGATCAAAAGAATGAGGCCGGACAACATGATATTGGTGAAGCTGTGAGACATGAAAGATTTTGTCCATGGCATGATACCTCTGAGGTAGTATCTACTAATATTCTACCGACCCGAATCTCTCTAAAATTTCAAATGGATTTACATAAAAAAGAGACAAATTTACTTACTTCATTAAACATATATTCCCTAAAATATGAGCTACATGATGAAAAAAAGATCACCAACCTTGATCTCAAAAATTTCTTGATGGAGATCGACATTGGATTTCAATCTAGAAGGAAGAGTAGTCATATGCTTCATGATTAGCTGATCCAATTTTGAAGTTTCCTGAATAAGATGAGGACCTTGTAGGGTTTCCTCACCAGCCTCTAGCCAACACAAGGGTGAATGGCATGACCTACCATATAAGGCCTCAAAAGGATTCTTTTGAATCATCTCCCAAAAAATGTTATTATAAGATAACTATAAGAGAGTTATATCCTTCTCTAAAAACCATCGAAATAATGAAAACAAGGTTGGAGCATATCTTCAAGAACATGTATGGTCTGTTAGGATTTTCCATCAGTCTGAGGGTGAAAATATATACATAGATGCACATGAGTCTCCATATATTTATGAAACCCTTTCCAAAACCATGAAGTTAAATGAGCATCCATATCTAAAATGATTGTATGTAGAACCCCATGTAGTTATATGATATCATGGACATATAATATTATCATCACATAAACTAAGAAATTCTCTCATATAGGAATGATGTGGGATGATTTTGTTAGTTGTTCAATAACTACCCAAATGGAATTGCTACCAATCGACAATGTAAGTAAGATTACTAATAAATCAAATTCTACATCATCCCAGTTCTATTTTGGTACTGGAAGTGAATGTAATAAGCCTCTAGGTCTCTATTTATCTTCCAACACATGGTGAAAGGAGGAACACCTAGCGAGGAATCCTACAATCTGATGTTTTATTCCAGGAAACCAATACTGGCATTGAATATCTCGATACTTCTTCAATATTTCTAGAAGAACTGCCCACTAAGATGTGTGGGACTCCTTCATCTACTCCTCTCTCATATATGTAGTACCCATATATATGCACATAGATTCATGATTTCATCTATTACAACATGCTAATATAATGGTCGAATATCTCTCTATATAATCTCATGAAGAACCAAACCGTCCATATTTGAAAATTTCATACTCTTAACCTTCTCAAGGAGGGAAGGGGTAACTATTAAGGATGATAGGTAAGACTGATCCTGGTAGTCATGAAACTGAATATGATGTTCATAACAGAGGGCCATTAACCTTTATTCAATACTAACTTCTTAAAAGGACTACTTTTGATTTTTCCAACTCAGTGCATCAGTGACCACATTTCCCTTCTTTGGTGTAGATGCGTGCTCAAAATCAAAGTATTGTAGTTATTTGAACCATATCTACAATCATAGGTTCATGTGACCCTGATAGAATATATTCTTGGGGATCTTGTGACATGTAAACCCAAAAAATCACATAACCATGTCACAGTGTATCCCGTAACGTAAGTCATTGACCACTACTACATTCTTAATGTAGTGCATCAGGTAACATTCCTTGTGAGGCCTCAACTGTAGATATCATTATGCAATGAATTTTTTATCCTACTTCAACAATGCTCCTAGTACAATGAATCATGCATCACATACGACAATATAACCATTAACTAGTTCTAGAAGAATCATAATTTGTGCTGAGAGAAGCCTCCCTTTCAGTTCTTGAAAGGATTCATTACATTTTTTTGAGAACAATAAAGTAACACACTTCATTGTAAGTCCATTAAGAGGAGAAGCAAAATGTGATAAGTCTTGTATGATATTCATGAAATATCTTACGAGTCCTAATAATCTCTTGATATCAATCACATTATTGGGATGCACCCAATAATCTACCACACTAACAATTTTATAGTCTAAAAATACTCTTGATTTGAAGATAATATGACCCAAGAAGTGGAACATGTCAATACAGAAGTCACACTTATCATTATTAGAATAATTATGATGCGCTCACAGTGTACTAAGAACGACATGAAGAAGTTTTTCATGGTCGTTATGAGGGAGAGAGTACACCATGATTCTGTCCACAAGGTCCACAAAAAAAGATACCAAATAGGGGTGGAAAACCTGACGCATAAAATCAATAAAAATGAAAGGTGTATTCAAAATACTGAAAGGAATAATAAGATACTAACACAGACCATACCTAATATGGTATGTTGTATGAGGTATGTTTGATGGTCTGACTCACACCTGATTATAACATGATCACAGGTCAGTCATAGAGAACACTATTACTCCTTTGAGCTACTAAAATATATCATATATTAATCGACGTGGATACCAATTCTTGGTCGTAATCTAATTCAACCTTCAGTAATCCATGAAAAGATGTAAGGTTCCATTTAATTTCTTGGAAAATGCATCGAAGAACCCCAAGTGGATGTACTACATCGTATAAATAATTTGTTCTATAAGACCTCTATATTCACCGTGAGCTCTTGAAGCTTAGTAGGTGCCCTCTTGTATTGAATAATGGACACTAATGCTACTCCTAGAACAAGTTCTATTGAAAACAATGACTATCTCTTAAGTGGTAGGCTAGAAAAATTCATTGAGAAAAACATCCCTAAAATGATCTACAAAATTAGAAAAATTAGTTTGAATCAAACCCCAATCCACTATGAAAATATTTTCAATTTGGTCGGCCACTTCACCTTGTCCAGGATGCTTCAGTCTAGCTCTCCAAGCCCAGACATCCCACCCACCATTGAAAAAATAACTGATGTCTTCTGGTGATTTAAAAGATACTATTTAACTATAGAAGTCTACAATGGAATGACTGTGGACTAACCAGTGCATCCCGATAATGTCATCAAATCCTGTCATCTTGAGAACAACAATATTCAACAAGATACGGTAACTTCATACGTCAAGGGTACAATCCCTACACTGGCCTATACCCACCATCTGTATTCCCTACAGTGTATCAATGGTCATTACACCGGAGTTATACAATATCGCTAGTCTGAAGATATCCACAATAGTTGTAGGAATAAAATTATTTTAACCACCTATATAAAATATGCAGAGAAAATATTGGAGGATACTAGAATAGTACATCATACTACAGTTGGACCTGATGCCTGTTCCTTGGGTATTAGCTGTAAATCAAGCAATTGACCTGATCCATAACCCTGGGTCACAAACAGACATCCATTGTAACATCCCAGGTAAATAAAGAATAAGATATATTTCATATTTATTAATATATGTGAATTAAATATTAATTTTACTTTAAAGGGGTTTCTATGTTCGATAGCGTACCCGATACGCAAAAACGGGTTTCTTTGAAATCTTATGTCGCACACTAATAATAAAATTTTATTATTTTAAATGGAAGTTAACTCCTAGACATTGTATTGGACGGAAATGAAAAAAACTATCTACAGTATGATTATACATGTTTGTTAAATGTATTTACATTTATCCAATTAAAGTTAGATGCTTAAAATATGAATGAATCTAATTTTAAGAACAATTTACATTAAAAGATCGATTTACCACCTTTTAATGGGGAACCCTCTTTAAATCTAGTTTTGATCATATTTATTTGTTCTATTTGACAAAATAAATTTCTTCTTTAGATTTGGGACATCAAATTTTTTCTTTGGGTTATTTTTTGGTATTTTTCGGATAACGTTCATTTTTAATGAATAGTGGAAAATATTGTTTTTTAATTCAAATATTCATTTTTATATAATTAATTTATATTGTATGATAATCTATGTAATTGGTTTTAGAGTGTAATAAGATGATATTTTTACCTTTTAATCTAATGTTGGTCATTAGAATTAATTTCACATTGAAATTGGACAAAAACAAGTGTCAATCTTTTGATAGTTATTGTCGTATAAAAACATGCTATTTGTGTTAATAACGGGAATTAATTTTAAATTATTTAATGCCACATCTATGTTTTGAATTTTTAAAAATAGACATCATTTTTGAATTAGGTGTATCATATAATGCATTGGATGAATTTTTTGTAATTTTTTGAAAAACTTCAATTTTGGATGAATAGTGAAACCACTTAGTTGTAGTTAAAAAAACTGACTTTTTCAATTAAATTTAATTTTACCGCTTCTGTGAATTGAATTTCGAAAATCAGAAATACTTGGTTGATATAAAGAATCAAAATGAGGTTCAATAAGATGAAAATCATTTTTTTTGAATACTAACTTTTGACTTTTATTTACCAGAGTTTAAGGTAAATAGGATAATTCGTGGTTAAAAGAATATTATAATTATTCAATATTTACCTTAACACATGTCCTAACCATATTGGATGAGTAATGGCCGACCAGTTTTACCTTTGGGGTCTATTTTGGGACCCCATGGGGCCACTAAAAAAAATAATGACAGTTTAGATTACTTAATTTCATGTAAAGGCAAAAATGACACAAACAAAAATATTTTAGTAAATTTATTTTTATATGGTGTTATAAAAATTATATTTTTGTCTATAAATATTCATTAGAAATGAAAAATTATTTACAAATTCATGGTATTTATTTTATTATTTTTATACAAAAATAAATAAAATTATTTATGACATAATAATGATGTAGTGTTTACCTCATTAATAAAATATTTAAATAAATCAGATTATAAATATTATAATAACATCCAAAACCAGTAAAATTACTATTGGATGATATTATTTCGACTATTAGTCATCTTATATTCGATATAAAATATTTTTTGACCTTATGAAACCGAATATCATTATATAATAAAATAATATTATCACACTTTCCTAAAGAGCACCTCCTCCCCTTATAAAAGGAGACAACTTCTGTCCAATTCCTCACACCTATCAAGAAATTTCTCTCATCATAATTCTACCCAATTCAGCTCCCTTCATCCATATCCTCCTCCTAGAAGACTTACATTAGGTAGAAGGCACATCATGAAGTCTTTTTGGTTAAAACCAAGGGAATTTACCCAAATTTAAGGTAAAAATTTTTCATAACTTGTTTTCTTTTATTTTACTTCTCCAACCCCCTAAACTATTTTTATTCCATTACTTTGTAAAAACACCAGTATCTTCAATATTATAGGATTTTTTAGAATGATTAAAACTACAATTACACACACCTCCATTTAAAGGGTGATGAACATAATGTTTCTGTGGATGGAAAACTAACGCCTCACAAAACGATGAATGTTCGATTGTCTCCTACCACCTCTCATGGTGGAAATTATGATGGAACATTATTTATAGATGATATATATTATTTTTATGTTTTCATTATTCTTCTGTATTTTTTTAATATATAAAATCATTATGGTTTCCATTATGGTACATTGACATTTGACGGGTGGTTACATGATAAACCAAATTATGGGCGGTGCCGTTAAAACTAGGATAGGCAGTTATGTTATAACCTCCAATGCATTGGGTAAGGATGTTGGCCGTATGGCTATTACATTTAGTGATGTGTGTGGAAGTCTACCGTATGGTTTTTCCATTTAAGTATGTTTATGTCCCATTTTACCTTTATTTGTTATGAGTTCATTATATAGGAAATATTTTGGTTACAAAAGTGTAGTAGTGATCTTTTATTCATTGAAAAGTATTTACTACTTCATAAATTAGGAATGTATTAATTATGTTAAATTATTCGTGGTATAGTTGTTGTTTTTCAAAAATAACAGTTTTTCTTCTTTGTGTATCCCTTTAATGACCTTATTATGCTCATACCAAGTTTTTTAAACGTTTTCACATGAGATAATGTGGAATAGGGTGTGGGATGGGATCAAGGAAAATTCATGTTGTCTTAGACATTGAACTAGACAAGACCCTTTTTTTCAAGAGTTCATGTTTTGTAAAAAAATATAAATTGTGTAGAAGTTTCTAATTTGTAATATTTTGAGATGTAATAGTTATGTCCTAATTCTATAATACTATAAACCTGAAATGATTTTCAATGTGAATTATTCATTTAATTCAATATTATGGAATGTACAATGTCAGGTCCTTATAGTAGGTATCAGAGGTCGATTTAGATAACATTAGGAGTTAGGGTACTATTATAAAAATGTCCATAAATTAATTTATGGTAATATTGATATGATATAGCATTTAGAGATTAACATGTTGCTTCTACTAATATATTTTTGTGTTCAGAATGGTTTTCCGCAGATGAAACATGGAAGTTATGTTGGGACGACATCCGGAGGAAGACAACAATCCAAATCAGCAAACTGTGATGGTCTGAATCAGAACAAAACAGTTTGTTACAGTGATTGAACAATTGACTCAAGATATAAATGGTGGTGGTATCCATGCATGAGATCAGCCAGATCAACTGCAGAGGAACATGTAGGTAGTGTAGCATTTCATGAGGCAACATTCCCCATCATTCAAAGGATTATATGACACAGTTCTTGCTTAAGGGAGGATTAAAGCATTGTATAATATTTTAGATGTCATGGGCTGTTCATAACATTAAAAGGTTAGTCTCACGGTTTACCATTTTGAAGATGTAGTTGATCAGTGGTAGTCCATGGGGAAAAATATTAGGGATAGTGAAGAGATTGATTCCCTTGAATGGGATGAATTCAATGGTATGTTTCTTGAGAAAAGTTTTCCTAAGGTGGTTCATGTAACACCCCAAGATTCCACGGTATGCTTCTCTTTGAATAATATAGTCGCGTGTTTTGTACGCAAGTTCAAGTTCTAACACACACCAAAACCAATCAAACTAGCCATTATGAATAGTAATACCCACATTCTGAAAGTTTATAAATATTATCATTCAAAATGGACTTCATTTTTGGATTCGGAATATCGAAATTATCCTAGGGTGAATTTTTGTTATTTTTCTGAAAACATTCAAAATATAATGAATAGTGAAAAAATAAGTTATAGTTTAAAACCGAATTTTTATTTAAGTAATTATTTATTTAAATCTAATGAAGGTCAAAATAGATACATAATGCCTATATAATCTCAATTTAATTCATTGGAGTTAGTTTAGAATATTTTTAGATATATAAAAATTTTATTGAACTTTTCACCATCTTTTAACCACCTCCTAAACGAATTTGGAAATTCACATAAAACATAATTTTACTACTTCTGTGAGAAGAATTCTGAAAATACGAGAAGTGAGGTTAATATCAAGGAGTAAAATGTGGTTCAATAAGATACAAATAATTTTTTTTGTGAATAGTAACTTCTTACTTTTATTTACCATGGTTAAAAGTTAATAGGGTAATTAAGGGTAAAAATGATATTAATATTACCCGAAAACATATAATAATTCTATTGGAAAAGTTTATCTCGACCATAAACAATCATAGGAATAAAATATTATCATTTAGGTCCACATGTATTAGATTAGGACATTTATTATTATTTAACTGAAAGAAGAGTTAAAAGAGTTAAAATCAATGTTTAATGACTAAAACATTTTTAATATAAGGTTATACAAAAGATAAATTCGATTATAAATATTAATTATAATGATAAAAATATTTCCTATATAATGGTATTTTATTTATAATTTTTATACATTATATAATTTAATTTATATATGACACAATGGTGATGCAGTAATTAAATAATTATGGAAATATTAAAATAATTGGTATTATAAATATCAAAATATATGTAATATGAATTACACTAATTTTATTGGTTAATATTACATACTATTATTGGTTATATAAATTTTATTCGAAGTAATAATTATGTTATGGTATTATCAAAAACAAAATACCCAACAGTTTCAAAATTGACAAAAAAGAGTTTTAAAAAACATATTATATTATTAATTGATATTCTATTCCTAAAAATATAAGGATCAGCCAAAGGACATATATCATGATAGGTGTGTCATTAAGGGACCACTTGGGGGTCTCTTGGAAGTATATAGTTGTTTATTAACTATATAATATAAAAATACAAAGTGACATGGTAAATGTCAAACTAATTAACTAAGAGTTAAAACTAAAAGATAAGGTTAATATAGTGACCCAAACCTGTCTAAATTATATTGGTTGAAATAATTTCGACCCATAACCATCATATATTTTGAATAATCCACTTTTTAGCCTTTATAAACCGAATTTTAATTTATTATAAATTAATACTTTAAGTTTCTCCTAAAGAGCCCATCCTCCCCATTATAAAAGGACACCACTTCTAACCAATTATTCACACATTAAAATCCTTTTTTATCGGCCAACCCCTTCCAAAATATTCTCTCAATTTCCCGGATTTCATCCTAGTGGCCTTATTTTGATCAAAATGCCACCCTATGGAGCCCTTATGATCAAATCAAAAGGAAGAACCCGAAAAAGAGGTAATGTTTTCACCACCCTCTTTCAAATTCCATTCTTCTTCAACTTCTTCGTTATTTGTTATTCCCACTCTAAAATAATTACTCCAGTATCTTATATATACTGGTATGTTATTATAAATATGGTACAACCATATTCATTATTCTATCCATCCTTTTAATGACATGTCACCATACGTGCGTACGTACGGATTACCGTCTCCACGTCGTGGTGTAATTGTTATTCAAAACATTATTTTTTGGATGAGTATAATAATGATGTTTAATTCATGTAAATAATATATATAACATGATAATTATTCTGTATATATGATATATCATTCAATTATATTTTATTTGACATCAAAAGAATTATATTGTCGCTCGTGCGTACGTACGGAATATTGTCTCCACGAACACGATGAGATTCATTCCCCATCGAATCCATTCAGGACTAAATTTCATTTTATGATAAAAAAAATTTATAGACATGATATCATTCTAGATACGAATAATGTACATCCTATCCATACAAAATTTGGCTCACATAACAATGAATATAAAGGAAAATGAATCTGTTAACACCCAAAACGATGATAATACTATGATATAATTAACAATCAATGTTTAAAGATCATATATGATATCATATTAATGTATATTATTCTTTTATAATTTAATAATAATCATTTCACCATTATAAAAGAGGTTATCCTACCCTCAACCAAGGAAAAGTACAAGGTAAGGGTCTATTTCACAATCTCTTCATTATCCGATTTTGTTTATACCTAATTATCTATTGGGACCTCTTTTCATCCTCATCCATGTTTCTTAAAAATGTATTCCAAATCGTTATTACAATTTTACAGAGTATGGGATAACGTCATTTATACCCTTGTTGACTTTTTATAAGAAGTTTATAAAGGAATCTTTCTTTTGTTTTCCAAACAAGGTCCTTTTAACCTTTTCGACAGAATTAATGCAAGAATGTCTTTTTTAACTTATACGGCGGCTGCGGCTATTTTTTGCAGTTATAAAATCGTCGAAGCTTCCATTACAAGATTATAAAGATATTTTAAATGTAAATATATTATTTTATAATTTTGGGTCTTTTAAATGATTTCAAAAAAAGAGATATTTCTCTCAAATGGTTTTGATTTCATCTATGTCAACATCCTTTGATTGATTTCAAGATTATTTGAGGTTGATTTATTATGATACAAAACTTACATATTGTATTGATGGTTTTGTGATATGTTTGACCGTGGATGTGTTATTTTTATACAATTCATGTTTTTTGGGTAAAGTATTGATATTTCGTATGATGGTTTTAATACGAATGATTATGTTATGTTTAAACCTTTTCATATAAGGAATGCATTGGACTAAGTAAGTGACGGGTGGAGCCCGCTATAGCTCCTCGATGCATCGGTAGGTCTCCTGAGTCAAACTAGTGTCTTGGCCCAAGGCCCTGTCAAAATCCTATTTGTAGTCTTGGAACGAGGCCTTGGATACATGGTTATGATAGTCTGGCATTATGAATTCCGTCATTATGAATGTGGTTATTGGTATTGCATGTGATTATTCAATTAGTAGAATATACATGTGAATATGTAAATGGAATTATTTCATTTTATCTTTTCAATATTATGATGAAGTTCAAGGTTAAAAAGATTTTTTTAGTTATACATTGCCTCAAATGTTTATGCTTATTTATGAAAGTTTCCCCTATATTGTTATCCTTAATGGGCATCTGAGCTCACCCCATTCTATGTTTAATTTTTTCCAGGATGTGAAGAATTATTTTATGAATGCCCTGCTGGGATAGTATGTGGGGATATGAGTGTGGACTATGGAGACTATGTTGTTTTAGTTTTCACTTTATGATGTAATGTAAACTTTATGAATTTATCTAGTTATTTCAAGGATACTTAACTAATCGGTCTTTTGAGATTTGATAATTTTGTGATCATGCCAATGTTATGTAATAATGAACCGACTCTGGTTAACTAGGGTCGAGGCGTAACAGTGGGTATAAGAGGATGTTTAGTACAATCCTTGGAAGCTAGATATATATAAACTCTGATTAGAGCACATAGACCTAAGATGGACTTTGAGGATTAGTATTGAAGAACATTCTAGAATTATGGTATTGTATAGATTTTGTGAGTTTTCTGAGAAATACATCCCTGTCTGGATACGAGTAGGTAGTGGTGTCTCTAGCATAGATGTACTTAAGGGTGAAACCCGAAAACAATGTTTTGAGCTAGACACGAATGGGAACTCGTGCACGACAACGGGCCTTGATGCACTTTTGGTTACGAAACTCCTGGGGGATATGTTTAGGATAATTCTAATTTTCTTTACAGACCAGTATGAAGGGTTTATGAGTATATACATCCTTAATGTTTGTTATTTATTATTATTTATTATATCAATAAATAGTTCAATTTATGTTAAGTGTTTTACAAGTGTAGAATTATGTATTATGTTCATAAATTAATCTAGTTTATGCCATTGTTTAGAAATGGCGCCTAGTGGAAGGAATGGAAACTATATCAATGCACACACTCCATGTAGGGATTTCCATCATGCTCAAAATAATTATAGTGGAGCTGGTGATGCAACTGGTGCTGATCAGCTAATCACCATACTGGGACAACTCACTCAGGTTATGAACAATAACAGTACCAGTATGGAGCACCATGATCCATAGCGTGGATGATCAATGTTAGACCGCTTCATTAGGCAACAACCACCAACATTCAATGGGAGTACAAATCCCTTAGTATCTAAGCAATGAATAAGTTCCCTAGAGAAAATATTTTAGGCTTTGGAGAGTTCTGAAAGGGTGAAAGTTATCATGTAAGTTTATCACCTCACCGGAGATGATGATCAATGGTGTTCATTGATACAAACCACAATGGAAGATGATGAAGTATCAAATATGGAATGTAGAGAGTTTAAAGATATTTTCATAGAAAAATACATTCCTCGTGACCATCGAGAATATATGGAAAGACAATTTCTATGTCTGATACAAAAAGAGGATAAGAATCTCGCAAAGTATGAGGCTAACATTAAAAGGTTGGAAAGGTATGGTAGAGATTATATACGTAACCCAAGAAGTAATATTGATCGTTTATTTGATGGGTTAAAACCAATTCTTCATCAAGAAATAGTCTCACAATCCTTCTCATCATACGAAGATATTGTCACATGTGCTATCACGATAGAAAAAGAATTCTATAAGTCTTACGACTTTAAAATAATGCATGATAAGAAGAGATCTGATGATCAATCTGGGAATGGAAATAAGGGGAATAAGGGAAAAGTTTAATATCTATCATGTAGTAAATGTGGGAAGAAACACCTCGGTACTTTCATATATGTAATGGGAGTCTGTTATAACTATGGTGAAAAAGGCCACCATGCTCGTGATTGCAAGGGGAAGAAGGAAGCTACTGATGTCCAAGGCTACAACTGATGGGAGATGGGACATTATGAAAATGAATGTCTTATGTGTCAGGGGATCTTTCCTCAGAAAATGCCAAGGGATCAAGGCCTAGCATATTTTATCACTACTGTTGAGGTAGAAGCTCTGAAATAGGTGGTGGCAGGTAATTTAATGGTTTCCTCACGTTTAGAAAATGCATTATTTGATTCTGGATCATCACATTGATTCATATCTTCCTAGTTTTCTATGAAAATTAGATATTTCCAATTTGATTAAACAAGGGAATTGACTGTTAAAACTAATAAGGGAAGTATCATTGCAACAATGTTTTGTGAATCAGTCCCCATTAGATCCCATAAATGTTCTTTATCCACTGATCTCATCGTCATACCTATAATTGAGTTTGATATAATCCTCTGTATGGATTGGCTTTTGGACCACAATGCGAAGATTTATTGTAAGAAGAAGGCGGTTACTATTTTTGATTATGATTATAAGGAACACAATATCATTAGAGCAGAATCATCACCACCTAATTCTTATCTACATCCACCCCAGTAGCTCAACTAAATTCAATTATTCTGGAGGAAGAGAATGAAATGACTGTGGGTAAGGAAAGGAATGTTCAAATAGATGATGTAACTATTGTGAAAGAATATGTAGACGTGTTTCCCGAGGATTTACCTGGACATCCTAAAAAACGAGAAGTTGAGTTTTCTATTGATTTAATTCCTGGATCAAGGGCCATATTGAAGACCCCCAATAGAATTTCCACTCTGGAATTAGTTGAACTAAAGAAACAACTAGAGGAATTTAGTAATAAGTGATTTATTTTCCCCAGTGTTTCTCCATGGGGAGCCCCCATGGAGTTCAATACTTTTCAAATATTGACCTTCGATCTGGATACCATTAGTTGTGTGTAAATAAGGAAGCCATTCCAAAGACAGCATTTCGAACAAGGTACATGCATTACAAGTTTATAGTAATGCCTTTTGAATTGACTAATGCACCCTCTGTATTCATGGATCTAATGAATATTGTTTTCAAGGAATATCTTGATGATTTTTTAGTGGTATTTATTGATGATATATTGGTGTACACCAAAATATACGAAGATCATAAAAATCACTTGCGTATTATCCTGAAGACTATGAGAAGACATTAATTATATGGGATGATAAGAAAGTGTGAATTCTGGCTTCATGAGAATACTTTTCTTGGTCATATTGTCTCTAAATATGGAATCTCCGTTGATCATTCTAAGACCACGGAAATCCACGAATGGCATGCACTGACGAGTATAAATGAGGTACGCAGTTTTATTGGTTTAGCAGGTTATTATCAACGTTTCGTACAAAACATTTCCCGATTGGCTAACCCATTAACGAAGCTCACTAGTAAAGGGGTTAGATTTTTTTGTAAAAATGAGAGTGAAGAATGTTTTGAAGAACTGAAGAGATGATTAGTAAATGTTCTTATTTTGACTCTACCATCGGGAAATTATGGGTTTGTTATTTATTGTGATGTATCGAAGAAAGGACTTAGTTGTTTCCTTATGCAGAATTATAGAGTTATTGCCTATGCATCACGATAGCTGAAAATTCATGAGAAAAACTATCCTACTCATGATCTTGAGTTAGCTACTGTAATATTTTCTTTGATGATTTGGAGACTCTTTCTCTATTGTGAAAAATGTATGATTTATTCTGATCAGAAGATATTAAAGTATATTTTCTCACAGAATGAACACAACATGAGTCAAAGGAGATGGATTGAATTACTCATGGACTATGATTGTACGATACACTACCACCTAGGGAAGGCAAATAAGGTGGCAGATGCTTTGAGCATAAATGATTATGGAGTTTTGAACAAGATGAGAGTTGAAAAGGATCCTATATACATGGATCTAGTAAAGATGGATATGGGAATCACGATGGAAGGTGAAACCTCAATACTTTTTCAAATGGATATCAAACCATATTTACTAGAAATGATAAAGATTTCTCATACCGGTGATGAGGAGTTTCAAAAGAAGATTAAAGCTGTGAATGATGGGAGATTGGTAGACTTTGTGTATGAAAATGGAATTGTAAAATTTAGGAAGAGACTTAGTGATCCCAATATAACTGATATAAAAAGAGAGTTGTTGGATGATGCTCATAGTTCCAATTTCTCTATACACCCTGGGAGCACCAAAATGCATAGAGATTTGAATGAACAATTTTGGTGGGACAACATGAAGAGGTAGATTGCTAATTTTATGTCATGATGTATGGTTTGTCAATAAGTGAAATCTGGAAGGCAACAGTCTGGAGGAGTCGTGAAACATCTTCCCATACCTAAGTGGAAATGGGATAATATTATGATAGAATTTATCATGAGACTACAAAAGACTCATAAATATAAGGACGTAATATGGGTCATTGTTGATCGTCTTACCGCGTCAGCGCATTTTCTTGCTAAAAGGGTGGATTTACCACTCAAACTACTAGCAAGACTATATATTAATGAAGTTGCGAGCCATCATTGTGTTCCCCTATAGATTGTTTCTGATCGTGATCCCCGTTTTACATCATTATTCTGGAAAAGTATTCAGAAATACTTGGATGCTGAACTTCATTTGAGCACTGCTTACAACCCCCAAACTGATGGAAAATCAGAACGGACTATTCAAACCTTATAATACATGTTGATATCATGATTACATGACATTCATGGTATTTTGGATCAATATTTACCTCTGTTGGAATTTTCCTATAACAATATCTTCCATTCGAGTATTTAGATGGTACCATATGAAGAGTTATATGGAAGGTGTTGTCGCACACCAACCTGTTGGGATGACGTTGGTGAAAGAAAACTTGTAGGTCCAGAACTGGTGGAGAAACGATGAAAAAGGGGAAGGTAATCCAAAACCACATCAATGCAGCTCAATGTGGGAAGAAGATCTATTCCGATAACTGAAGGAAGGATTTTGAATTTCAGATAGGAGATCATGTTTTCTTAAAGGTATCTCCACGGAAGGGATCTATCTGTTTCAGAAGGAAGGGAAAATTGAGTCCCAAGTACATCGGACCTTTCAAAATTTTAGAACGAATTGGGGTTGTAGCTTAATATTTGGAAATGCCGCCATGTATCTACAAAGTTCACGATGTGTTCCACATATCACTGTTGGGAAAATACATGTCTGACCCAATGCATGTACACATATACAGGGAATTCGAACTGGAACCCGATCTGCCTTATTGCGAAGAGCCCATTAGGATTCTTCATACAAGAGAACAAGTGCAGAGAAACTGGACGAATCATCTGGTAAATGTTCTATGGAGAAACCATAAGATGGAAGAGGCAACTTGGGAACCTGAGGAACTTATGATGAAGAACCACCCATGTATTTTCATGTGGTAGTATTCTCGAAATATTGAGGACGAAATTATTTGAAGGAGGGCAGAATGTAACACCCCAAGCTTCCATGGTACGCTTCTCTTTGAATTATACAGTAGCGTGTGTTGTATGCAACTTGAGTTCTAACACACACCACAACCAATAAAACTAGCCATTATGAATAGTAATACCCACTTTTTGAAATTATATACATTTTATCTTTCAAAATGGACTTCGTTTTTGGATTCGGAATATCAAAATTATCTTAGGGTGAATTTTTGGTATTTTTCTGAAAACATTCAATTTTTGATGAATAGTGAAAAAACACAGAGTTATAGTTTAAAACTGAATTTTTATTCAAATAATTATTTATATAAATTGAATTATGGTCAAAATATATTCATACTACCTATATAAGGTCAATGTAATTCATTGTAGTTAGTTTATAATAATTTTAGATATATAAATATTTTATTGAACTTTTCACCGTCTTTTACCGACCTCCTAGGAGAATTTGGAAATTCACATAAAACATAATTTTACCGCTTCTGTGAGTGGAATTATGAAAATCCAAGAGACACAGTTAATATATAGTATTCAAATGTGGTTCAATAAGGTAAAATTAATTTTTGTTGAATAGTGACTTTTTAATTTTATTTACCATTCTTAAAAGAAAGTAGGGTAATTAAGGGTAAAAATGATATTAATATTACCCTAGAACATGTCTTAATTCTATTGGAAAAATTTATCTCGAACAAAAATAACCTTAGGAATAAAATATTATCATTTAGGTCCACATGGATTAGATTTGGACTTTTATTATTTTTTAATTCAAAGAAGAGTTAAGCGAGTTAAAATCAAAGTTTAATAACGAAAACCTTTTTTATATAGGGTTATATCTAAGATAAATTCGATTATAAATATTCATTAGAAATATTTAAATATTTATTACATAATGGTATTTTATTTATAATTCATAGAAATTAAATAATTTAATTTATATATGACATAATGGTGATGCAGTAATTACCTAATTAATGAAATATTAAAATAATTGATATTATAAATATAAAATAAATGTAATATGAATTCCACTAATTTTCTAGGTTAATATGACATATTTGGATTGGTTATATATATTTTATTTTAATTAATAATGCTGTTATGAAATTATCAAAAACAAAATACCCAATAGTGTCAAAATTGACATAAATGAGTTTTTAAAACAAATATTATATTATTAAATGATATTCTATTCCTAAAAATATAAGGTTTTTTCAATGGAATTATATTGTGATATTTGTATCATTAATGAACCTCTTTGGGGTCTCTTGTATGTATATAGCATGTTTATTAACTATATAAAATAAAAATAAAAAGTGACATGGTAATTGTCAAACTGATTAACTAAGAGTTAAAACTAAAAGATATTGTTGATATAGTGACCCAAACATATCTAAAATCTAATTGTATAAAGTATTTTTACCCATCCCCACCTTATACATTGAATAATACACTTTTGAGGCTTTAAAAACCCAATATTAATTTATTATAAATTAATACTTTATGTTTTTTTATAAAGAACCCCTCCTCCCCCTAATAAAAGGACACAACTTTTAACCAATTATTTACACATTCAAAGCCTTTTGGTTCATCCAAAACATGTCAAAATAATCTATCCACTTCCCACAATTCAACCTAGAGGATTTATTTTTATCTAAAATCCAACCTAAGGAGCCCTTTTGATCAAATCAAAAGAAACAACCCGAAAGAGAGGTAATGTTTTCACCACCCTCTTTCAAGTTCCTTTCTTCTTCAACATCTTCTTAATTTTTTATTCCCATTATAAAATAATAACTCCAGTATATTCTATATACTGTGATGTTATTATAAATATGGTACAACCATATTTAGTATTCTGTCTGTCCTTTTAAGGACATGTCACCATATGTGCGTACGTATGGCTTACTGTCTCCACATCGCGGTGTAATTGTTAATAAAAACATTATTATTTGGATAGGTATAATAATGAAGTGTAATTCATGTAAATAATACAAATAACATGATTATGATTCTTTATATATGATATACCATCCAATTATATATTATTTTAATATCAAAAGAATGATATTCTCGCTCGTGTGTACATACGAATTATAGTCTCCACGAACACGATGAGATTCATTCCCCATCAAAACCATTCAAAAATAAATTTCATTTGATGATTAAAAATAATTTTTAGAGACATGATATCATTCTGGATATGAATAATATACATCCCATCCATAACAAATACGTCTCACATAATAAAGAATATAATGTAAAATGAATCCGTTAACACCCTAAATGATGATAATACTATGATATTATTAACATTCAATGTTTTAAGATCATATATGATATCATATTATTGTATATGATTCCTATATAATTTAATAAAATTTATTTCACCATTATAAAAGAGTTTAAGATACCCTCAACCAAAGAATAGTACAAGGTAAGGGTCTATTTCAAAATCTTTTCATTATCCGAGGTTGTTTATACCTGATTATCAACTGGGACTTCTTTATCATCCACATCCATGATTCTTAAAAATGTCTTTCAAATAATTCTTTCTATTTTACAGACTATGGGTTAAATACATTTATACCCTTTTTGACTTTTTATAAGATTTTTATAAAGGAATCTTTCTGTCTTTTTCTAAACAAGATTCTTTTTAACTTTTTCAAAATAATTAAGGTAAGAATTTATTTTTTAACTTATATGGCGGGTGCAGATATTTTTCTCCATTATAAAATCGTTGAAGCTTCCCTTACAATCTTATAAGGATATTTTCAAAGAAAATATTTTATTTTTTAATTATGTGACTTTTAAATGATTTTAAAAAAAAGATATTTCTCTCAGAGAGTTTTGATTTCATCTATGTCAACATCCTTTCATGGATTTCAAGTTTATTTGAAGTTGATTTATTATTATAAAAAACTTCCATATTGTATTGAAGATTTTGGGAAATTTTTGACTGTGGATGTGTTATTTTTATACCATTCATGGTTTATAGGTAAATTATTGACTTTTTCTATGCTAGTTTTAAAAAGAATTTTAATGATATGTTTAAACCGTTTCATATGAGGAATGCATTGGACATAGTAAGTGATGGGTGGAGCCCTATATAGCTTCTCGATGCATCGGTAGGTCTCATGAGACAAACTAGTGTCTTGGCTTGAGGCCTTGAAAAAATCTTATTTTTAGTCTTAGCATGAGGCCCTGTCTACATGGTTATGATAGTATGGTATTATGAATTCTGTCATTATGAAAGTGGTTGTTGATATTGCATGTGATTATTCGATTAGTAGAATTCCATGTGAATAAGTAAATGGAATTATTTCATTTTATCTTTGCCATATTATGCTGAATTTCATGTTTAAAAGTCTTTTGTGTCAGTTATACATTGCCTTAAATGTTTATGCTTATTTATAAAAAATTCTGCTATATTGTTATCCTAACTAGGAAACTGTGCTCGCGCCTTTCTATGTTTTTTTTACCAGTATGTGAAGAAGTATTTTATAAATGACCTGTGGGGATAGTATGAGGGGATATGAGTGTGGACTATGGAGACTATGTTGTTTTAGTTTTCACTTTATGGTGTAATTTAATATTTATGAATGTATCTAGTTATTCCAAGGCTACTAAACTAATTGGTCTTTCGAGATTTGATCTTTCTTGTGATCATGCCAATGTTATGTAATAATGCACAGACTCTGGGTAACAAGGGTTGGGGCATTACAGTTCATCATAGGATGGAAAACAAATCCCTATAATTGAGGCAGGAGGATGACTCAATGGCTACTTATGAAGCAATGTTCCCTCAACTGAGATCTTGATAGTATGATAAATCTATTTTACATAGGACTGAATCCATGATATCGAAAAGCATTAGCCTCTCATGAGTTAAAAAGTTATGAAAAGCTTGTTCGATGTACAGAGAAGGTGGAAATGGAGTTTGATGATGATGAAGTGTTCTATGAAAAACAATAGAATAAGAGGTCCAGTTGGTAGGAAAAGGGGAAGAATTTATCAAAGAAGCTTGGATGTAAGAAAATTAAATATCCAACTTTTTAGAAGTGTGGTAAAAATTATTCTCAAGAATGTTTATCAATGTCAGGAATGTGCTTCCGGTGTGGTATGTCTTTTCATATTGCTCGTAACTGTAAGGAAGATGGTCAAGAAGGAAATGAAAAGCCATCAGAAAGATTTTTTAGGTGTAATTAAATGGGTCATTATGAAAATGAGTGTCCATATAAGAACTCAATAGAGGGAAAGTAGCTGGACTACAAGCCAAAAGCGGTGGGGAAATCCTTTGCAACTATTTCAGCAGATGATGGGCCATCAAATGAAGTAGTAGCAGTTACACTATTTTTTTGTTCAGATTATTCCAATGTGTTGTATCATTCTAGGTCTACACACTCATTCATTTATGATATGTTTTCTATTAAATTGGGAATTCCATCTCATTTTATGAATACTGAACTTATGGTAAAATCACCTAAAGTAATTTTTGAGATTAAAAGAAATTATAAGATCCTTCCTGTCTATATGTGCGGAAAGAACCTACATGAAAACCATATTGTTTTTCCTCTAGTAGAGCTTTGTGTTATTTTGGTCATAAATTGGATTTCTTTTTATCATGATATGATTGATTGCATAGCTAAAGATGATTATTTTTAGAATTATTTATATTTTGTGTACAAGAATGAACCCTTTCTTTTGATAACATATCAGAAAGGTGAGAAACTAGTAAAAGATGGAAACAAACGTTACCATGCATATATTGTTGAAAATAATGGAACTGTTCAGATTAATTCTGTGACATTGGTATATGAGTACCTATATTTTTTTCCTGATGAGTTTCCTGGAATAATACATGATCGAGAAGTTGAATTTATTGTTGAATTAGTTCCTCCTACTAGACCAATTTCAAAATCCCCTTATCGAATGGCTCAAATGGAACTTTTTGAGTTAAAGAAGCAATTGTAGGTGTTATTAGATAAAAGTTTCATTCGACCTAGCATATCACCATGGGGTGCTCTTGTTTTTTTGTTAAAATGAAAAATAGTTAAATGAGACTTTTCATTGATTATAGAGCATTGAATAACATCACTGTTAAAAACAAGTATCCTTTGCCTCATATCGATGATTTTTTTATCAGCTCCAGGGAGCTTAGTATATTTAGAAGATTGATTTGAGTTTGGGGTACCATCAGTTGAATGTAAAGGAAGAATACTTTCCGAATAGCACATTTCATACTAGAAATGGCCATTATTAATTATTAATTATGCCTTTTGGGTTAACCAATTAACCAATTTTATTCATGGATATTATGAATAGAATTTTCCTTGAGTTATTGGATAAGTTAGTGGATGTGTTCATCGATGATATTTTGGTTTATTAAAAAATATTGGAGGAACAAGATAGTCATTTTAGGGTTATCTTTCAAACTATAAAAGAAAAGAAATTATTTGGAAAATTTAGCATGTGTGAGTTTTGGTTACAACAAAATTCTCTATGTGGTCACATTGTTTAAAAAAATGGCATAACTGTTGATCTTACAAAAAAATGTTTTTGAAGAATGGACAAGACCCACAAATATTACTGATATTCGTTGTTTTAATGGTTTAACATGTTATTACTGGAGGTTTAATGAATAGTATTCACAGTTATCTTGTCCAATGACTAATTTAACTCGAAAAGGTGTTATATTCATTTGGACAAAAGAATGTGATGATTGTTTTCAGAAATTGAAAATAAGATTGGTGAATGCTTCATTTTTAGCACTGCCTTACAGAAATGGTGAGTTTGTTATCTACCGTGATACTTCGTTGAATGGAATTTTTTGTTTCAATATGCAGAATGATCAGTTAATTGCTTATTCTACACGTCAGTTGAAACCCCGTGAGTTAAATTACCCTACACATGATTTGGAATTAGCTGCTGTTGTTTTTGCATTAAAAATTTTGAAGCATCATTTGTATGGAGTGAAGTGTGAAATATATTCGTATCACAAAATAATGACGTATATATTCACTAAAAATGAATTGAACATGAGATAGAGGAGATGGTTGGAATTAATCAAGGATTTTGATCACCCTATCCATTACTATCCAGTAAAAGAAAATAAAGTGTCTGATTCCTTGAGTCGAAAAAGTAATGATTCATTATCTATGTTACATTTGGAACAAGATCCTTTGGTTCTTTATTTGATGTAGTTTGGCACAAAATTTTTTTGTTTAGGGAATTATTCTGTATTGTTTCAGGTGTCAGTGAGATCATCTCTATCTGACAGAATAAGCAAGCAAAAAATGAAGACAGTGAGTTGTATAAAAAGGTAGAGTTGGTTCAGAAGGGTATGTTTCCGGAATTTAAAATTGATAATGATTGTGTTTTTAGATTTGGAAAGAGAGTATGTGTACCTTGTGATTCACAGTTGAAGAATTATTGGTTATATGAATCTCATAGTTCTCCGTTTTCAATTCATCTTAGTTGTACTAAGATGTAAATAGATCTTTGGGAGTATTACTGGTGGGATAGAATAAAAAGAGATATTTTTTGATATTATTGTAATGTGTTTGACTTGTTAGCAGGTTATAGAAGAGTGTCAGTTACCTAATGAAATGCTTTAACCTTTACCGGTGCCTGTGTGGAAATGGGAAAATATATCAATGCCCTTTTTTGTGGGATTATCGAAGACATCTCAAGGAAATAATGCAATCTGGGTTATTGTTGATCGACTAACTAAATATGCACATTTCCTTCCTATTATAGATACTTTGTCTCTAGATAAACACGCTCGATTGTATGTTAATGATATATGAAGGTTTCATGGAGTTCATCTCTCCATTGTATCTGATCATGATCACTGGTTTACTTCTAACTTTTGGAATGGCCTTTATAAGTCATTGGGTAATGTATTAAATTTTAGTATAGCTTTGATCTGTAATAAGACGGGCAGTCAAAACGAACAATTCAGACCATGGAGGAGATTTTATGTGCTTGTTCACTGGAAAACTAGGGAAGTAGGGATCAATATCTTTCATTGGTAGAGTTCTCATATAATAACAGTTTTCATTCCATAATAAAGATGGCTCCATTTGAGGAATTATATGGAATGTATTGTCAAACTCTAGCTTTTTGGGAGGATGTAGGTGAAAGGATGCTTATGGGACCAGAATTGGTTGAAGAGATGGCAGAAGAAGTTCAGTTGACTAAGAAGCACATGAGAACATCTCATAGCAGACAGAAACGTTATGCAGATAACCGGAGAAAGGATCTTTCTTTTGAGGTAGGTGACCATGTCTTTCTCAATGTTTATCCAAGGAAAAGTGTCATGTGTTTTGGGAAGACGGTAAAGTTCAGTCTGAGGTTCATTGGACCATATGAAATTCTAGAGAATGTTGGATTAGTGGCGTACATAGTGGCTTTACCTCTACGTTTGTCTCAGGTACACAATGTTTTTCATGTTTTGATGTTGAGAAGGTATATGCCTGTTCCGTTTAATGTTTTGAGCCTAGAGGTAGTTCATTTGGAAGAGAATCTCTCTTATGAAGAACAACCAGTTCATATTCTTGACCATAGAGAGCAAGTGTATCGGAATAAGGTAATTCACCAGATAAAGGTTTTGTGGAAAACCCATATGATTGAAGAGGAAACCTGAGAATATGAAAATTCTATTATGGATAAATACCCCTACTTATTTTGATAAGTGAATTAAAATTATGAGGACGCAATTTCCAAAAGGGGGAGGGTTTTAACATCCCAGGTAAATAAATAATAATATATAATTCATATTTTTTAGTATTTGTGAAATAAATATTAATTTTACTTGAAAGGGGTTTCTATTTTAAATAGCTTACCTGATACCCAACAACAGGTTTCATCGAAATCATACGTTGCACACTAATAATATACCATTATTATATAAAATGGTAGTTAACTCTTAGCCGTTGAATTGGAGGGAATGAACAAAACTAACTACAATATGATTATATAAGTTTGTTAAATGTATTTACATTTATCCAATAAATTTTAGAGGCCTAAAATATGAATGAATCTGATTTTAAGCATAATTTACATTAAAAGCTCGATTTACCACCTTTTAATGGAAAACCCTCTTTAAATCTATTTTTGGTAATTTTTATATGTTCTATTTGACCCAATTATATTCTTATTTAGATTTGGGACATCGAATTTTAATTTGGGTATTTTTTTGGTATTTTTTGGATAAAGTTCATTTTAAATGAATAGTGGAAAATGTTTTATTTTAATTCAGAAGTGCCTTTTAAGATAATTTATTATTATGGGTTGATTATCTTTTAAATTAGTTTTAAAGTGTAATTTGAAGATATTTTTACCATTTAATCCAATGTTGGTCATTTGAATTAATTTTACATTGAAATTGAAAATAAATAAGTGCAAATCTTTTGATAGCTATTGTTTCTTAAAAGAACGCTATTTTCTTAACAACAGGAATTAATTTTAGATTAATGAATTCCACTTCTATGTTTTAAATTTGACAAAATAGACACCATTTTTTAATTTCGAATATCAAATAAAGCTTAGGCTAAATTTTTGGTATTTTTCTGAAAAATATAAATTTTTTATGAATAGTGAAACCACATAGTATTTGATAAAAAAATGAATTTTTCATTTTAATAATATTTTACTGCTTCTGTGAATTTAATTTCAAAAATACGACAAACATGGTTGTTATCAAGAAGTAAAATGTGGTTCAATAAGATGAAAATAATTTTTAATGAATAGTAACTTCTGACATTTATTTATCATTGTTAAAGGTAAATATGGTAATACAAGGTTAAAAACATATTATAATAATTCATAATTTACCTTAACACTTGTCCTAATCTTATTGGGACCCCATGGTGCCACTTATTAATGATAATAACACTTTAGATTAATTAATTTAATGTAAAGGCAAAAATGACATTAACAATAATCTTTTAGAAACTTATTTTTTGTATGGTGTTATATAAATTATATTTTCAACCATAAATATTAATTGGAAAGCTAAATTTATTTCCTAAATCATGGTATTTGTTTTATAATTTGTAGACGACGAATATATTAAATTATTTATGAAATAAAAATGATGGAGTGTTTACCTCATTAATAAAAGATTTAAATGAATAAGATTATAAATATTAAAATAACATCCAAAACTTGTCCAATTATTATTGGATGATATTATTTGGACTATGAGTCATCTTACCTATGACTTTAATGATTTTTGACCTTTAGAAACCGAATATAATTATATAATAAAATAATATTATCACACTTTCTTAAAGAGCCCCTCATTCCCCTTATAAAAGGAGACCACTTCTAACCAATTACTCACACCTCTCAAGACTTTTGGCTCATCCAAACTCTACCAAATTAAGCTCCCTACATCCCTCGTCTCCACTTAGAAGACTTACCTTAAGAAGAAGGAACTTCATTAAGTATTTTTGTTTAAAACAAAAGGAAGTTACCCAAATTAATGGTAACCATTTCTCTTAACTTGTTTCTGTTATTTTACTTCTCCATCCCCCTAAAATCTTTTTATTCCTTCCTTTTGTAACATCAACAGTATCCTCAATATAATAGGATGTTTTTGTCTAAAGGATTAGAACTACACATACATGCACATCTATCAAATATGTGAAGAACCTAATGTTTCCGTGGATGGAAAACTAACACATCATGAAATGATGATTGTTCAATTATCTCCGACCGCCTCTCAGGGTGGGCATTATGATGACACTATTTTTATATATGATATATATAATGTTTATGTTTTCTTTATGATTCTATATTTTTTTTATCAACCCTTTATGGTTTCCATTATGTGTAAACACAATAATTTCATTTGACGAAGTGTGGACTACTGCCCCCTCATAGTGATATGACTTGTTCATACCATATGCGGTATGTATAAATGATAGACATGATAATATTATATATGATAAAATAATAGAATTATAATACTACTATTTATCATTATGTTTTAATTCCATTAAATATTAAATAGAAATGGATGTAGCGTTCATGCGTACGTACGGCTTACCATCTCCATGAAAAGTTAATTTCATTTCTTACCTATAAATGTTATGTACTATTACAAATACATGTATATTATGGATATATATGATATATATGATATCCAAATCATGAATATCATTCTGGATATAATGAACCTTTGACCACATGAACAACGTGTAATTATAAGAATTCTATTTTTGACTAATGTACCAAATATCAAAAAAATAAACATTATTAAATAAAATTATTACACAATGTTATAAAATGGTAATAAGTGATATAAATGGATTAATAAACATGAAAATGGTTCCTAACCAAGTATAAATTATCTTTAGTTTTTTATTCAGATGTTTAAATAATGATCAAGTCATGTCGGACATGAGGTAAGGGACTTTGTCTCAATCTCCTTTCATTGAGGCCTAATTTGTTTAAATACATGACTTTTTTTAAACACTGTATAAACACCCATGAATTTTCAATGTAATTATTTTTCTATGAAGCGTTTTTATAAATGAAAAAATGATTGTTCCTTTCAATATAAACGAAGATAAAGACCTTTCTGCCACTGCGAGTGTTATTTTTTATTTGGCTTCCTTAACATGACGTAAATTTTTTAGGAAAATAAATACCATATACTCTTTTATGTATTTTTTTTAAAATGGTTTTGATAATGGATTTGTTATGTAAATATATTTATGTGATATATTGTTATTGAAATATGGAAATGTTTTCTTTCCTTTATATTTGTTTTATGTGTCATGAATTTATAATGGTACTTGGACATTTGACGGATGGTTACATGATAATCCAAATGATGGGTGGTGTCGTGAATACCATGATGGGTGGATACATTATAACCTCGAATGCATTCGGTATTGAATTCGGCCGTATGGCTATTCCATTTAGTGATATGTGTGGAAGTCGACCATATGGTTATTCCATTTAAAATGTTTATTCCCCAAGTTACATTTATATGTTATGCGTTCTTTATATGGGTAATCATTTGGTTACTAATGGGAAACTAGTGAACTTTTATTTAGTGAAAATTAATTACTACTTCATTAAGGTGAAAAGTATTACATATGTAAAAGCATTCATGGTATACATGTTGTTTTGAAAAAATAACAGTTTTCCTTCTTTATGTATCCCTTACTGATCTTTTTATGCTCATCCCAAGTTTTTTAAATGTTTTCACAACACATAATGTGGAATAGGGTAAATGATGGGATCATTGAAAAGTCATGTTTTCTTAAACATGGAACTAGACATGACTCTTTATTTCAAGAGTTCATGTTTTGTAAAAAAAATGGAAACTGTGTGGAAGTGTCTACATTGTAATATTTTGAGATGTAATAGTTATGCCCTAATTCTCTGGAACGCTAATCCTAAAAATATCCTCAATATGAATTATTCATTTAATCCAATATAATGTAAGGATTAAGGTTGTGCCCTTATATCCATGATATTGGCTGCTCCTCTGGCCTTGTTGGTGAAGAGAAATTGGACTACGAAAACCACAACAACCTCCTCATCTAGACCAGCTACTGCTATTCCAACTCCCTACCTCACACAATGTAAAATAACTCACTCTTCAAGTTGAATCAAATACAGACCCTTTTCCACTCGAAGTGTGTGGAATGGTCCTGCAGTAATGCTGAAGATGAACCAAAGAGCTGTAAAATAGGAACTCTATAGGGTCATTGTCATATTTTATATTTTTATACCCTGATATTCCACACTAATGAAACCCAATAGTGCTATCAGACTGGATAATATTTCTACCACCACCCTGATGGGAAACTATGAGGGATTGTGTCATTCTACGAGAAGAACTACTGGCCTGACCTGGTATTGATTATTTAAAATAGGTACTTGTGGAGTCCCACATGTTACACTGATTGATAGTGGCCTAATCCACTACTAAAAAGAAATGTAGGAAGGAGAAGGTGATTCACATTAGTTTGGATGGCGTACTGGATCAATTCATCAAATCGTCTAGTAGGCGAAAGCTAATCACCAACTAGAAGTGGTGAAAAGCACCATAAATAAGTAAAAAGTGCTGAATATTATGTAAATAACATAGAACCCGACTCGAGATTCTTAAACTCTCTAGCTTGGTTAGCACTCTGTGCATATGTAATGAACTAATCATAGAAGGCACTTTGGAAATCATTCCATAATATTCCATGATGACAACTGATCTGGGAAACCCCATCCCACCAATGCCTGACCAAATTGCAATGAATGTATGTCGAAAACGTGACTCTCTACTCTCTATGTCTTTCCATATGCTCAATGATATACAGTGTGGCCTCTAGAAAAGATAAAACAGCCTGAGTGCTGTCGTCCCCTAAAAATGTATGAGGATTCTACTTCGGGAACACCCAGGTCAGATTAGCCCTTATAGGTGAAACATGCGGAGCACCTTTCATTAACAACATCAAGAGTAAGAAAGTATAACTTACTTGAGAATAAATGATAAGAGAATGTACAATAGAAACTACATCATATGGAACTCCTTGAGGTAAAAGTGGAAAATTAGGGCCCACTATGTCTAGAAAATGGTCATGACCACCCTCATGGAGAAATACATGAGGACATTATGGCAGCAATGGTCTACAAATTCCACACACACACCTCAGAACAAGATTAAGACCATAATATATCCTCACTAGTGAAAACTGATTGTAAGAAAGATCACTACCCAAGACATACTACCCCAAACTACAAGCTTAGACTACTAGGTATCAGTATGTTCTAAAGTTTATGTTTGAAGAAATTTTTTAGTTAATTTTTAGGTTCACTCCTTTTCCATTCATAATCATGACATGTGGAATAATTATAGGCAAAAAATTCATTTCTTATTCCTAGATTCACTTTATAATGGATATAAATTTCAAATGACTCAGTTCCCATACAACTACTACTAAACATGTCACCCACTTATATGTTAATGTCTCGAATCAGGAAATTACACATCCCAACCCATGAGGGGACATACACATAGTGAATTTTGATAATAAATCACTCAAACGTAGACAATGTTATACAAGTAAAATTAAACTATCACAACCTAACACAATAGTCAAAAGAATATCAATTAATAAAAAACAGTGAAATATACCTATATGTCATGGATGTATACCTGAAATGTGAATTCTATGAGCCAATAATAATGCATGTAGAAATTTTCCTTGCCCTCATATCATCGAGATAAGGATGAATTCAATTACCGAATAGATAAATATCTAACAACATCACACAACATTTGTGTCACCCAATAGGGAAATAATTTCTATTGTAATAGGAAAACTAGAATTAAATTTATAATTTAGTAATATTTTTACCTCGAACATGGGTCTGCGACTCCGAAGAACAACTTATGACCAAGTCCCATGAATTCCTATTATCCAATCTATATTAATGAAAAATGAAACCACATTTGATACCACATTGTGACATCCTAGGATCGAATGCTACTTATTGGGTGCCCCACGCCCGGGGGTCCACATGTCCTCAAGCGCATCTCACCAAATGCTTGAGGCTGTTGACTTGCAACGAGGGCCTAGGGTATGTCTGTGGGGAGACTATTCCTTCATTAGCAGAGTGTGGCATAACGGAAGGAATAAAAATAAATAGTAAACATTGGAAGCGTATAATTAAATAGTGGATGAAAACTGATGTAATATATAAGCAAGAATAATAATATTTGTATCAAATGAAGTAATGATCAAGTAATGTCGTGTCACTATAAAACTTGAAACCATGGATACAATACATTTGGTAGAATGTGTTCCACAAATATAAAGAAAACAATGGATACTACCAATATCTCGAGATCTAACTCAATCATCTGCAATCATGATCCATACATTCTATAATCTATCATGTGTTCGAAGCTATATGCTTCAATTTTTCAACACCTACTATCATGTATTCTACTATGGGTACCAAATAGTGCTCGAAGAGGGTGTGAGATAAATATCATTTTCATCCTGAAAGTGTCTATATAACCTCCATCTTGGGTATTCTAATATAGAAGTGTGCAAGAATGCATATATAATGAAAAGTAATATGTAAAATATAATTCAATACCCATGTACTTGATTTATCCCTTGGCTAGTTTCGAAACATGTAACTAGTTCATTAATTAAGTAATTAACATTTAATGTTAATAGGTAATGTACACATGACCATCAGCCCAGTTGGTGGGGACTCCTTAAGTGCATTTATTTGACCCAGGTTCAATACTATGTGGAGTCATAATTCCATGTTATTTTATCCACACTATAGTAGTACATTGTGGTGGATGTCGTAGGCACTATAGTAATTACTGTAGCACGTACTATTTTTGTAATGTAGCTGCCAGAACAATCCGCCCTGGTCCACCAGATTTGGCTTTGTGTCCTTGAGGCCTTCAGGAATCCCAATCCTTTAGGTGAATAAGGCATTCGGGCCAAAATTAAGGACATCAGGCCACCTTAAGGCCTTCAGGCCACATGATCAATGCAGTTTCCCTTGAGAGACTCTACAGAAAATCAGCATCCCCATAGGAGGATTCAAAGTAAGTGAACTCACCAGAGCTGATCCAAATAAATTTTTCATAATGAGAGGTTTTGGATATTCCATTAGGACCAACCTGTTCATAAACTATAATCCTAGATAGACGGCCATGTGAAGGTGGATAGCTACTATCAGGATGCAGATCCTGGGGAGGGGCACTTCCTTGTAGATAGTCTGGTTGAAGTCTCTATCTCCTTTCAGTCATGTAATCTCATAAGCCTACTGGCCTTGAAATATCTAATATTATGGTCCTATTAGAGGATCCCTCTCATCCCTTGAAAGGGTGGTTATCAAAATCAATAAAAATGGAGGCCTTCCGGCCATTCTAGAGTTAATATGTCACGTGGGGCAAAGCTAACACTGACATCACTTCACGATTGTATATGTATTAAAAGTTCCAAGACATAACACAAAAACATGAAAATGATATATGGTGAGGGAGTTCAAGGGTATAATATAATGTATTTTAGTTCTCACACAATTCTCTCTCAGCAGTATCTAAGTCTATCTATGGGGGTAAGAGTGTATTCCAAGTAGCATAATCCAAGGTATTCCAAAATAAGTCACCAACCGAGTCCAAGGTGATTGAAAATAGTAAATTAGGGCTATGAAAGTTTAGGTCCCTATGGGATTTCACTATGGTACATACTATTCAATTCTAGACCCACATAGTGTATATGAGGTTTCATGTAATAATGTAATGAACCATACTGTTGTATAATGGTATTCTGAGGAATATACAAGAACTAGAGACTAGGTGGGTATCAACCTAAGAAAACCTCATCCTTGAATTAGAATGGGGTTCCTGAGACCAAAAGTATTCTCCACTTATAATCCTAGTCTATATTGGGTCATTCAAGTCCTATTAGATATTGAAATCAAGTAATCATTCATTTGGTCCAAATCCTTATCTTCCATTAGTGTGGAAAGGAAATGTAAAGATTCTACAATTAATGTATTCATCCGTTCCTTATCTTCTATTAGTGTGGGCAGTTCATGTAGAATTGAAATCATTTAATCAAGTCTTAATTAACAATAATGGTATATTAAATTATATAGGAACACTCCAATACCTTCCATCAATATGGAAAGTGGTTCTACGGAGATGTAACATTTATTCATTATCACTTCTAATGTCTATGTTTTAGAGATAGTAGACATTCCATTTCAAATTTTTCATTCAATAATCAATTTAAGCACATACAATAGATGGGTCAAGTGGTGAGCATACATGGTACATTCAATTATGCCATTCTCATTAACAACAAGACATTCATTATAAAAAGTCTCACCATTATGAAGTTCAAAGAATGTCACACCCGAATGGTGGATCAAATGTTCCAAAACACTAAATCCAATTAAGTAATAACCTTATACAAGAGATAGATTGAGTTGTGGGTATAACCACTAAAAACTAATCACCTATTTGGAAGGTTAAAAACCTTGAGATTCTACAAATTTTAATCATGGAATGAAAAATTATGAAACATCTTCTAGTGAAATCATTGGGGCCCAAACGAACATTACAAAATCAATGAACTTTAGGGATGAATTATAGACCACCCATATTAAGGTTCTATGAATATTTTCCTTGAGTAACAACCCTTGATTTTTCTTAAATCTAAGTAGTTCTACAAAAAGTTGGGAAAAACTCATAATATGATATCTAGGTAGAGATAAACAGAGACGAAGAATAGCAAATGAAGATTGTTGTACTTACTATTCCACATCCAACGTGATAAACAGAAGCTCGATTGGATTTCGGACAAAGGATATTTCTTGATCCCCAGATTGGGACTCCATAAAGCTCCAAAAAGTGGTGAAAGGGTGTTTATCCGGTTTGTTCTTGGATTAGGTATGATGGTTACTCTTAAAAGATCATTAATGGAAATAATGGAAATTTACCTAGAAAATTATCATGTGATAGGTTTTTCTCCACGATTGTTCCAACCATGCGCAAGCCATAGAAGAGGGATATTCCCAAATAGTTTGGCCTCATTTTTTGATCAATCCATATGAAATCCATGCATGGGTACCTGTGAAAAATTTTATGTTCACACTATTAGGATGCATGTCTCGGTTCCAACCATGTGAGAAAGGTCTGTCCGAAAAAACACCATCTGTACACTTTGATAAACCCTATTGAATTCCTCACAATTTACTCAAAACCTCGTGTCGAACTATATTTATCCAAAACATGGTTTTGGGGTCCGAACAATCACCTGAAACCCTCAGATCATTTAATAACTCATTAGGAATCCAAATTAGCACCATTGTTATGATTTAAAATGAAAATTAAAGGATCCATACTAGAGTGAAAAATCAGGTTCTTACAGTTCTGATACATGGTTTGAAAAACAGTATTCTAATCAAGTGACATTATTTTTTTCCATGTCACACATTTTTAGGGAAATACCACATATTTTAAACTAATTATACACCCAACACTGGGACCCCATCATAATATGAAAAGTTTCCATGGAAGAAATGTGTGGTTTCATATAACTATTTTCCAAAAATAATTAATAATAGTAACATTTAAAATAATAAAAATTCAAAAAAACTATGAAAAGAACAATTTGAAATCAGGTTTCAAGAAGTCTATATATGAAATGGAAGAATCATTTAGATGTAACAATTCTCCCCACCATATTTCCTTTAACCCCTAGAAGGACTCATCAATAAGACTAATCCTTATAGAGATGTGGCCACTTATGCCTCATTATTTTCTAATGATCCAATGACTAATTAGTGTCCAAACCATGTTTACAAAGAACCCCTAAATAAATAATAGACTTATTCTATAGCACCACCACCTAAGAATAAATAACTCGAACCAACCGATCAATCATAGTCATATCATGTTCCATATCTAGATTTTCGTAACACGCAATTAGATATGGTTCTAAAAGATAAGTATTAATATGTGACACAGGAATCATGTTATGGATCAAAATCAGTTATGGTTAAAATAAAAAATTACTAGAAACCTTTCTAATTTTCTCAACAACCCGAAAAGTACCCTAATGTCAAATTTCCTAATTATAAATTTTCCATGTTCTCAGTAACCTAGTAAAAGTGAGACTCTAAAGAACACATGTTCAACTACAATGAAATCCATAGGATATCTATTATTATCCAAATAATATTTATAACATCTATAATCTATTACCAGCCTCTAATGATTCATACAGATCATCAATATCATCTCCACGACTAAAATAAGTCCCACATGAGATTCATCCCTAATATCTGACCAATAGAGAAAATATTTACAAGATCAATAATTAAGAATCATAAATGCGTTCCATTTCAATGATAAAATATTTTATATTCATCTAGAAAAAAAATAAATTTTTCAGCAATGAAAATCCAACACACCTTCTTTGTTAATGGCACAATCATGAAACATTCCATCAAGAATCTGTAAATTCTGTTCTGTCGGAGCATTTAACTCTATGCTCAAAATGAAATGATTACCCCTCACCTCCTCTAAATCTATCAAAAAACGATATCTGAATTTGGTATCTCTATCATAAAAATGGAATATTTAGCTCTTTAAAGACTTATAAAACTCATACATATACAGATTTCACCAATCCCTATCTTTGGAGGTATTATAAGCGAGAATAAACTAAGCTCATTTGGTCAATCAGTCAGTCACCACACAAATAAAATTCATTCCTATAGGATTCTGTGGAAACCTAAAAATGAAGTCCATTAGAGTCTCATATAATTTAAAAGTCATCAGGGGAAGGGTATAAAGAAAACCATAAGTCGATTGATTCTCATTCTTGATTTGTTTATTGGTATAACAATCAGAAGTAAAATCATTAATGGACCATTTCATACCTAGAAATCAAAATAAATCCATTATATCATAAATTATATTATTTATTCAAGGGTGTATTTGCAACTGGGAATCATGATAATACCACATCAAAACATTTTTCATATGTGATGGAGTAACATAACAGTTCTTGAGGAAATTAACACTTTCTAGATGGAGAGACCATTCACTAATTATCTCCCCACTATATAACGAGTTCATGATACCAAATAACTCATCATCAACATGATTTCCCTGTAGGATCATCTCAACAAGATAACATTTATAATGAACACATACTTTAACATGACTATTCTCATCTTCATATAATCCAAAGTGAAGGAGAGAAAAATTTCTTTGAGAGTCCACTTGTCTAGTGATTCCTTCATAGAATGGCACAGAAACATGCAGGTAAGTGAATTAAAAATAATATTACCATTCAAAGGGGTATGTGAAATGAAAATGTATAAAACAATTTCCTACTCCACTAATATCCAATGTTATAGATTCAAATCATTCAATGAAATGATATTACTCAAGATCGTGGGATCAGAGTATATGATAAATACTTCCCTGAAATGGTATTACTGCCAACTCCTAAATGCATTCAAAATAGATGTAATATCTCGATAATGTGATGGATAGTTTCTATTATGTTGTTAAATTTTACAATAACAACAAAAAACAATTTATCACCCATTATGATAACACAACCAAAACATAAATATGTAGCATAGAAAATTGCCACAAATCCTTACTTATCCTCTATAAAAGATAACATTAGATCTAGAGTAAAATGAATAATTAATTTTTTAATGAAATTCAGACATTTATAATCCCCAATAAACTTCACTCCCTTCCATTTCATAAGAGTCAACTGAGAATCCATTATAGATAAATCCTTCACAAACTAGTTATCATTCCCTTCATAACCCAATAATTTCCAACTATGAAAGACATTGCGTGGTTCTATCCATTATAGGAAAATATTAACCATAGAGGATCTAGTGAGATACAATTTTTGGAGATGAAATTCTATTATATATTAACCTTGTGAATCTAGATTAGGTACTTATGATAAATTACTAGGTGGTAGTGATTAATCAAGATATCCAAATCTATTCTCAAATAATTTATATTACACCCCTCTGTTTTTTAGGGAAGTAATATTTCATCCACCAAAACAACAAATATGGTGTACATATACTAGTGGAAATCAATATTATTCGTTCAATAGACACATTAGGTGAATGTTTTGGGATGAATGAAATAAATATACACATATAGTGGCCACACCTAATCCTAAATGCGGTCTCTAGGATATCAGACTCCTTGATCTAGTGATGGTGGTATATAAAAAAATGATCAATATTTGACAACCACTTAAAATATTTTATATAATTATTCAATTATAAAATATAGGTAAATGAGTAATTTTTATTGACTATAACTATATTGAGCTTTAGGTAATCTACTCATATGTAAAGGGTTCCATAATCCTTTTTGTAGAAACGAACCAGTGCTTTCTAAGGAAACATAATAGAATAAATGAAGCCTTTGTAAATATATTATACCAGCTAATAATTAGTTATTATAATTAAATTGGTGTCATATGTCATTAGTTAATAAATACTATAAGGGAAACTGAATGTAAATAGATAGTGAACTCCACCTCCCCCTATAGAGGCAGGTTTGAAACTTTTAATATATAAAATTATGGAAACTCAATATATATTTCCAGAAGATAACTTCTTGAGGATCCTTATACCAATTCATTAGTGTACATGGATATCATACTTTCCAGATCAATAAGAGTAGGATCATCTAGGCTATATCGTAGTTCCTATTCTCACAAGAAAAAAGGAGGCTCCCCATCGAGGGTAGTAAAGGACCTCACTAATGATAACAATTAATTTGATCATTGTAAGAAACCAACCAATCCATTATAACAACATCATCTAGTGAATTAATTTCAAAAAATGTTCTATGAAAATATAAATCTCTAATAATGTTATGGAACATGTGAGGAATCATTGACACCAATCCATCTTCATTTTTCAAGATTTTTCAATCTCTTTAACAATAATAATTATATTTGTTAGAAGATGCAATGGGTTCAATTTTTTGGAAGATACAAAAGAATGAGGAGAAACTATATAAAATAATTTAGTCACAAAATATGAATCATTTTAAATTTTACCTCTAAATATCATCAATTTATATAAGTTCCCACAAGAGATTCATCTACTTTTATATTTAAATTCATTCTCGAAACCGATTGATAGAACTTGATTGTTGATAAAGTATCTAAAATCATAATTAGTAATCATAGTGATGATGAACATATGAGACTATGTGGTGATAAAAAACATTTTGAAACCAGTAAAAGTGTCCTAATAATCCACATGATATTCAAATATCTAGATCCTTCATTAATGTATACTTTGGGTTCCCAATATCACCACATTTGAAAAATATTATTCCACCTTTTCAAGAGACTATGGGTGATTCATAGGATGTTTTATATCACATACCACTATTAATATTTATACTATATGGATCATTTTAATTTAAATTTCCATTAATGGAACCACCAATTCTGCAACTAGGAGTACGAGAAACTCTAATTATCCCGAACAGATAATCTATGTCAATTTTCACCATTATATCCCCATCTAAAACAATATCACATGAGGCATGATTCAACTTATATACCTGACTCCAAATATATAATAAAAGAACAAATATATAACCTTTGGTAATTCAACATCTCATTTTACACCAAAAAATGTGAAAATGAAGAAGTTCCAAAAAAATTCATGGTGTACAATGTCACCCAATATTCACATTGATTAAGGTTGAAAAGTCTCATGGTTTTAGGAGATACAATCAACCGCGGATATAAATTCTCCCCCAAAAGGGTCTTGATGAATTTCCAATCAATGAACTCATTATAAATTTCTATAAATACATAATCCCACAATCTCCTTCTAAGACCATTATTCTTAATAATGATACACTTCACATTATGGGAATCCAGATTGTCTAACATCTTGAACATGTGTTCAATATTCCCCATCTAATCCAGCTACTCATGAGGATCATTCATTCTTTGGAAGGATGTAATTTTGTTGGGAAGAAAATCATGGACTCAATCTGTACTATCATCCCATATAGGGTCCACCTATTTGTCTCAAATGGTGGATTGTTTCGATTCGTGGTCCAGAACCAAGACAACATACACAAATACCCCTACAATTTTTCAGTCAACTAGAGGTTTTTCTTGTTATGGTTCATTAGAATATCCCTCCCTAATTTTGATATAAATTATTATTTGGGGATTGGTATTACAAAATATTATCAGTGAATAAGGATACATTATATAAGAGGCCCAACATGATGAACCATATGAATCCTAACTCAACATGGGATAAAAATATTAGATAAGATATTGCGTAAATTCTGGGATCCGATAAATTAGTTCCCCAAAGACACATTTTTACCAACCACCCATGGTACCATTATGCTCTCTATTATGAGATATGTAAATGAACTCTCTAATTTCTCAGCCCTCATTTCCTAAAAATCCTATCTCTAATGTACCTAGACAACCTAAACTAGATACTAATATCTATTAAGAGATAAAACCTCATTTGATACCAAATATTCATGACCGACCTAATTAACCCAATAATCCAAAAAATGAGTCAAACATGATAGATCCAATGGGAGTCCTTGATCCCCACAAGATGATAATTCGCTAATGGTAATCTAGAATGGTTATGAGAGATAATTTCCCTATAAGAATAACCAATAAAATACAAAGGCTCTAAATAATAAAAAACAAACAATTTTCCAATATAGTAAATTGGTGAACAGTTAAAAAAAGATGGAAATTGAAATATATGAGATTGAACAACATTCCAAAACATCATTCAAATGAATTATTTTATCATCACCAAGATCTTCTCTCAATAGTTGGATGACCAACTCTTCCTGTCACAACCAACTCCAAATGTAAAACATTCTAGAACATCCACCACATTCTTGCCATTCATTCTATTATTCGGGAACTGAAAAAAGGATGGATACAAATGAACAATAATATAAATAGTGTTTGAGAAACAATTTCCCCTAAGGACCCCAATAATATTTCTATAAGAAGTATACAACCAGATAACCAAGTATGAATAATTTTAAAAGAATCATGGAAAAATAATATTTCTCATAATTCTTAATAATACATGATTTTAAAATCTGTTAATTTTAATGTATAAAATAGGTACAAATAAGAATTCCCATATATATATTAATTAAAATTAATCTTAATAAAAAATATTAATAAATAAATCATTTCCTAAACATTACAATGTATAAGTAATTCAATATCCTAGAACCATGGTTAAATGGAATAGGGTAAGTTAGAACATGTCCAATATATCCATACACATATCGTGGAAATATGGATTTTGGTGTGTATAATTCCCTAGATATCATTCCAATGAGGAATCTGAGTCTTCACCAATTAATGAAATCTATATCATCAAAAAAAATTATTTTTCATTATAAGCATCAATCCACTTATTTATTTGGAAAATACAACGTTAATATTATTTTACTGGACATCACAACAAAATAACTATGATCCCATGTGATTCTAATAAATTAATTATTGGAAAAATTATTCATCTCATTTTAGATTTATCAATCATCATTCATGTAGCCCCAATCCTGGTATAAAAAATTAATCGTTATTTAAATACCAAGATCAATTGGTTTTCCACAAAACATATATGATTCAAAATAGTTAATTTCATTCAAATCAATTACAATTTATATTTATTAATTTATCATGAATAACCATCAATTTCATAATTAAAAAGATTCATTTCCACTAAAAATCATTTTTCAATAGACATTACTTTTTTTTAAAATCCATTTGTAATGAATTTAATTCACAGTGTATACCATTTGAAAATTTTAACAAGAATACGAATTCATTCTTTTCGTATAAACATTAAATAAATATTAAATAAAATAAGAAATAACAATTTCAATTTATAGGGGCTATATTCTAAAACCACCTACCTCAATTTTTTGTATTTAAAATCTATTAACATTTGATTGAAAATCAGAGATATGAGGTGAAAGAACTATCAATGTGGGGATCCTTAAAAAAACATAATAAATCATGATCTTGAAAATAAATCCAATCCCAAGAGGGATCTATAAGAAAACCAATTATATAATGTCATAATTCATTTTTCCATTAACCACAACAATGATACAAGGTATTGTTTAAAGAGATTACAGAATAACTAGAAGAACAATGAAGAATGAAAATGAATGCACACAGACCAATGAAAAAATAGATATAACATCCTTTAAAAAATTAAAATCAATCAATGGGTGTAAAGGAATAAAAAAATAACAATGCGGATTCTCCACTGTTAATAGCCTATTCAATCCAAATAAGGATGAGGAAAACATGTTTTGTTTTTTTTCTTATAATTGAAATTCACATTTATTAATTCATACTGACTAGTTTTCCCACGTCTTTTGGAAAACCACACACCAAAATATTCACCCCATTAAGGTCTATGAGAGGATCTATATGGTTTGATAAAAACACATCCAACATTTTAAATTAATCTTTCCTAGGTCATATATTTTGTATGGAAGGCCACATGATTCAAAAATAATCGCGAACCTACCTGTCACCCTCCTCAAGGACACCAATAAAAGATTTCTAGTTTCTTAAGAATACTTGTGCAATTTCCCTAAACCATGCACTATCTATTCACATTCCTAGAAACCAACAAAACATGAAAAATTCTCCCAAAATGACCAAACAAAATTCACAAATGAAAGATGGTAAAAATGGATTTAAATACATGCTATAAATCCTATGGTGTAAAAAACATGTTATATTTATTCATATATATATATATGTGGTTATTTTATAAATATATAAATTATCTATTCATGATATTAGTCAAATGACATATTCCATTACTGTTTATACCTACCATATTATTCATCTTTTCGTTGTTATAAGAAATATTATGTTATATTCTCTCCCTTGTCGAGAATCAATGATTAGCCTTTACGATTATTTACTTTTACACCGAAACCAAGAATGGATCTATGAATGATTTCAGGGATATGATAAAAACATTAATGTTATCAATTTCATTTAATGTTTGATTATATGTTTCAAAATATAATTTTATAATAATGTATTTATTTAATCTCTCAAAGTTGCTGTACTATTTGATCCATTGGAATATAATCTATTTTATATTGTTCTAATACAGCAGAATAACTATGAAATTCAGGTCACAATAGTTGGGTCATTATATGTTTGATAAATCTATATGATGATCGATCCACCGAGACACTAGGGAAAACATTGATCCATCCCTCAAATTGATTATCAGCACCCATTGAACTCCCATGTAATTATCTAGTTTGGATTTATTATGGATCACAACTCAAAACATGTCTTAACAAACTCATATATTTTAAAATATATCCTCACATACAGGCCTGAGGCTACTGATTTTATTATAAATTATCTTCATCACTCAAAATATGGAAATTATGACCTTCTACATTTAAAGATTGAAAAATGATTCAAAAATTATCAAAAAAATAAATTTAATAATAATTTTTTTTTTAAAAACTAAATCTTAGTAATTATTAATAAATAAATAATTAAATAAAACAGTCAAGTGTTATTTTTATCACATGATCAGTCAAAAGTTTATAATATTTCATGGTAAAATTTAAATATACTAAAATTTAACCGATGTGACATTTTAATTCATTAAATTCGAAGGAAAATATTTCAGAATAATAAATGACACAACCTAGAGAACATAGAATATATTATATAACTTTTTACCATGAGAATTCAAAATATATTTTTTAATTATTTCAATATATTATATAACTAAAAATGTGTCTTTATAGGGGTATATGAAACTTGGGTGGGGTTAGAGGAACATATTGGTCAGTTATGTATTGACCCAACCCATCCCAGATCCATTGACATGAGGTTGTTTTGAGCCAGGTGGCCCACATCTAATTGTTGGAATAACACATGGGATGGGGATAATACACCCTGAGTTTTGGTGAAATTTTATTCTCAAATTAATTTTTATATTTTTATATTTTTCATTTCACACATCACATAATACTATCATTTCATGAAATTACTTTATTTGGATTGTGTTATATGTGACACTATCTTAATCTTGAATTGTATGAAACACATAAATTATCATGTAGTATAAGAAACCCTTGGTTTGGCTTATATTATGCACAATACCATTTCCATTCGATATCATGCATTTCCAAAATTATGAGTTTTCACTAATCTATAATATACAATTAACATGATTTTTGAAATATTATTACAGTTATGACCTAGCTGTTGGAATGGAAGTTAAGAATATTATTAATTAAATTGTTAAAATATTATCTAAATATATATATATATAGTTAATCCTTCAGTCATCATTAAGTATAATTTGATGAAATAAATTAATAATTTATGAAAACTAATTTTTATGTTCCCACAAAATTCAATCTCATTATATTAAATATAAAATTTTTATTAATTTTATCAAAAAAAATCATATATTATATATTCAATATATATTTATTATTCTTTTCCAATATATTTTATATGTATAATATAATAATAAATCCAATTTTATGGATAAAAGATATATTTTTATAAAAGACAATTTTACCACTTCTTTAAATGCATAATAAATTTGAATTATAAAACAATAAATTTTTAACTGAAAAAATTAACTACATTACTGAATATTTATTTTCCAAAAATAAATTGGGTAATTTATTTGTATTGTTTAAAAAAATTCCATTTTTTGGTGAATATTGAAAACACTAAATTTTAATTGAAAATCTATTTTTCATCTAATTCATTTATATAGTTAAATAGTGTTTAAATATGATTTTAAAGTAAAATTAGATCAATAATAAATCAGTTAATCTAATTTAGGTCATTTTAACAAATTTCACACTAAATGGGGACTTAAATACATTTCATAGTTTTTTACATTTTTCACTTTAAATAACCGCTTTGTCATGCCATCCACAATATTTATTTAAATTAATTACTAAACATATGTCATTATAATTTGGAAAAAAAAATCAATATTTTAACGAATAATAATTTATAATTTTGGATATGGTAATATTAGTTTTTTAACAAAAATATTACTGAACGTGGATAAAAATAATTGCAGTGTAAGTGAAAAATCTGCTTAATAGAGGACTAAGAAATAATCCTAAGCCCCAAAATAACACTTATACAATTTAAAAATATATTATATGGTAATATTTAAAAAATATTATACATTTATTAAATTATGACTCGTATTAGATCCAAATTTTGTGTAAAGGACATGGTTGGATTTTCCTTTTAAAAAAAATATCAAATGTTATTCCACATCAATTATTTAAAGGGTTATCAACCCTCCTAATTGAAACCTATAAATACCATTGTCTCACTAAAATAGTGATAAAATAATATCACAAAATACCCCCGTAATCTTATTAAAATGTCATTGGGAGGAAGTCTAAACATGGATACCTTTGGTGAACACCAAGAGGAGTTACCCAAACAAGAGGTAACATCCGTCCTCAAGCTCCCTTGTTTTATTTTCATTATCCACTAAATAAAATATTATTATTTAATGGTTATAAAATAAAATTGGTATCATAAATATAATTTTTATTTTTTATTACAATTTCTCTATCCAAAATTACCCACACATCTATCTAATGGGTAATGAACTTACTATACTAATGCATAGTGAAGTGCCGCCTCAAAAAATGAGGTTTTTCATTTTTCCATTACCACCACATATGGATGGGAATTATGATGTAAAATATTTATTAATATGACACATATTTGATATTTATGATATATTTATTCTTATTTAGTAATTATTATAGTCATACCCTTATACATCCCAATTCAATAAAATACAATAACTGTGTTTGTGGAAATGTGGACATCCACCACCTCAATGTGAAGTTACACATTCATGATCTATATGGAATGTATTAAAGATAGATTTATTTTAATTATATAATTTATATAAATTGATAATTCTATATTAGTTATATTATATTTATACATATATGTAATTTATTTTCTTTCTTTTAATAAAACAATAAAATTAAAACAACATTCATCCATACGTACATCCCATTGTCTTTATGAACAGTGTTTCCCATTTCATTTTTATATATTTTACAAATTATTATAAGTACATATATACTGAATATATATGATATTTATAACATTTTTACATAATTTAAATATTTAAATCTTGATCTATGTATATGAATCGAGAATAACAATCCATAACATATACGATAAACCAAGTAGATATTACCTTAAATGTAACATCAACATGTTGTTGATAATAAATTGGTAATATAAAGTCATAAAAAATTAACAGATGGTATTATATATAATAATTTTTTATGTGGTATACATATAATAAATATATATTTATTATACTTATGTTAATTGTTTTCTCATATCTCATTGTATATCCATGAGACACATTCCTTATTCACCACTCATTTAATTTGTGTGGTGTATATAATACCAATAATTGTATTCTATAACTCATATTCATAAATTTATTTTTATTTTCATATCCATTTATGATATTTCCTTCTTGGGGTTATTGTTTAGAAGTTAAAAAATCTGTAAGAGTAATTTTTGTCTCCAGTTTCCATCTATGATATACCTTCCATGTTATCGAGTTATATTTTTTATGGGGTGTATTTATTGACCTTTGAAATTTTATATCATGAATATAGTTTTTTATTGAAATTTTTTTCTTTATGTAATATTATTCTGTCATATTGATTATGTATCAATGTTAATAATGTGGTCGTCGTTTATTTTTAGAAACACTTCATTTTTGAGGATTTTTTATGATTATGATTTAATTGATTAAATATTATTACCTATATCTCAAGAACAATAATGAATTTTTATATACACTAGTTATAAATAATATATTCAGGTTTTAATACCATTTTAACCCTTATTAGTGTATAATATACCTAATAACAAGATTTTATGAAAATCCATCATTTTTTCTCCTTATGGTTAGAAACTTGTGTTCTTTCCAACCTTTATTTTCCAATGATTGATTACCAAAATGATTGTTATTTAAAAATTATTTTAAAATTTATCAATCCCATTATATATGTTTTAATGTAATATTTTTCAAAAAGTTTTTATAATTTCATAATATGTTTTCAATGTATTTTGAATGTAAAAGGAATTGTAAATGTTTTCAGGATTCATTTATAAGTTTTCAAGTATATTTTTATAGAAAAAGGATCACAAATTATATTATAATTTATTGTGAATTTACCGAATCAGAAAATATTATTTTCTCTAGAAATGTTTTAACTAGTTTTAATGAATAATTTTTATGTATTTTTTTTAATAAAATGATTTGGAATCTGTAATTTTTTTTATAAAGTTGATTTCAATAAAATGCCATTTCCCGAAAGAAATTATCAATTTGAAATTTTAAATTCATTAAACCTTTTTGAGATAATTTTAATATATTATTAATTATTTGGGATATTATCTATTGACAACATTCATAGTTTATCTTTTAAGGATTATGTTTTTTTGGAAGGATGTTTATTTGACCTTATTCTCTACTTGGGGTTTTATTCTATTAATCCTTTTTATCGACATATGTTTTGATTTTATAAAATGATTATAATACCTATATATAATCTAAAAGTAATGATATGATGATTTTTTTATACCCATTTCATTACAACATTGATTATATAATTTTTAAGAAACCCATATATATTTTTGTGTCATGATATAATGAAATTTTTATTATCGTGAAAAAACTGTATGTTTGATTTTATTATGTTAAAGGTGGGACCCAAATATCACTCTAATGTATTAGTATTTTATTTATATAATATGAATACTATAGGTATTAAATGTGGATAAAATTGGTTATGTATGGTAGGGATTCAACTGGGAGTGAACTCGGTTCAGTGTGATAGGTTTGCAACGAGGATTGAACTTAGAACAATGTCATTTTGTGAGAATGGGGAGTGATCTCAATTCAGTATGATAGGGTCAGAAAAATTAGTTAACTCATTTTTTTATTATAGGGATGGAATGTGATGTGGACCCAATTCAGTGATATAGGGTATGAATGGGAAGTGGACGTGGTATAGTAAAACATGGCTGAAAAAATGATTGAACCTTAATAAGTAAAGGAATCTTTCCGATAATATGGCTTGGTAGTATTCCTTGACCTCTATGTAAATAAATTTATATGTATGTTCAAATTCCATGTCTTATTCCAATGTTACAATTTCATATATTATTCCCTTTATAATATTACGATTAATGTCTCATCAACTACCAATATTTATATCATGACTATTTATTTTCATCTTTAATATACATTGTATGATCCTCTAATGATACAATCATGTTCTTATACCCATATGTTAATGATTGTAATTACATATCTCCTTATTCATCTCTAAAGAACCTTTGATATCACTAATTTATTATGATTCCTTTCCCTAGTTTCTGAATAAAGGATTTGTGAAATATTAACAAAGGGGATACTATTATGAGAGAATTTGAAGATCATTCACCAAAATAGATAAATGGGTTCCATGTCTCCAAAGACACTAAACTATTATGGTCCTCGAGAATGTATTTTTTGTATTGTGACGATTATTAATATAAATTGATATAATATCCATGTATTTTAATCTTGTGTCTCTATAGTTGGTATCAATGGAATATATTGTTCAACCATTGGAAAAATTTATGAAAAACATTAGTGATGTCCCTAGTTATATTTTATTGTATATTCCTATGGATGTATCTAAGGATACTATTAAGTATGAGTTAATGTTTAGAAAGTGTCTTAGAATTTTGGAAAAGGATAGAGTAAGAGTGTTCACTGAAATACATCCATATATATAATACAAGTCGACATGACTCTAGAACATATATACATATGGGTAACCTGAAAAAATTGAATTAAGAAAGACTCCATCGAGAACCGGTTCATGAAAACATTCCTTGATAAAAACTTGGATTAACACTCCTGGGGGATATGATTTTGATATTAAAAAAACCATAGTAATCATCATGAAGGTTTTGAATAGAAAATTACTATGAATAACCTAGTTTAATCCTATGGATTCATTAATTAAAACGTAGGAATCATGATTTAGACATCATATCTAGGTTTTTTCATGATCATGCATTTTTCCCTTATAATATAGGTTTCTCACACTATGATTTCTCATTTAATCCAATGGAAGGAATTTGAAGGAACCCATTTTACCTTGAATTTTTCAGATGCATAAATTATGTAAATTATAAAATTATCTTTCCTATGTGGAAAAATCATGAAGATAATCAAAAAAGTGGCATGAGAATTAGATAGAATATTGATTATTGGGAGACCACAAGTGACATGTGAAATGAATGGGATGTTCTTCTAGTATTTTTTACATTAAGAGTAAGAAGAATAATTATATTTAGGTGAAATATCCTTAATTAGGGATTCATATTTCATATTCTTGGAATTATGTATTTATGATTAATTTTAAGATGTATGAGTAATTATTTAATAATAATGTTTGATGACTAAAGTTTACTGAATATGTTTTATAAATCATGAAGCACTTTTTGATTATTTGTAGAATTTTTTATTTAACTATTTTTAATTAGTAATAAAGTTAATTAATGTTGGGTAACACATAAAATGTACATAAGGATGATAGAATAATATTATATATGGATAAATAGATGATGATAAGGATAAATTAGATTGGATCATATTTAAGACATCAGAACAGATATAAATTTTTTGGAAAAATGGTATATTTTATAGTGGTTAATGATTACTAATTATTTAATTTATGGAATATATCTAGTAATATTTGGATTAAGGATACATTAATTTTTTTTAGAAAATGATTTTTGGTAATCAATGATATTACCAGGTTTTTAGAGAATAAAATATAGGGTATTCACATGATTGGAATGTGAAAACAAAAAGCTAATTTTGTGATTTATAAGTGATCATTATTAATCTGATTTAGTGACCATATTTTTAAATTATTTGAATTTATTATTTTATTAGTGTAATAATTTCAACCATTTAATGAAAGGATATGTTAAACATCATATAATGTATGCGTGATTAAAGAATTACCTCACCATATAAGGATTTATGCATATTAGATAGCATGATCTAGCTATTTTGTGTTGATGATATTTGATGATAAATGGGATGACTTATCATGTATCTTATGATTTGTTGGTTCTTCAAGAATGAATTATTCAACTTATATTTTTTAGAAAGAGGCGAAATGTAAATTTGTCAAAACTCATCCAAATGGTGATATTTTTCCCATAGATGGGAATAAAATAATGTAAGAATATAATCTTATAAAAAAATTATTCATCTTTAGTTCAAAGTGTCTTGAAATAATTTTTTTCCTATTTTCATCATATTTTAGGTTATCAATGAACATTGAATGAATCGTAATTTTATGGTTTTGTGATATTTATCATTCACTATTCTACCAACAATCATATAATCAGTAATATTAACCAATATCTATGATAATTATTATTTTCTTAATGAGTTTATGTTTTCACATCCCACCCATGTTCTTTAAAGACCAGGAAATTTCAAGGAAAATTTTTTCTTTATTTTATTTGGAATTTTACAAGAATGCGGTTTCTGACGGCACTTGATTCCGAGGCCCGGAGTGCCCGGAATCAACTTCCGAAGTTTGGCATGGGTACGTTTAGTGAACGAGCGAGCGGTAATTTCTATCTTTTGAACCGGTGCTCGAAATTGAAATCCTATGGCACCAATGAACTCGCAACACCGGTAATTTCTTAAGGGGACCTTTAAAACAGTTGTGTTTTAAGTGGGTTGAGATTTTTTTTGGGGTTTTAGTTTAAAATAAATAAAATTGTGTGAACAATTTTACTTTATGTCTTTGGGAGTTATTCTCTCCCATGGGAAGTTGTTGGTGGAGCCCATGACCAACCAACTTCCCTTGAGTGGATACTTGAAAGGAGGGGCCCACACGAGCCCCAACCTTTCACATTCCTATAACTCTCCTTTAACCCCCCATTTAATATCCATATCTTTAACTCTTGAACTTCTCTCCCTTATTAATGAAAACTCTTCTCATTCCACTCCCCCTCTTAAGTGCATGCCAACACTATTTAATTAATGAGTTCAACTTCTTAAATTAATTAAGTTATTTGAATTTTGGAATTTGAAAAGCTTGGAATGTGTTAATAAAATTATGGGAGACCATATTTTATTAGGTTGCTTGGTTAAGTGAGGACTTTGAGAGAGGAAGCTCTTAGTTTTGAAGAACTTCATCACCATCATTGAAGAACGTCGAGACTTCAACGAAGAATGTGATGAACACCGACCCTCCGACGGAGAACGCGAAGGCACCAACGACGTGACTTCTCTTCTTCTTTCTCCGCATCAAGGGAGGAGGCATCACCGATGGGAACGTCTCCATCGACGACGGTGCTCACTCCGACGATGACGGAATTGATACAGTTCTACAGCGACACTACCATCCCGCGACTTTGTCAACAGACGAAGGACGACACGAGGTAGGGGAATTTATTTTTGGAATTCTCTTATCTTTTTAGAAAAGAACAACAAGCGCGGACCAACCAATACAGGGTTGATCCACAAATAATTCGATCATGTGGTTTGATGTTGAGGGTTATTATTTAAATTTTTTGTGTTTATTTCCTTGAAGAACTTCGTGAAATACGACCTTTTGTAATCGAATAACGCGAGGGGGGGACGGACCGCACAAACACAGCCGACCCTCCTCCTTATTTAATGTTGGATTCTTTTGTGGATTGAAACGGGAATGGTGTGGTGCCCTCGCACTGCGCGGAAACGTGCGAAAAGTAATGCGCGGCGTCGTCGCGCCGCGTCATAAAAAACAAACAAAGGTGCGACTCCGTCGTGTCACGGCGGAGAAACCCGAAGACATCCGTGGATGGAGTCGGGCCACGGTGAAGGGGCGTGGCGCCAACGCGTCGCGCCGGAGAACCACGAAGACGTCGCATTTCATTTTTGACGTGCGGTTTGACGGTCGACGAAGAAGAAGGCCGTTTGGGCGTTTGAATACATTTGCAGTGAAGGTGGGGTCCCGGGGGGGGGATCATAGGTGAATACAGCAGGAGGAATGGACCACCGGAGCGCGTCCGGTGGTCCGCGGAAGGTGGCGGTGTCGCGCCGCCGGAAAGGAGGCGGCCGACGGTTTGCCGCCGGCCTCAATCAGCGGCGATGGGTGGGGGAGCCGCGCACCCCGCCGCTCCGCGATTCGGCTCGGCCACGCGGGCCGCGCCGCGGACGGCCGGCCGGGCCGGACCGAGCCAGGCCAGGCCGGGCCGGGCCCAGCTGGGTCGGACCCGGGTCGGGTCAACCAAGTTCGGCCGACCCAGGGGGGTCGGTCCGGGTCTCCCCGGGCCCAGACCGCCGTTTTCGGACCACTTTCATTCAAATGCCCATATCATGAGCTAAAGGCCTCCAAAAAACTCGCCGTTAGCGGCAACACGATCCTTGGATCGAGACGGTCATTTTGGTATATTGAACTCAATGTTTCGGATTACTTTTGGTTGGGCGGGGTTGGTTCGTACACAAAACCAACCGGGCCCTCGGAGCGGAAACGCTCGTAACTTGAGTACAGGACGTCTGATTGACATGTCGTCGACTTTGTTTGATTCCTCTAAGTGAGACGGATCTTTTGGATTACTCCGCTCAAGGTTTGGATTCCGTCAGAGTGCGGTCGGGTTGGTTTGCTCCCGAAACCAACCGGGCCCCTGGAACGAGAAAGTCAATAACTCACAGACCGGGCGTCCGATTGATGCGCCGTCTGTCTCGTTGTGTTCCTCTTGTTGAGACGAAACTTTTGGCATACTTCTCCCATGTTTTGGATGCAGTTGAGATATGGCCGGGTTGGATTGTACCCGAAATCCAACCGGGCCCCTGGAACGGAAAAGCTGATATCTTCCTGACCGAACGTCCGTTTGACGAACAGTCAGCGGCATTGTTGATCCCGTTGAGAAACGATCCCTATGAGTATACCCTATGAGAGTTCGGGGTACAGTTGAGATATGGCCGGATTTGGTTCGCTCACGAAACCAACCGGGCCCCTAGGACGAAAAGGCTAGTAACTCACAGACCGAGCGTCTGATTGACGCGTCGTCTGTTGCGTTGAGACCCCTATGACGAGGCGGTCCATTGAGATACATCTTCGTTGGACTTTGAGATACTTGGAGAATCGACCTGTAGCTCGTGGAGCGGACCCTCCCAGAGATGAGTGTGCGGAGTACAGAGACCGTGTAGCTGGCTGAGACCTGACGACTGCTTGACCGACTTGACTTGGAGTGAGTCGACTAGCCCAGTGGGCGGAGCACTACTTTCTGAGGTGCAGACCCAAGGAGGACGGAGCACTACCTATGTGACAATGCAGACCCACGGTACTCGTCCGGAGAGTACCTCAGCAGGCTACTAGGGGGTGTGCACTACTCTGTTTGGGTGACATAACTCGGCGGGAAGCACTACTGTGTCTGGGTGACTGACCCGCGGTACTCGACAGGAGGAGTACTTCAGCAGTCTTAGGTTAGTGAGCAGTACCTCAGAGTCGTGACAGGACCACCGTACACTCCAGAGACGGGGCTCTTCACCAGTTACGGTTTCGATAATAAAAATCCTGGTTTGAGCTGAGACTTTTGACCTTTGTGTTGACCTCATGATTGAGATGAGTCACTTGATAACTTAGGTATATGTATGGGCATATACTTGGGTAGTGGTTATTCGTTGATTTCATGATCCTTGTGTTTCTTCATGATTGAGATGGGTTACTTGATAACTTAGGTATATGTATGGGAATATACCTAAGTATAGGTTATATGTTGAGATCTTCTATGTGGTTATCCTTGTTGGTTTTAGTGAGACCTTGAGGGTCTCGGGGTCCCTACTGAGTATCGTTATACTCACCCCTGAACGGGCTATGCCCGCACCTCGTTGTGTTGGTTGCAGACGACGGGCAGTGCTGACAGAGGTCGAGTGTTCGAGGACTGGACGGTACCCGGAGGTGGACTACATGACGAGACAGTACCCGGAGGTAGACTATATGACGATTCAGTATCCAGAGGAGGTTGATGGGCGAGAGCATTGAGGAGGATATCTTCACCTACCCTTCAGGTGGATCTATGGCGGTCGATCCAGGAGCTACGCTATCTGTACCTACCCTTAAGGTAGGATCCGTGGTGGACGATCTAGGAGCTGCGCCGTCAGTACCAACCCTTCTGGTAGGATCTGAGGAGGATGACCCCGGAGCCGCTTCCATCCCTCCAGCTGTTGTCTTTTTCTGTTGTACTTTGTTCAGTTGTAGTTTTACTTTCTTTTGGGTTTGTATTCTGGCCCATTTTCCTTTCAGCACTTCTCTTTGTACATAGTGTTTACATCCGCTTGTACTCTGTGGTGTTTGTTTACTTGCATAAAGGCAATGCCTTCCCAGTTATCGGGATTTACACCTTTGGTGCTATTCGCCAGCCCCTGGCCTATGGAAGGCGGGCTTGGGGTAGTCACGGCACGGGCCCCGAGGACGGGTCGTGACAAATTGGTATCAGAGGAGTTGGTTCTACCGCAGAACTTATAACTCTGATATTTTCTTTCTGTGAAGCAATAGTGTTAAGGGTACTGAGTGTGGTCTTCAGTTTAGGGAGTCCAGTGTTGGTGCGGGCGGCCGACGTATCCATACACCAGGACCATGACAACTGATTTCCGACTTTGTGCACCAAAACACTGATTGTGTGTGTGTTTTCAAAGGTTTTCCCTTAAAACAGCTCAAACCAGGTCAGCTCACCAGGTATAATCGTTTGACCATGTTACGTTGTTTCTTTCAGGATGCCTTTTCTCGGACGACCAGCTAGAGCCCCGAGAATGGTTCTTACTCACAGCCCGTCGAGCGACGTGGCCTCAGTACATGGCCCTTTTTCAATTGAGGCACCAGCGGAGGCACCAGCGAAACTACTACCCGTTGGGCCACCGATGCCACCAACCCCAGAAGCAGAGGGTGCATGTCTCTTGAGCGCACTGTACGAGTTCCAGCGCCAGAGGTCACCCAGGTTCTAGGTAGGGACGGACCCGCAGGCGGCTGCGAATTGGCTAGAGGCTGTGGTGAGAGTCTTCAGGCTAGTGGGGACGCTGGCAGACTTCATGGTGATCTTTGCTTCCATCCTCCTTCAGGAAACAGCAGGCAGGTGGTGGAGCCACTTGTTTATGTTTTGCGACGGGATGACCTTCGCATGGGAAGACTTTGAGACCTTCTTTAGGGTGGAGTTTGTGCTAGTAGCTCTACACCCCGAGCGTGTACAGGAGCTTCTGCCTTTGCTTCATGTTTTTCGATCAGTAGCCGAGTCATCTATGGGTAGTAGAAAGATGATGCAGAGGTCCAAGAGGACCAGACTAGCAGTTGGACGATCTCGGGTTATAGGACCGGTGGTACGGGGCACCTGAGGTGGGGACAGAGCTAGGCATGCCAGAAGCAGCGGCTGGTGCTTGAGCAACAGCCGAGCGGTGGACAAGGGAGTGGAGCTCCGGAAGCAGGTGGACAGGAGAGGAACTAGTGGATACATCCCTTGTACTTCTAGTTCCATTTTTCTGTTGTATTCGTGTCTTGTACTATGAGTTGCAATAAAAAAAGACACTTTTCTTGTGATGTTTGCTTTCCTATCCTTTTTGTTTGGTTGATACTGAGTGGTCCTGGTTAAGACTTTTGACTTGAACCTCACCTTCGAGATTTCTACTGGAGGAGACCCAATGACCTCACACTGTTGCCGACAGTGTGACTCGACCTTTGGAGGCGAGAGTGACAGTTGGATATGTTGGTATTTACGTCGAAGCCTTACGACGTCATCCATGGCATGAATGCATCATTCATGTAGGGATTGACTGTATTAGACAACGAATGTGTTTCATCCAGGGGATGATACTGGATTTATATTATCGGCATGGAAGAAATCATAGCAGCTCTTGTGAGACTAAAGAAGGTCCAGGTCATCCAAGAGCGGATGAAGACTGCACAGTGCAGTAAGAAACAGGAAACTGGTGCCAGACTTATAGACTCGGGCGTGTTAAATGTTAAAGAAGAGGAAGCTTAAATGAGAGATGAGTCTACGAAACAGCAGACATGGAGGAAGAGCTAGGAGAGCAGCAAGAGGTGGTGTAAATCCTAACATGGTACAACCACCTACCTTAGTTATTTCCGCCAGGCTCAGGGAGCTGGAGGGCGGAGGAAGAATGTGGCTACATGCGGTCAAGGAGAGTGACCCAATGGCTCTAGAAATGATTCAAGCGATAGTCCTTGTCCACTACTAGCTGTTGTAGTAACGGATGTCGAAATGAATCATTCCTTGCTTTCACGAATCTTGTTCCAGACCTAGAGTTTCCGGTAATCCATGGACTTGGCCCTCACGTCTGGAGAGCCCTTGGGAGGAGACTCGATAATCACACTTACGCCGACAGTGTGGTCAGACCCTCGAGGCTAGAGTTCCAGTTGGAATCTCTTGGTGGCAGCGTCGAGGCCTTACGACGTTAGTTTGAGTATGGAATGAGGAATAACTGTTCATACTCAAATTGACGGTTTTAGGAAAACGTCGGGATGGGTTTTCCTTGGTCGGAGAAGAGGAAACCCCAGTCAGCACGGGATAAACTCTTTCACAGGAGGGTGCGACCGATCAATCTTGAGTCGGTCAACCTTATCCTCGTAGAGGAAGTCATTTCGAATTCCAGTTATAACAGAAAATGGAGACCTCTGGAGTTCTAGGATGACAATCACGTCCTTATACGGGTCTCACCTCGACAAAGTTTACGAAGTTGTGGCCAAGGCGGCAAGTTTTCTCCGAGGTTCAGCGAACCTTCATAGGTCCTCAGCTGGGTAGGAGGGGTGGTTTACCGCTTGAGCCATTCACCGTAGTTGCACCAGGTGCACGATGACTTCCATGTATCTCAACTAAGGAGATACGTGCTCGACCCTTCGCATATCATCGACCATGAGGAGCTGGACGATGGCGATGAGGTGTTTTTCACGGAGGTTCTAGTGGGGATCGAGGATCGACAGGAGCAGATCCTACGAGGTCGATCGATTCCTCGGGTGCACATTCTCTGGCAGTACGGGAACCTCCATGTAAGCACATGGGAGCGGAAGGCTCAGATGCGTGCTCTATACTGCTTTTGTGACCCTAGTTTTTGTTGAAGCTTTACAGGGATGTAAATCCATGAGGTGGTAGTAATGTAATGACCCCGAAATTTCAAGGAAAATTTTTTCTTAATTTTCATTGGAATTTTACAAGAACGTGGTTTCTGACGGCACTTGATTCCGAGGCCCGGAGTGCCCGGAATCAACTTCTGAAGTTTGGCTCGGGTACGTTTAGTGAATGAGCGAGCGGGAAATTATATCTTTTGAAGAGGTGCTCGGAATTGAAATCCGATGGCACCGATGAACTTGCAACGCCGGTAATTGCTTAAGGGGACCGTTACCATAGTTGTGTTTTATGCGGGTGGAGATTTTGTTTTTGGGGTTTTAGTTTAAAATAAAAAAAATTGTGTGAACAATTTTATTTTATGTCTTTGGGAGTTATTCTATCCCATGGGAAGTTGTTGGTGGAGCCCATGACCAACCAACTTCCCATGAGTGGATACTTGAAAGGTGGGGCCCACACGAGCCCCAACCTTTCACATTCTTATAACTCTCCTTTAACCCCCCATTTAATCTCCCTTTATATAACTCTTGAACTTCTCCCCCTTATTAATGAAGACTCTTCTCATTCCACTCCCCCTCTTAAGTGCATGCCAACACTTTTTAATTAACGAGTTCAACTTCTTAAATTAAATAAGTTATTTGAATTTTGGAATTTGAAAAGCTTGGCATGTGTTAATAAAATAATGGGAGACCATATTTTATTAGGTTGCTTGGTTAAGTGAGGATTTTGAGAGAGGAAGATCTTAGTTTTGAAGAACTCCATCACCATCGTTGAAGAACGTCGAGACTTCGACGAAGAATGTGATGAACACTGACCCTCCGACGGAGAACGCGAAGGCACCAACGACGTGCCTTCTCTTCTTCTTTCTCCACGTCATGGGAGGAGGCATCACCGTGGGGAATGTCTCCATCAACGATGGTGCTCACTCCGACGATGACAGAATTGATACCGTTCTACAATGACACTACCATCCCGCGACTTTGTCAAAAAACGAAGGACGACACGAGGTATGGGAATTTTTTGGGAATTATCTTTTCTTTTGAGAAAAGAACGACAAGCACGGACCAACCAATACTGGGTTGATCTGCGGATTGTTCGATCATGCGGTTTGATGTTGAGGGTTATTATTTAAATTGCTTGTGTTTATTGCCTTGACGAACTTCGTGAAAAATGACCTTTTTTTATCGAATAACGCGAGGGGGGGTCGGACCGCACAAACACGGCCGACCCTCCTCCTTATTTCATGTTGGATTCTTTTTTGGATTGAAACGGGAATGGTGTGGTGCCATCGCACCGCATGGAAACGTGCGACAAGTAATGTGCGGCGTCGTCACGCCGCGTCGTGAAAAACAAACAAAGGCGTGACGCCATCGTGTCATGACGGAGAAACCCGAAGACAACCGTAGACGGATTCGGGCCACGGCGAAGGGGCGCGGCGCCAACGCATCGCGCCGGAGAACCACGAAGACGGCGCATTTCGTTTTTGACTTGTGGTTTGAAGGGCGATGACGAAGAAGGTCGTTTCGGCATTTGAATCCCTTCGTAGTGAAGGTGGGGTCCCGGGGGGACCATAGGTGAAGACTGCAGGAGGAACGGACCACCGGAGCGCGTCCGGTGGTCCGCGGAAGATGGCGGCGGCGCGCCGCCGGAAAGGAGGTGGTCGGCGGTTCGCCGCAGGCCTCAATCAGCGGCAAAGGGCGGGGGAGCCGTGCACCCCGCCGCTCCGCGATTCGGCGCGTCCATGCTGGCCGAGCCGCGGCCGGCCGGGCCCCGCCGGGTCAGACCTGGGTCGGGTCAACCCGGTTCGGCCGCCCAGGGGGGGGGGGGGGTCGGGCCGGGTCGACCCGGGCCCAGACCCCCGTTTTCGGACCACTTTCGGTCAAATGCCCGTAACATGACCTACAGGCCTCCAAACGACTCACTGTTAGCGACAACGCGATCCTTGGATCGAGACGGTCGTTTCGGTATATCGCACTCAAGGTTTCGGATTACTTTGTGTTCGGCCGGGTTGGTTCGTACACGAAACTAACCGGGCCCTCGGAGCGGAAACACTTGTAACATGAGTACCGGACGTCCGATTGACGTGTCGTCGACTTTGATGGATTCCTCTAAGTGAGACGGATCTTTTGGCTTACTCCGCTCGAGGTTTGGATGTCGTCGGAGTGCGGTCGGGTTGGTTCGCTCACGAAACCAACCGGGCCCCTGGAACGAGAAAGTCAATAACTCACAGACCGGGCGTCCGATTGACGCGTCGTCTGTCTCGTTGTTTTCCTCTTGTTGAGACGGAACTTTTGGCATACTTCGCCCGAGTTTTGGATGTAGTTGATATACGGCCGGGTTGGATTGTACCCGATATCCAACCGGGCCCCTGGAACGGAAAAACTGATATCTTCCTGACCGAACGTTCGTTTGACGAACAGTCAGCGGCGTTGTTGATCACGTTGAGAAATGGTCCCTATGAGTATACCCTATGAGATTTCGGGGTACAGTTGAGATACGGCTGGATTTGGTCCGCTCACGAAACCAACCGGGGCCCTGGGACGAAATGACTAGTAACTCACAGACCGGGCGTCCGATTGACGCGCCGTTTGTTGCGTTGAGACCCCTATGACGAGGTGGTCCTTTGAGATACTTCTTCATGGGACTTTGATATACTTGGAGTATCAACATGTAGCTCGTGGAGCGGACCCTCCCAGAGATGAGCGTGCGGAGTACGGAGGCCGGGTAGCTGGGTGAGACCTGAAGACTTCTTGACCGACTCGACTTGGAGTGAGTCGACTAGCCCAGTGGATGGAGCACTACTTTCTAAGGTGCAGACCCATGGCGGATGGAGCACTACCTGTGTGACAGTGCAGACCCGCGGTACTCATCCGGAGAGTACCTCAGCAGCCTACTAGGGGGTGTGCACTACTGTGTTTGGGTGACATACCTCGACGGGAAGCACTACTGTGTCTTGGTGGCTGACCCGCGGTACTCGACATGAGGAGTACTTCAGTAGTCTTAGGTTAGTGATCAGTACCTTGGAGTCGGGACAGGAACACCGTACACTCCAGAGACGGGGCTCTTCAGAAGTTACGGTTTCGATAATAAAAATCCTGGTTTGAGCTGAGACTTTTGACCTTTGTGTTGACTTCATGATTGAGATGGGTCACTTGATAACTTAGGTATATGTATGGGCATATACCTGGGTAGTGGTTATCTGTTTATTTCATGATCCTTGTGATTCCTCATGATTGAGATGGGTTACATGATAACTTAGGTATATGTATGGGCATATATCTAAGTAGAGGTTATCTGTTGAGATCTTCTATGTGGTTATCCTTTTTGGTTTTAGTGAGACCTTGAGGGTCTCAGGGTCCCTACTGAGTATCGTTATACTCACCCCTGCACGGGCTATGCCCGCACCTCGTTGTGTTGGTTACAGACGACGGGCAGTGCTGACAGAGGCCGAGTGTTCTAGGACTGGACGATACCCGGAGGTGGACTACATGATGAGACAGTACCCAGAGGTAGACTATACGACGAGTCAGTATCTGGAGGAGGTTGACGGTCGAGGGCATTGAGGAGGCTATATGTACCTACACTTCATGTAGGATCCGTGGTGGTTGATCCAGGAGCTGCGCCATCTGTACCTACCCTTCAGGTAGGATCCGAGGAGGACGACCCAAGAGCCGCTTCCGTCCCTCCAGCTGTTGTCTTTTTCTGTTGTACATTGTTCAGTTGTAGTTGTACTTTCTTTTGGGTTTGTATTCTGGCCCATTTTACTTTCAGCACTTCTCTTTGTACTTAGTGTTTACTTCCGCTTATACTCTTTGGTGTTTTTTTACTTTCATAAAGGCAATTCCTTCCCAGTTATCGGGATTTACGCCTTTGGTGCTAGTCGCCAGCCCCAGGCCTATGGATGGCGGGAATGGGGTAGTCACAACACGGGCCCCGAGGACGGGTCGTGACAAATTGGTATGAGAGGAGTCAGTTCTACCGCAGAACTTATAACTATGATATTTTCATTCTATGAAGCAATAGTGTAAAGGGTACCGAGTGTGGTATTCAGTTCAGGGAGTCCAGTGTTGGTGCGGGCAGCCGACGTATCCATACACTAGGACCCTGACAACTGATTTCCGACATTGTGCACGAAAATACCGATTGCGTGTGTGTTTTCAAAGGTTTTCCCTTAAAACAGCTCAAACCAGGTCAGCTCACCAGGTATAATCGTTTGACCGTGTTATGTTGTTTCTTTTAGGATGCCTTTTCTCGGATGACCAGCTAGAGCCCCGATAATGGTTCGTACTGACCGCCCTCCGCGCGACGTGGCCTCAGTACAGGGCCCTTTTTCCGTTGAGGCACCAGCAGAGGCACCAGCTGTACTACTACCCATTGGGCCACCGATGCCACCAGCCCCAGCAGCAGAGGGTGCACGTCGCTTGAGCGCACTGCACGAGTTCCAGTGCCAGAGGTCACCCAGGTTCTAGGGAGGGACGGACCCGCAGGCGGCTGAGGATTGGCTGGAGGCTGTGGTGAGAGTCTTCAGGCTAGTTGGGACGCCGACAGACTTCATGGTGATCTTTGCTGCCAGCCTCCTTCATGCAGCAGCAGGCAGGTGGTGGAGCCACTTGTTTATGTTTTGCGACGGGATGACCTTTGCATGGGAAGACTTCGAGACCTTCTTCAGGGTGGAGTTTGTGCTAGTAGCTCTACACCCCAAGCGTGCACAGGAGCTTCTGCCTTTGCCGCGTAGTTTTTGATCAGTATCCGAGTCATTTGTGGGCAGTAGACAGATGATGCAGAGGTCCAGGAGGACCAGACTAGCAGTTGGACGATCTCGGGTTTTAGGACCGGTGGTACGGGGCACCCGAGGTGGGGACAGATCTAGGCGTGCCATAAGTAGCGGCTGGTGCTTGAGAAACAACCGAGCAGTGGACAAGGCAGTAGAGCTCCGGAAGCAGGTGGACAAGAGAGGAACTAGTGGATACGTCCCTTGTACTTCTAGTTCCATTTTTCTGTTGTATTCGTGTCTTGTACTATGAGCTGCAACAATAAAAAGACACTTTTCTTGTGATGTTTGCTTTCCTGTCATTTTTGTTTGGTTGATACTGAGTGGTCCTGGTTAAGACTGTTTACTTCACCCTCACCTTAGATATTTCTACTGGAGGAGACCCAGTGACCTCACACTGATGCTGACAGTGTGACTCGACCCTTGGAGGCGAGAGTGACAATTGGATCTCTTGGTAGTTACGTCGAGGCCTTACGACATCATCCATGGCATGAATGCATCATTCATGTTGGGATTGACTGTATTAGGCAACGAATGTGGTTCATCCAGGGGATGAGACCAGATTTCTCTTATCGGAATGGAAGATATCATAGCAGCTCTTGTGAGATTAAAGAAGGTCCAGGTCATCCAAGAGCGGATGAAGACTGAACAGTGCAGTAAGAAACAGGAAACTGGTGCCAGTCTTAGAGACTCGGGCGTGATAAATGTTAAAGAAGAGGAATCTTAAAGGAGAGATAAGTCTACGAAGTAGCAGACGTGGAGGCAGAGCTACGAGAGAAGCATGAGGTGGTGTACATCCTAACAAGGTACAACCACCCGCCTTAGTTATTTCCGCCAGGCTCAGGGAGCTGGAGGGAGGAGGAAGAGTGTGGATGTATGCGGTCAAGGAGTGTGACCCAATGGCTCTATAAATGATTCAAGGGATAGTCTGTGTCCACTACTAGCTGCTGTAGTAACGGACGTCGAAATGAATCATTACTTGCTTTCACAAATCTTGTTCCAGACCTAGAGTTTTCGGTAAGCCGTTGACTTGACCCTCACGTCTGGAGATGCCTTGGGAGGAGACTCGATATTCATACTTACGCCAACTGTGTGGTCAGACCCTCGAGGCGAGAGTTCCGGTTGGAAGCTCTTGGTGGAAGCGTCGAGGCCTTGCGACGTTAGTTTGAGTATGGAGTGGGAAATAACTGTTCATACTCAAATTGACGGTTTTAGGAAAACATCGGGATGGGTTTTCCTTGGTTGGAGAAAAGGAAACCCCAGTCAGCACGGGATGAAATCTTTCACAGGAGGTTGCGACCGATCACTCTTGAGTCGGTCAACCTTACCCTTGTAGTGGAAGTTGTTTCGAGTTCTAGTTATAACAGAAAATGGAGACCTCTGGAGTTCGAGGATGACGATCACGTCCTTATACGGGTCTCACCTCGACGAAGTTTACAGAGTTGTGGCCAAGGTGACAAGTTATCTTTGAGGTTCAGCGGACCTTCATAGGTCCTCAGGTGGGTAGGCGGGGTGTTTTACCGCTTGACCCATTCACCGCAGTTGCACCAGGTACACGACGACTTCCACGTATCTCAACTGAGGAGATACGTGCTCGACCCTTCGCATATCATCGACCATGAGGAGCTGGACGATGGCGATGAGGTGTTTTTCACGGAGGTTCCAGTGGGGATCGAGGATAGACAAGAGCCTATCCTATGAGGCCAATCGACTCCTAGGGTGCACTTTCTTTGGCAGTACGGGAACCTCCAGGTAAGCACATGGGAGTGGAAGGCTCAGATGCGTGCTCTATACCTCTTTTGTGACCCTAGTTTGTGTTGAAGCTTTACGGGGACGTAAAGCCCTGAGGTGGGAGTAATGTAAAGACCTGGAAATTTAAAGGAAATTTTTTTCATAATTTTCTTTTGGAATTTTACAAAAACACGGTTTTTGACGGCACTTGATTCCGAGGCCTGGAGTGCCCGGAATCAACTTCTGATGTTTGGCTCAGGTACGTTCAGTGAACGAGCAAGCGGGAATTTCTATCTTTTGAACAGGTGCTCGGAATTGAAATTTGATGGCACCGATGAACTCACAATGCCGGTAATTGCTTAAGGGTACCTTTACCACAGTTGCGTTTTAAGCAGGTTGAGATTTTGTTTTTGGGGTTTTAGTTTAAAATAAATAAAATTATGTGAAAAATTTTATTTTATGTCTTTGGGAGTTATTCTCTCCCATGGGAAGTTGTTGGTGGAGCCCATGACCAACCAACTTCCCATGAGTGGATACATGAAAGGTGGGGCCCACACGAGCCCCAACCTTTCACATTCCTATAACTCTCCTTTAACCCCCCATTTAATCTCCCTTTCTTTAACTCTTGAACTTCTCCCCCTTATTAATGAAAACCCTTCTCATTCCACTCCCACTCTTAAGTGCATGCCAACACTTTTTAATTAATGAGTTCAACTTCTTAAATTAATTAAGTTATTTGAATTTTGGAATTTGAAAAGCATGGCATGTGTTAATAAAATAATGGGAGACCTTATTTTATTAGGTTGCTTGGTTAAGTGAGGATTTTGAGAGAGGAAGCTCTTAGATTTGAAGAACTCCATCACCATCGTTGAAGAACGTCGAGAATTCGACGAAGAATGTGATGAACACCGACCCTCCGACAGAGAACGCGAAGGCACCAACGACGTGCCTTCTCTTCTTATTTATCCGCGTCAAGGGAGGAGGCATCACCGTGGGGAACGTCGCCATCGACGATGGCGCTCACTCTGACGACGACGGAATTGATATCGTTCTACAGCGACACTACCATCCCACAACATTGTCGACAAACGAAGGACGACACGAGGTAGGGGAATTTATTTTTGGAATTATCTTATATTTTGAGAAAAGAACGACAAGCGCGGACCAACCAATACAGGGTTGATCCGCAGATCGTTCGATCATTCGGTTTGATGTTGAGGGTTATTATTTAAATTTCTCGTGTTTATTGCCTTGATGAACATCATGAAATATGACCTTTTGTTATCGAATAACGTGATGGGGGGGCCGGACCGCACAAAAATGGCCGACCCTCCTCCTTATTTCATGTTGGATTCTTTTGTGGATTGAAACGGGAATGGTGCGGTGCCATCGCACCGCGTGGAAACGTGCGACAAGTAATGCGCGGCGCCGTCGTGCCGCGTCGTGAAAAAAAAACAAAGGTACGACGCCGTCGCATCACGGCGGAGAAACCCGAAGACATCCGCGGACGGAGTCGGGCCACGGCGAAGGGGCGTGGCGCCAACACGTCACGCCGGATAACCACGAAGATGGCACATTTTGTTTTTGACATGCGGTTTGACGGGTGATGACGAAGCAGGCCGTTTGGGCGTTTGAATCCCTTCGCAGTGAAGGTGGGGTCCCGGGGGGACCATAGGCGAAGACTGCAGGAAGAACGGACCACCGGAGCACGTCCGGTGGTCCGCGGAAGGCAGCGGTGGCGCGCCACGCCGGCGCGGCGGCGCGCCGCCGGAAAAAAGGCGGCCGGTAGTTCGCCGCTGGCCTCAATCATCGGCGAAGGGCGGGGGAGCTGCACACCCCGCCGCTCCGCGATTCGGCTCGGCCACGCTGGCCGAGCCGCGGCCGGCCGGTCGGGCTGGACCGAGCTGGACCGAGCCAGGCCGGGCCCAGCCGGGTCGACCCGGCGCGGCCGACCCAAGGGGGGTCGGGCCGGGTCGCCTCGGGCCCAGACCCCCGTTTTCGGACCACTTTCGGTCAAATACCCGTAACATGATCTATGGGACTCCAAAGGTCTCATCGTCAGTGGAAACGCGATCCTTGGATCGAGACAGTCGTTTCGATATATCGCACTCAAGGTTTCGGATTACCTTGGGTTCGGCCGGGTTGGTTCGTACACGAAACCAACCGGGCCCTCGGAGCGGAAACGCTCGTAACTTGAGTACCGGACGTCCGATTGACGTGTCGTCGACTTTGTTGGATTCCTCTATGTGAGGCGGATCTTTTGGCTTATTCCCTCGACGTTTGGATGTCGTCGGAGTGCGGTCGTTTTGGTTCGCTCATGAAAGCAACCGGGCCCCTGAAACGAGAAAGCCAATAACTCACAGACCTGGCGTTCGATTGACGCGCCGTCTGTCTCGTTGTTTTCCTCTTGTTGAGACGGAACTTTTGGCATACATCACCCGAGTTTTGGATGAAGTTGAGATACGTCCGGGTTGGATTGTACCCGAAATCCAACCGGGCCCCTGGAACGGAAAAGCTGATATCATCCTGACCGAACGTCCGTTTGACGAACAGTCAGCGGCGTTGTTGATCACGTTGAGAAATGGTCCCTATGAGTAAACCCTATGAGAGTTCGGGGTAAAGTTGAGATATGGCCGGATTTGGTTCGCTCACTAAACCAACCGGGCCCCTGGGACGAAAAGGCTAGTAACTCACAGACCGGGCGTCCGATTGACGCGCCGTCTGTTGCGTTGAGACCCCTACGACGAGGAGGTCCTTTGAGATACTTCTTCTTGGGACATTGAGATACATAGAGTATCGACCTGTAGCATGTGGAGCGGACCCTCCCAGAGACGAGCGTGCGGAGTACGGAGACCATGTAGCTGGCTGAGACCTGAACACTGCTTGACCGACTCGACTTGGAGTGAGTCGACTAGCCCAGTGGACGTAGCACTAATATCTGAGGTGCAGACCCATGGCGGATGGAGCACTACCTGTGTGACAGTGCAGACCCGCGGTACTCATCCGGAGAGTACCTCAGCAGGCTAATAGGGGGTGTGCACTACTGTGTTTGGGTGACATACCTCGGCGGGAAGCACTACTGTGTCTGGGTGGCTGACCCGCGGTACTCGACAGGAGGAGTACTTCAACAGTCTTAGGTTAGTGAGAAGTACCTTGGAGTCGTGACAGGACCACCATACACTCCAGAGACGGGGCTCTTCAGCAGTTATGGTTTCGATAATAAAAATCCTGGTTTGAGCTGAGACTTTTGACCTTTGTGTTGATCTCATGATTGAGATGGGTCACTTGATAACTTTGGTATATGTATGGGCATATACCTAGGTAGTGGTTATCCGTTGATTTAATGATCCTTGTGTTTCCTCATGATTGAGATGGGATACTTGATAACTTAGGTATATGTATGGGCATATACCTAAGTTGAGGTTATCTGGTGAGATCTTCAATGTGGTTATCCATGTTGGTTTTAGTGAGATCTTGAGAGTCTCAGGGTCCCTAATGAGTATCATTATACTCACCCCTGCACGGGCTATGCCCGCACCTCGTTGTGTTGGTTGTAGACGATGGGCAGTGCTGACAGAGGCCGAGTGTTCGAGGACTGGACGGTACCCGGAGGTGGACTACATGACGAAACAGTACCCGGAGGTAGACTATACGACGAGTCAAAATCCGGAGGAGGTTGACGGGCGTGAGCGTTGAGGAGGCTATCTGAACCTACCCTTCAGGTAGGATCCGTGGCGGTCGATCCAGGAGCTACGCTATCTGTACCTACCCTTCAGGTAGGATCCGTGGTGGACGATCCAGGAGCTGCACCATCTGTACCTACCCTTCAGGTAGGATCCGAGGAGGAGGACCCAGGAGCCGCTTCTGTCCCTCCAGCTGTTGTCTTTTTTTGTTGTACTTTGTTCAGTTGTAGTTTTTCTTTCTTTTGGGTTTGTATTCTGGCCCATATTCTTTTCAGCACTCCTCTTTGTACTTAGTGTTTACTTCCTCTTGTACTCTACGGTGTTTGTTTAATTTTATAAAGGTAATTCCTTCCCAGTTATCGGGATTTACGCCTTTGGTGCTAGTCGCCAGCCCCTGGCCTATGGAAGGCGGGCTTGGGGTAGTCACGACACGGGCCCCGAGGACAGGTCGTGACAAATTGGTATCAGAGGAGTCGATTCTACCGCAGAACATATAACTCTAATATTTTCTTTCTGTGAAGAAATAGTGTTAAGGGTACCGAGTGTTGTCTTCAGTTCAGGGAGTCCAGTGTTGGTGCGGGCGGCCGACGTATCCATACAACAGGACCGTGACAACTGATTTCCGACTTTGTGCACAAAAATACTGATTGCGTGTGTGTTTTCAAAGGTTTTCCCTTAAAACATCTCAAACCAGGTCAGCTCACCAGGTATAATTGTTTGACCGTGTTACGTTGTTTCTTTCATGATGCCTTTTCTCGGACGACCAGCTAGAGCCCCGAGAATGGTTCGTACTGATAGCCCACCGAGCGACATGGCCTCAGTACATGGCCCTTTTTCAGTTGAGGCACCAGCGGAGGCACCAGCCGTACTACTACCCATTGGGCCACCTATTCCAGTAGCCCCAACAGCAGAGGGTGCACGTCACTTGAGCACACTGCATGAGTTCCAACGCTAGAGGTCACCCAGGTTCCAAGGAGGGACGGACCCGCATGTCACGACCCGCCCTCGGGGTCCGTGCCGTGACTACCCCAAGCCCGCCCTCCATAGGCCAGGGACTGGCGACTAGCACCAAGGCGTAAATCCCGGTAAAAAGGGAAGGCATTGCCTTTGTAAAGTAAACAAACACCGCAGAGTAAGAAAGCGGAAGGTAAACACTATGAAAAAGCAGAGTACAACTAAAAGTGCGTAAAAGTAAATGGGCCAGTATACAAACCCAAACTGAATGTAAAGTACAACTCGAAAGGGAAAACAGCAACTAAAAAGTAAAAGCCGCTACACCGAGATGTCCACTGGAAATCCCACCTGAAGGGTGGGTACAGATAGCTCCTCTGCTCCACGGGTCCCGCCGTCCGCTCCGAGCACGTCCCGCCCAGTGGTCCACCTCCGGGTACCGTCCCGCTCTGCAAGCCTCAGCTAAGGTCAACGCTGTCCGTCGTCTGCAACCAACACAACGTAGTGTGGGCAAAGCCCGTGCAGGGGTGAGTATAAGCTACTCAGTAGGGACCCCGAGACCCCTGAAGGTCTCTCAAATCCACAAAGGATAAACCACGAAGAAAGGAACAATCACGAAGTAATAACCGACACTTCTTAGGTATATGCCCATACATATACCTAAGTCATAAATTTCAAATACGCTCCAACCTCCGAGCCCAAGTACAACTCAGTCCACACAGGAATGTAAACGTATTCCACACAGGAAAGCAAAACGTAATCCACACAGGATTGCACAACACAATCCACATAGGAAAGCAACAGATTTTAGCTCACACAGGTATACTTCTTCAAAGGACGATAAAGATGATCTCTGATCCATCTAATTCGTCGGACCCACGAAGGATCGATAGGTAACTAACCCCCGCAAAGACCCACACAGGATCGGGCCCACACAGGACCTGTAGGCGCTGGTTCACACAGGACCGCTGAGCGCAAGGACCCACCCAGGATCAGACCCACACAGGATCGGGCCCACATAGGACCTGTAGCACTGATCCACGTAGGATCGCTGAATGCTGTAGTCGTCGTCGTCGAATCCACACAGGATCTCTGTACTGTCGTCGTCGCAGTCACAGTAGCAGTAGTAGCAGTAGTAGTCACAGTAACAGTCGCAGCCAGCACTAGGGTTCCCGCACACAGCAAGCTCGTTCGGAGGGTCCGCTCCACGAGCCGAGAGGCTGATACATCAACTGTCACAAAGTCCAGAGTTGATTTATCCAAAAGTTCCGTATCATCAACAGGAACTCAACGCAACAGACGGCGCGTCGATCGGACGCTCGGTCTGAGAGTTCTTGGCATTTTCGTCCCCGGGGCCCGGTTGGTTTTTAAGGCAAAACCAACCCGACCGTACTCCACCTGCGTCCAAACCTCGGGCGGAATATTCCAAAAGATTCGTCTCACTAAGAGGAACACAACAAAGCTGACGGCACGTCAATCGGACGTCCGTAGCTCAAGATATGAGCGTTTCCGCTTCGAAGGCCCGGTTGGTTTCGTGAACGAACCAACCCGGCCGAACTCAAAGTAATCCGAAACCTTGAGTGAGATATACCGAAACGACCGTCTCGATCCAAGGATCGCGTTTCTGCAGACGGTTCTTTGATCGGAGGTCCGTGGCTCAAGTTATGGCCAAAAGACCAAAAATGATTCGAAACGGGGGGTCCGGGTCCGGGTCGACCCGGCCCGACCCCCCTGGTCTGACCCAAATCGGGTCGACCCGAACCGGGTCGAACCGACTCGGATCCGAACCGAACTGGGTCGGACCGACCCGGTCCGCTGAACCCGGCCCGGCCGGCCGGCCGGCGGCGCGGCGGCCTGGCGGCGCGGCGCGGCGGCCAGTCGCCGCACGGTGGCGGCATGCGGGGGGCAAAGCCCCCACTTTCTTGGAATGGTGGCGCGGCTAAATTCCGCGCCCTTGCTAACCCCCCCCCCCCCCAACATGGGGGGCTTGATTGGCAGGAAACGGGGGAGCCGCATGCCCCCCCTCAAGGAACCGCCCCCCTCATAAAGAGGGGGGTTTTTGTGTGCTGGCCGGGGGATTAAATTCCCCCGGTTTATTACTATCCGGCCGGCCAGCTGGCCAGCCGGTTTTCTCCAACGGGACCGGAAAATCCGGTCCCCTCTTCGGCTTCCGACGCCGTAGGCCCGGCCGCCGGTCTTCTCAATTCGCCGCGGCCCGGAACCGGCCGCGGTGTTCGTCGTCCGGCGCGGTGCGACGGCACCGCGCCCCTCCGCCGCACCTTGATTTCTTTCAATGCGGCGCGACGGCGTCGCGTTCTTGATGTTTCTTTCATGGTGCACGCGCGACGGCGTCGCGTAACAAGATTGGGAGAATATCCGCGTGGTGCGATGACACCACGCCACCTTCATTCATCCACAAATTTAAACACCAAGAACGGAGGAGGGGGTTCGGCTGTGTTCATGCGGTCCGGCCCCCCCTCACGTTAAATAATAACACAACTTAAAAAATTCAATTGCCTCACATTAGACATGCTAGATCCACGATCAAGAATGGAATAATTAATCAATAATTCAACAACCCCTACCTTGGGTATAGGTTCGAGGATTTGTCAACGTTCCGCGGAAGACAACGTCTTGGAGGTCGGGCGTCACGGTCGTCGTTCCTCAAATCTGTTGACGAAGAGATACGCCCGAAGAGATACGTCGTTGGCGAATCATCGTATGCCGACGAAGAAGGTCCGAGGAGGAAGCGGCGTTCCCTCTCGTTGACACGGAAGACGAAGAAGAGAGGCGGCGTTCTTCGTCGGAGCTTGAGCGTTCTTCGTCGGAGCTTGAGCGTTCTTCGTCAAGTTGAGCGTTCTTCGTCAAGTTGAGCGTTCTTCGTCAAGTTGAAGAAGATGGAGGAGGAGCTCTCAAAAATCCTCACAAGAACAAAGGAAACCAACCCAACAAAATAAAATAAGCTTAAGCATATTTTATTACACAACCCTCCTCTTAGAATTTCAAAGGATTGAAATTTAAATTAACCCTCTTCAATTAATTAAGCCAAGTTGTCAACATTAATTGAAATGGGTTAAAGGGGAGGTTTTGAGAGAATTTGAGGAGTTGGGGTTCGTGTGGGCCCCACCACACTTAATCCTCCCATGGGAGGTTAAGAGGATGTGGGTCCCACTCCCAACTCCCTTTGGTAGGATTTATCTAGTTAAAATAAAATTTGTTCTTCACAAATTTTATTTAACATAAACTAAAAACCCAAAAACTAACTTTCGTCCCACAACAAACGCATCTTCCGAAAAGGTCTCTTTAAGCGAATATCGGCGCTGTGAGTTCATCGGTGCCCTCGGATTTCAATTCCGAGCACTGGATCAAAAGTTAGGAATTCCCGCTCGTTCGTTCACTGAACGTACCCGTGCCAAACTTCGGAAATTGATTCCGGGCACTCCGGGCCTTGGAATCAGGTCCCGTCTGAAACCGCGCTCTTGTAAAATTCTAAACAAAATTAAGAAAAAATTTCCCTTGAATTTTACGGGTCTTTACACCGCAGGCGGCTGAGGATTGGATGGAGGCTGTGGTGAGAGTCTTCAGGCTAGTGGGGACGCCGGAAGAATTCATGGTGATATTTGCTGCCAGCCTCCTTTAGGCAGCAGCAGGCAGATGGTGGAGCCACTTGTTTCAGTTTTGTGTCGGAATGACCTTCGCATGGGAAGACATCGAGACATTCTTCAGGGTGGAGATTGTGCTAGTAGCTCTACAACCCGAGCGTGTACAGGAGATTCTACCTTTGCCACGTGTTTTTCAATTAGTAGCTGAGTCATCTGTGGGCAGTAGACAGATGATGCAGAGGTCCAGGAGGACCAGACAGGCAGTTGGACGATCTCGGGTTTTAGGACCAGTGGTACGGGGCACCCGAGGTGGGGACAGAGCTAGGCGTGCCAGAAGCAGCGGCTGGTGCTTGAGCAAAAGCCGAGCAGTGGACAAGGTAGTAGAGTTCCGGAAGCAGGTGGACAGGAGAGGAACTAGTGGATACGTCCCTTGTAATTCTAGTTCTATTTTGTTGTTGTATTCGTGTCTTGTACTATGAGCTGCAATAATAAAAATACACTTTTCTTGTGATTTTTGTTTTCCTATCGTTTTTGTTTGGTTGATACTGTGTGGTCATGGTAAAGACTGTTGACTTGACCCTCACCTTCGAGATTTCTACTGGAGGAGACCCAGTGTCCTCACACTGATGCCGGCAGTGTGACTCGACCCTTGGAGGTATGAGTGACAGTTGGATCTCTTGGTTGTTACGTCGAGGCCTTACGATGTCATCCATGGCATGAATGCATCATTCATGTTGGGATTGACTGTATTAGGCAACGAATGTGGTTCATCCAGGGGATGAGACTGGATTTCTATTATCGGAAAGGAAGAAATCATAGCAGCTCTTGTGAGACTAAAGAAGGTCCAGGTCATCCAAGAGCGGATGAATACTGCACAGTGCAGTAAGAAACAGGAAACCGGTGGCAGTCTTAGAGACTCGGGCGTGTTAAATGTTAAAGAAGAGGAAGCTTAATGGAGAGATGAGTCTCCGAAGTAGCAGACGTGGAGGCATAGCTAGGAGAGCAGCATGAGGTGGTGTACATCCTAACATGGTACAACCACCCGCCTTAGTTATTTCCGCCAGGCTCAGGGAGCTGGAGGGAGGAGGAAGAGTGCAGCTGCATGCGGTTAAGGAGTGTGACCCAATGACTCTAGAAATGATTCAAGGGATAGTCTGTATCCACTACTAGATGTTGTATTAACGGACGTCGAAATGTATCATTCCTCACTTTCACAAATCTTGTTCCAGACATAGAGTTTCCGGTAAGCCGTGGACTTGACCCTCACGTCTGGAGATTCCTTGGGAGGTGGCTCAATAATCACACTTACGCTGACAGTTTGGTCAGACCCTCGAAGAGAGAGTTCCGGTTAGAATATCTTGGTGGCAGCGTCGAGGCCTTACGACGTTAGTTTGAGTATGGAATGGGCAATAACTATTCATACTCAAATTGACGGTTTTAGGAAAACATCGGGATGGGTTTTCCTTGGTCGGCAAAAAGGAAACCCAGTGATCATGGGATAATCTCTTTCACAGGAGGGTGCGACCGATCACTCTTGAGTCGGTCAACCTTACCCACGTAGCGGAAGTCGTTTCGAGTTTCGGTTCTAACAGAAAATGGAGAACTCTGGAGTTCGAGGATGACGATCACGTCCTTATACGGGTCTCACCTCGACGATGTTTACGGAGTTGTGGCCAAGGCAGCAAGTAATCTCTGAGGTTCAGCGGACCTTCTTAGGTCCTCAGCTGGGTAGGCGGGGTGGTTTACCGCTTGACCCATTCAATGCAGTTGCACCAGGTGCACGACAACCTCCACGTATCTCAACTGAGGAGATACGTTCTTGACCCTTCGCATGTCATCGACCATGAGGAGCTGGACGATGGCGATGAGGTGTTCTTCACGGAGGTTCCAGTGGGGATCGAGGATCGACAGGAGAAGATGCTATGAGGCCGATCGATTCCTCGTGTGCACTTTCTCTGGCAGTATGGGATCCTCCAGGTAAGCACATGGGAGCGGAAGGCTCAGATGCGTGCTCTGTACCGCTTTTGTGACCCTAGTTTGTGTTGAAGCTTTACGGGGACGTAAATCCCTGAGGTGGAAGTAATGTAAAGACCCAGAAATTTCAAGGAAATTTTTTTCTTTATTTTATTTGGAATTTAACAAGAACGCGGTTTCTGACGGCACTTGATTCCGAGGCCCGGAGTGCCCGGAATCAACTTCTGAAGATTGGATCGGGTACTTTCAGTGAACGAGCGATCAGGAATTTCTATCTTTTGAACCGGTGCTCGGAATTTAAATCTGATGGCACCGATGAACTCGCAACACCTGTAATTTCTTAAGGGGACCATTACCACAGTTGCCTTTTATGTGCGTTGAGATTTTGTTTTTGGGGTTTTAGTTAAAAATAAATAAAATTGTGTGAAAAATTTTATTTTATGTCTTTGGGAGTTATTCTCTCCCATGGGAAGTTGTTGGTGGAGCCTATGACCAACCAACTTCCCATGAGTGGATACTTGAAAGGTGGGGCCCACACGAGCCCCAACCTTTCACATTCCTATAACTCCCCTTTAACCCCCCCCCCATTAAATCTCCCTTTCTTTAACTCTTGAACTTATCCCCCTTATTAATGAAAACACTTCTCATTCCACTCCACCTCTTAAGTGCATGCCAACACTTTTTAATTAATGAGTTCAACTTCTTAAATTAATTATGTTATTTGAATTTAAGAATTTGAAAAGCATGGAATGTGGTAATAAAATAATGGTAGACCTTATTTTATTAGGTTGTTTGGTTAAGTGAGGATTTTGAGAGAGGAAGATCTTAGTTTTGAAGAACTCCATCACCATTGTTGAAGAATGTCGAGACTTTGACGAAGAATGTGATGAACACCGACCCTCCGATGGAGAACGCGAAGGCACCAACGACGTGCCTTCTCTTCTTCTTTCTCTGCGTCAAGGGAGGAGGCATCGCCGCGGGGAACGTCGCCATCGACGACGGTGCTCACTCCGACGACGACGGAATTGATACAGTTCTATAGTGACACTACCATCCCGCGACTTTCTCAACAAACGAAGGATGACACGAGGTAGGGGAATTTATTTTTGGAATTCTCTTATCTTTTGAGAAAAGAACGACAAGCGCGGACCAACCAATACTGGGTTGATCCGCGGATCGTTCGATCATGCGGTTTGATGTTGAGGTTTATTATTTAAATTGCTCGTGTTTATTGACTTGATGAACTTCATGAAATATGACCTTTTCTTATCGAATAACGCGAGGGGGGGCCGGACAGCACAAACACGGCCGACCCTCCTCCTTATTTCATGTTGGATTCTATTGTGGATTGAAACGGGAATGGTGCGGTGCCATCGCACCGCGCTGAAATGTGCGACAAGTAATGTGCGGCGCTGTCGCCCCGCGTCGTGAAAAAAAAAACAAAGGCCCGACGCCATCACGTCATGGAGGAGAAACCCGAAGACATCCGCAGGCAGAGTCGGGCAACGATGAAGGGGCGCGGCGCCAACGCGTCGCGCCAGAGAACCACGAAGACGGCGCATTTCGTTTTTGACGTGCGGTTTGACGGGCGACGACGAAGCAGACCGTTTGGGCGTTTGAATCCCTTCGCAGTGAAGGTGGGGTCCCAGGGGGACCATAGGCGAAGGCGGCAGGAGGAACAGACCAGCAGAGCACGTCCGGTGGTCCGCGGAAGGCGGCGCCGGCGCCGGCGACAGGCGGCGGCGGCGCGCCGCTGGAAAGGAGGCGGCCGGCGATTCGCCGCCGGCCTCAATCAGCGGCGAAGGGTGGGGGAGCCGCGCACCCTGCCGCTCCGCGATTCGGGTTGGCCATGCTGGCCGAGCTGCGGCCGGCCGGTCGGGCCGGGCCGGGCTGGGCCCAGCCGGGTCGGACCCGGGTCGGGCCGACCCCGGGGGGGTCGGGCCGGGTTGTCCCGGGCCCAGACCCCCATTTTCGGATCACTTTCGGTCAAAAGCCCATAACATGAGATAAGGGCCTCCAAACAACTCTCTGTCAACGGCAACACGATACTTGGATCCAGATGGTCGTTTCAGTATATCGCACTCAAGGTTTCAAATTACTTTGGGTTCGGCTGGGTTGGTTCATACACGAAACCAACCGGGCCCTCTGAGCGGAAACGCTCGTAACTTGAGTACCGGACGTCCGATTGATGTGCCGTTGACTTTGTTGGATTCCTCTAAGTGAGACAGATCTTTTGGCTTACTCTGCTCGAGGTTTGGATGCCGTCGGAGTGCGGTCGGGTTGGTTCGCTCTCGAAACCAACCGGGCCCCTGGAACGAGAAAGCCAATAACTCACAGACCGGGCGTCCGATTGACGCGCCGTCTGTCTCGTTGTTTTCCTCTTGTTGAGATGGAAATTTTGGCATACTTCACCCGAGTTTTGGATGCAGTTGAGATACGGCCGGGTTGGATTGTACCCGAAATCCAACCCGGCCCCTGGAACAGAAAAGCTGATATCTTCCTGACCGAACGTTCATTTGACGAACAGTCCGCGGCGTTGTTGATCACGTTGAGAAACGGTCCCTATGATTATACCCTATGAGAGTTCGGGATACGGTTGAGATACGGCCGGATTTGGTTTGCTCACGAAACCAACCGGGCCCCTGGGACGAAAATGCTAGTTACTCACAGACCGGGCGTCCGATTGACGCACCGTCTGTTGCGTTGAGACCCCTATGACGAGGCGGTCCTTTGAGATACTTCTTCGTGGGACATTGATATACTTGGAGTATCGACCTGTAGCTCGTGGAGCAGACCCTCCCAGAGACGAGCGTGCAGAGTACTGAGACCGTGTAGCTGGCTGAGACTTGACGACTGCTTGACCGACTCAACTTGGAGTGAGTCGACTAGCCCAGTGGACGGAGCACTACTTTTGAGGTGCAGACCCATGGCGGACGGAGCACTACATGTGTGATAGTGCAGACCTGCGGTACTCGTCCGGAGAGTACCTCAGCAGGCTACTAGGGGTGGTGCACTACTGTGTTTGGGTGACATACCTCGACAGGAAGCACTACTATGTCTGGGTGGCTGACCCGCGGTACTCGACAGGAGGAGTACTTCAGCAGTCTTAGGTTAGTGATCAGTACCTCGGAGGCGTGACAGGACCACCGTACACTCCAGAGACGGGGCTCTTAAGCAGTTACGGTTTCGATAATAAAAATCCTGGTTTGAGCTGAGACTTTTGACCTTTGTTTTCACCTCATGACTGAGATGGGTCACTTGATAACTTAGGTATATGTATGGTCATATACCTGGGTAGTGGTTATCCATTGATTTCATGATCCTTGTGTTTCCTCATGATTGATATGGGTTACTTGATAACTTAGGTATATGTATGGGAATATACCTATGTAGAGGTTATCTGTTGAGATCTTCTATGTGGTTATCCTTGCTGGTTTTAGTGAGACCTTGAGGGTCTCGGGGTACCTACTGAGTATCGTTATGCTCACCCCTACACGGGCTATGCCCACACCTCATTGTGTTGGTTGCAGACGACGGGCAGTGCTGACAGGGGACAAGTGTTCGAGGACTGGACGATACCCGGAGGTGGACTACACAATGAGACAGTACCCAGAGGTAGACTATACGACGAGTCAGTATCCAGAGGAGGTTGACGGACGAGAGAGTTGAGGAGGCTATCTGTACCTACCCTTCAGGTAGGGTCCGTGGCGGTTGATCCAGGAGCTGTACTATCTGTACCTACCATTCAGGTAGGATCCGTGGTGGACGATCCAGGATCTGCGCCATCTGTACCTACCCATCCGGTAGGATCCGAGGAGGACGACCCAGGAGCCGCTTCCGTCCCTCCAGTTGTTGTCTTTTTCTGTTGTACTTTGTTCAGTTGTAGTTTTACATTCTTTTGGGTTTGTATTCTAGCCCATTTTCCTTTCACCACTTCTCTTTGTACTTAGTGTTCACTTCCGCTTGTACTTTGTGGTTTTTGTTTACTTTTATAATGGCAATGCCTTCCCAGTTATCGGGATTTACGCCTTTGGTGCTAGTCGCCAGCCCCTGGCCTATGGAAGGCGGGCTTGGGGTAGTCACGGCACGGGCCCCGAGGACGGGTCATGACATGTTATCTTATGTGGAATCCAAGTTCTATGTTACTTTAATTAACCATTATGTTTCCAATGTTCTCTATTCAATAGAATTTTTATTATTTATTATTATGATGCATATTTATTTGAATGGAAGATTCATGTATTAAAAATTTGAAAACATTGGTGAATTTAGAATGTGAAATTATTTTTAATGTTTGTACAATGTAACTCCCCAAGAATTTATAAAATATATTATTCATATTAATTTAACAATTTGGATATTTTTCATTTCAAACAACATTGAATATTTTTTTATAAAATCGCTACATTTGGGTTTAATTATATGCGACACCATGTTGATATTTCACTACATGCAATAATTATATTTTCTAATGTTTCATGAAACATTATTTTTTGATTTTATTGGACATAATACAATGTTCCTTTGATATCTTGTGTCACACATAAGGATGAGTTTTCATTGAGGTACAATATATTAGTAATATAATTATTGACATATTATTTTAGCTACCACATAGTTGTTAGAATGAATTTTATAAATATAAATAATTAAATTTAAATTATATGATTGAAACATGTATATAAAATTAATATTTTTGTTATCAATTACTAGAAGTTAATGAAATAACAATTTAAAAATAACGAAATTACTTTTCTAAGAAAACAATTTTCTTTCTAAAAACACAATTTTCTCTCAATAAATTTGTGAAACCACTTATGATTAAATTTCTAAAAAAATGTATATAATAAATATGAAATGAAAATTTTTGATACTCATAAAATATATTTTATAGGTATAAGATATGAATAAATCTGATTTTGTGAATAATAAAACGTATTTCTCCAAAAGGAATTTTTACAAACTTTTAACAACAAACCAATAATAAATTTGATTTTTAAAATTTTTATAAATTTTACATGATAAAATAATATTAATTTTTAAAAATAAAAATATCAAAATATACTTTGGGTAATTTCTTTGTACTGGTATAAGAAGTTTAATTTTTTATGAATATTGAAAACACATGATTTTAATTCAAAAATGGGGTATCATCTAATTTTTTAATATTTTAAAATTGTCTCTATAATTGGTTTTAATGTATAACACGATCAACAATACAACACATTGTAATGGAAAGTACCTATATGGTCCTTTCCCTTATAGAAATATATTGTTTGAGGTGTTCAGGTTTCTTAAGGTGAATAATCACCAACACTATTCCAAATTTCCAGTTTTGTGAATAGTGTTTCCAGAATGGCAGATCTACAGTGCTTATAGAATATTAAATCTACATTATTTATAGAATAATATATATATAGTGCATCCCGAATGGTAGATCTACAGTGCTTCTAGAATGGTAGATCTACAGTTCTTCCAGAACGGTTGATCTGTAGTGTTTCCAGAATAGTATATCTTCTATGTTTTCGAAACGATTGATATACAGTGATTCCAAAATTGTAGAACTAATTTGTTTCATGAATGGTAGATAAACAGTGCTTCTAGATACTATAACACAGAAACTGTTTCCCAGAAACAATAAAAAAAGAAATGTTATCATAGAAATGGTTACAAAAAAATTATTCCACAGAAATGGTAGCATATAAACTATTTTATATAAATGGTAGCCCAGAAACAGATTTTCAAAAACAATATCACAGAAATTCTAGTGTAGAAATGGTATCATATAAATTGTTTCATGAATAGTTCTTCTAGAATTGTTTCATTTTAATTGAAAAATTTCAAAAAATTTATCGATTTACACTTTCTTTGAAAAGTGTGCAATAAAAATATTTTTTAAGGTATATAAGGATGATTCAATGCGCGTAAATCCTATAATAATTTTCCTATGTCTCTTTATGCCTTTACTTGGTCAAACATCATTGTTTAATGCAATCCACTTTTAATGAATAATCCGTCATATCTTAAACTACTTTACTATTAAATCCTCCAAAGGGATGAGATACCTTCATCCCTTATTATTCCTTATTTTTCCAAGTACAAGATTCTAAATCCTTTCATTCATTCACATATGACTCATGCAGTAAGACATTCTTACTCGGAATATCGATCCTTGATGTTCTTCTTATATAAAGCACACCCCTATTATTGTGAAACAATGAAGTATTGATCTATCTTTGATATATATAATTTATGATCTATCGTTGATTTCATGGATTCAGATATTTATATCTCTCGTTTCGCTATTATTGATGTTATCTCCATGTTCTTATTGGAATTTTCATGTGTGTTGGTTGGTGTTGTGTTATCTCTTTATCTGTGGGTTGATGTAGTCCTCCATGAGAGGTGATCGTAATTTGTTTTTTGGACTGTTCTCATGCATAGAGTATTAGATTCCATATTAGATAGGGGATTCGTGGAAACACTATTATTTTACAATAAAATATTGTGTTATAATGTTTTATCCCACTATATCACTATGTAATTGAAATAATTAATTCTTTTAAACTGGCTAAATTAATTGGTATCGATCACATGTTACTGCCACTTGTTATATCTAGATAATATGGTATCAATACTATGTTTATTAGGTTTTATTACATGAAGAAATTGGAAAATAATATTAATCCATAATTAATTGAAGATTATATGGATACAGATTAAAATTGATGTAAATGAATATAGTTGTTGTTGGAAGTTGATGCTAATAAACATGATGCTATAATAATGGTTAATTATCTGTGATGGATATGATAGATTTCTTTTTAGGTTCCCATAGTTGGAACTTACTAATAATGGATCAGTTAATTCAAGATAGATGAAATATATTGTTAATTGATAAATGAAAATTCCCAGTAGGGTTTTACATTACCCTAATCCTTGTAATGTCGATTGATGTGTGCTTTGGAGTCTTGTGTCCTCATTATGTATGAATTATGGATTCTATGATTATGGGACAAGATCCATGTTGATGAGATGTTTGTTTCTTGATTCTTGTGTGTTGATGTGATTCAGGATGGATTTTGGGAAATGTGTGAGTAGGGAGGCCCATTGGTTGTGTTAGTAGTTGATTCCTCGATTGTTAATATGAATCTGTTTATGCAAGTGGGTTTTGGGGAGGAAAAAAATAGGTTTTGAAACTTGTTGGATATAAATGTTGGATGCTTACTGAATCTTGTTGGTTGTGTATCTACATCACCTTCCCCACTACTTAAGGCTGTTGGTTTTGCTACCCTACTTCCAAAAAGTGGTGAGGACATTTAGGGTATGTCGTATTCATTCTATGATTACCTTGTTGAGTAAGGATTTGTCTATTATCCTACTTATGGTGGATAAGACTTGATAGGTAGCTAACCTACTCACCGTTTTGATCCCCCATGTGTTTGGTAGCTTAGAATGTTTATCTTGAATTCCTGGGAAAAAGGGGAAGTAATAATAATATTAATAAATTGTTTATTAATTGATGTTAACCCATGAGGGTGGGACATTGTGAAAATCAATGATGAGGTTGCAATATAAAGTAATAGATGATTTTGGGTGTGGTACTAATGATATATAATGTAAATTTTTTAATTGTTAATTAATGTTTAATGAAATCATTATGTAATGTGAAGCTGAAAAAAAAGAAAAGTATGTAATGTAATAGTGTTATTTAAAGGATTGTCTATTTATAGGATACCTAATCATAGCAGTGGAATCCATGAGTCTGAGAGATGTTAACTGCAGTTCAGTCTAGTACTAGGTTATTATCATAGTGTGGTTGTGAGCTGTATTATATTATTTAAATTTTTTTCTATATGCAACACCACCTCGTATGTTAGGGAAACTAACACCCTGGGGATTCTGATCCCAAGGGGTTTTTTCCCAATATTCAGGTAAGAGGATTGATGATTGACTACCCCCTTTGGACCCACTCACTTCTCTTTGCAGTTATTAGTTTTGGTTGGAACAACAATTATTTTTCCCTATATATTTGGGCATATGGCAGTACTGTCTTTTTCTTATTCACAGACAAATATTCTACATATATTATCCTATATACTACTATAGGTGTAACATGTAATGGATGTGATGACTTGTGGATCATTACTCGGTGAATGGGATATAAAGGAATGAGGGTTAATTCTTGATGGATCCCAGAAACTAAATAGTTACTTTGCTTACCTAGATTTGGTGGTTGTGCTGCATGAGGTTCATATTGTGGTGCTTTATCGAGGTGTCCATAAGAATTACTTTTCTGATTGATATGCATAAGACGTGCGACATTAGGGAAAAGAGACAAACCAGTGGGGATGATGTAGTGGGGTACCATTGATATTAATTGTTATATAATATACTCTTAAATGTGATACATGGTGACTGTATCCATAGAGAGGTTGAGAAATTAGTATACTGATTTATGTGATTTGTTAGTTTCACTTTGTAACAACTGGGATCCGCCTTCCAGTTTCCCCACAAACAAATGGTCCCCACCATGGGGCCCGCCCACGTGCCAGAACAGGTCATATGACTAATGATTGTTTCCACAGGCTACCACATGTCCTTTTCAGTGTTATTTTTCACACTCACACACACCCTTGTTGGGGACCCCAAGCCTCAAACCCAGGCATTGCCTAAGCACTTCCAGCTGGGTAATGCCTCTGATACCACTTTTAACAACTGATCCCCACCATCCAGTTTCCCCGCAGACACGTGGTCCCCACCCTGGGTCCCACCCACGTTCCTAAATGGGTCATATGACTAATGATTGTCCCCACAGTCCAACACATGTCTTTTTAGTGTGCCCTGTCCTCACTCATTCAAACACTGGGAAACATCCCAGAAGGTCACCAATCCTGATCACTACTCCAAGCCAAGCACGCATAACTGTGGAGTTCTAATCAGACAGTCTCCTAAAAAGGAAGATTCACCTTGTTGACATGGGTAGTAACATTTAGCAATTTAAGCCTCACTTTTCTAGGGGTGTTACAGAATTTTTTGTTGATTGTGAATTAGCATGATTTCGTTAAATTTTCATGAGAGGCATCAGGGAGGATCCTATTGAGTATATTGATATACTCACCCTACATATATATAAAGAATTTTTCAGATCACATGTTGTAGGTTGGAGATCAAGTTATTTACTACTCTCTTGGGGTTCTAGGAGCTGTTGAGGATTTGTAGTTTCTATTTTTTTTACTTTATTTTAGTACATGAAATTTTTTCTTCTAGTTGTTATAGTTTTGCATGAAATTATATATGCGTACATGGGTTTTATTTGGTATTATTTTCTATGATGGAGGTAGCTGGTGTCTGTTTTATCTCTCTCTCCCACACGTGTTCTCTTATAGGGAAATTCTTCCCATTTGTGTGTTAAAATACCCTCAGTGCTAGTTTACAACACACAACCTACTGTAGGAGGGACTCAAGGGGTCAACATCTCCTTTCTCACATTGCTAGCCCTGGAGGTGTACACCTTTTTAGGAGGGGTTCATGACAATTTTGTATCAGAGTTAATGTTAAGTTATAGGATGGTATTTGGTGTTTGGAATAAGTGAGGTTTCATGGGATTGTAGGAAAATGGTGTTGGTCAAGTAACATAGTGATGTAAACACTTCTGACTGGCTGAGACATAGGCATTTAGGTCCTCCTGTGATCTAATGCACACACCACAAAGATAATATTGGCTACTAAATGAGGTGATATTAGTTATAGGGTGTATAAATGAAAATTTCTAGTCGGGGTTTGGCTTCGTGTTAAGAACCCCGTGATCAAACATGAAAAATGGGGGTTCAAAATCCATGGGTCACAGGTTACAATAGCAGTATTGTAGTGTACTATAGCAGTGGTGGGAACTACAGCAACGACAGGCATTATAGCGGTGGCAGGTCACTGTAGTGGTGACAGGGTACTGTAGCAGAGGCAGGTACTATGTGGTAATGTAGCAGGAAGGTACTTTAGAATTACTATTCACAGAATGGGTATTGGGCAAAATATTTGGCCTACGTGCCCTGTAATGGGCTAATTTACCACTAGGACTTCGAGTAAAGTAATGGGTCTCCATCTACCTAGTAAAATGAGGTATTTTGATTGCATTAATAATAAATGATGATTCGAACCCATCCTTTAAAAAAAAGTTATTGGGTGGATCATGCATCATTCTTCTTCATCACTTTGATAGAATGGGTAGACGATAAGATAGGTAAACCTAATATAAATAAATGGAAAAAATTAATTAATTAATGATGAGTCTTCCATATTCCTATTTTATGAGAATTAAGCATTATTAATTTTTCATGTATGGCTCCAGGTTGACATCCTCATCCTGTTTTCATAGAAGATGTCCTGCAGGATGTTCCCGAAGATCGCTATATGGTAGAGGATAATGATGATGATACATGGAGGAGGACACTCTGAGTATTTCAGTGGCTATGTCTACATAATAATGAGGGATCTATTCCAAATGGAGTAACAAAATATTGGTTAAAGGATGTTATGATTGACTTCATTTTAACTTGTTCCCAGAAGGATCATTGGTGTCTTTCTATGTGAGGATGTTGCATGGGGATGTGAGACAATTGTGGTTCTTAATACCAAGTGATCATGAAGTGTCTGATATATCAATATAGTAGTTTAGAGAAATGTTTTTAGTTATGTTTCTTTCTTTGATTAAAAATGAATCTTGCAACTAGGATCCACATAGCCTTTATTAGGGGAGATCCATTTTGTGATATTTTGGTATCCATTTCAGGATCCTTTTACGATATGCTTTCAGTTGTTTCTAGATGAGGATGTTAATGTAAGGAATTTTTAAGAGGAATTGGGTCTAAAGATCCAGTGCAATGTCACCCCATTTATACTGAAGACATGTCATGAGGTTCTGGTGAGGTTAGAGGCCATCCATATGAAAATTGGAAGAACTTGATCATCATGAATTTCAAGTCTTCATGATTTCCCATGAAGCCAAGTTGTTGTCTGGGGTTGCTAGATTTTAGGGAAGAATATCTTCTATTTTGTATATGGTTGGCCCCATCCCTTAGCAACATATTTACCTTTTCTAGATAGCTCTCATGCCTAGGCCAAGGAATTAGGACATTATTATTCATTTTGGAGGCCAAGGTCATCACCATCAAGAGTGCCTAAAATTTCATAGTGATCATCGTGAACCATGTGTTTCGCACCAGGTTCCTCCATTGAGGTAGGTCCAACTGAGGTAACATTGAATTAGAATAGAGTATATGGGGAAAGTAGAAGATATCCCTGAGATGCTCATCATCCTCATATAGAAGAGTTTGGCCCTGATGGAGGTATTCATCAAGGTCAGAGAGGTCATGGAGGAGGTCATGGTCTGCTTCCTCCTTTAGCATTTCTAGCGCCAGACTATCTAGATGTCATTCAAGGTACCCTTTTATTTTTTTTTCTACATGGGTGTATTCCATGTGTTCTTTGGGACACAAAGAATTGTTCCTATCACCGAGAATATCCCATGCTTTAGGATTTGATGTATTAAGGCTTCTGGTGTCGTTGATGTTGACTAGTCCAGTTGGAGGATGAGATGACTTGTTTGATGTTTGTAGAAATTGTATGCTAGTGATGGGGAAACACTGATCTTGGGGACACACCTTTGTTTACGAAAAGAACTATATGATGAAATACCTATCATGTATTTGTTGTTTACATTATAAAAACATGTATTTCTTAACGAGGCATGTGGTTTTATTCGATGTTGATGAGGATATAGTATTGTTTGTTGGCGAGTGATACCCTTGGATGGGTCAGAGGCATGTTTTGTCGTTATCATCTGTGAAGTCAATTGCGGTTCTATGTTCTTTAGAGGTTGAATAGTTGGTGTTTCATGAGGGTCATAGAAGGGTACCACGATGTTTTTCTAGATGAATTAGTAGAATTACCCCCTCAATGACTGATCGAGTTTGGGTTGAGCAATAGACAGAAATATATCCTATCTTTATTTCTTTGTATAGTACACACCCTTATGAGTTACGAGGGCGATGTATATATGCTGATAGTCCATTACGGTTCAGTTTTTTTGTCCAAGTGTGACACATTGGCATGAAATATTTTTGTTCATGGAAATGGGTGACCAAATTTTTGGTTTTTGTATCGATTATAAACACTTAAGCAAAGAGATAGTGAAAAAGATTTATCCACTTTCGTAGATTGATTATTTATTCGATCAACTGAATGGTGAATGTTATTTCTTGAAGAACAACTTGTGGTCACTATATCATTTGATGCATGTGGAAGATGGGGATATCTCAAAGACTTTTTTTATTCATCATGGGAATTTCAAGTTCATTTTATTTTTGTTTAGTGTGATGTATTCTATAACTTTCCTCATTGGATTGATGAATGATGTATTCCACATGATCAGGGATAATTTCATTGTGGGATTCATTGATGACATCATTGTGTACTCTACATCTCAGGAGGTGCATGCAGAGCATCTACATGCTATTTTGGGAGTTCTTCGTCCACAACATCCATTAGGGAAGTTGTCAAATTGTGAGTATTAGGCTCGAGAAGTTTGTTTCAGGGGGCATGTTGTGTCTTAGATTGGTGTAACTATTGATCATTCAAAGATATAAATGGTTGTGTCTTGGGAATCCACCAAGATAGTGTAAGAGGTGAGATGTTTTATTGGTCTTGAAGGATACTATAGGAGGTTCATATCCAATTTATCTCATCTTGGAACTCCATTGGTAGCATCAACCAGGATGGATCAAGTGTTCGTATGGACTGATCAATGTTTTGAATATTTCGATTATCTAATGGATAAGTTGGTCAGTGTTCTGGTTCATTGTCTTCTACATAGTTCATTTTTTTTGATGCTTCACGTCAAGGGTTAGGAGGTGTTCTAATATAGAAGAAATTCATTGTTTCTTATCAGTCTCTGTAGTTTTGTCCCCATTAACATAAATATTCCACCCATGATCACATGTTGGAGATATTGTATATTGAGTTTCCCATCCCACGTAGATTTGATGGATTCATTATGTTTTTCATATTTCACACCTCCATCATTATCTTTATTATGACTCTCACATCATCGATTGGGAAGAGATCAAAGATGGAAGTGATGTGACCATTGGGGAGAAACCTATAGTGATCGAGGACCGCGGGGAAATGGTGCTTCGTGGCCATTCTATTCCCTTATTTTGAGTCTTATGGAGATATAGTGGTGTGGGGGAGAGTCTATGGCATCACGAGTCATAGATATATGATCAGTACCCTAAGCTATTTGATGATTTTCGCATTTATTGTAACAATTACAATTTGGTGGTTTGAGAACATTTCATTTTATGAGATTGATTTATTTTGTTTCTTACTATGGATTTACTTCTTTTGAGTGGTATCTCCCCCAAGAGATTGTTTGAAATTGGTTTTCATTCTCATATGGTTTCATGTGTTCCTTTTTGAAGCATTTGATCTCCTTTGGTAGTGATATCCTTGATAGGTATCTCAATGAGTGGTTTCTAAGAGACCTTTGTTATATTTCCAATTTGGGTTGGTTTTTGATTCTCGAGAAAAAAATATTTTTTGAGGGGTATCTGATGTAATGGACGAGATATATCTGGTCCATTACCTTGCTGACACCCTGGGGATTTTGAGCCCTAGGTATTCTAATACTTTGTTCATCTCATAGTGTGGTTATAAGATATAGTGTATTCTATACATATTGTTTTATACGCTACTCCACCCCGTCAGTTAGGGCTACTAACACCCTGGAGATTTTGAGCCCTGGGGGTGTATTCCCCAACATTCTGGTTGGGGGATGGATGGATTACTACCCCCTTTTTCCCTGCTCTCATATCTTGGTAGATACTATTCCTAGTATGCAAATAAATTAATTCTCCCCATATATGATTGTATAGTTCTTTATTGGCTTGTGGTTATTCACATACATATATTTAGGATATAGTTTCTTATGGAAAACTATAGGTGTAACCTGTATAAGATGTGATGACTTGGGGATCATTACTCGGTGTATGGGATATATTTTCTTGAGGATTAATAAATGACATATGATACAAATTATACATGTTATTGTGGCTCCTATAAAGTAGAGTTTTACTTTTCTTATATGGATTAGGTTGTTTTTCTCTATGAGGTTCTTATTGTGGTGCTTTTCCTAGGTTTCTGCGGGGAAGCCTTTTTGGAGAGAGATGGTTAGGATGTGCGAAGTGGGGGAAAAGATGAAAACTAGTGTTGAAGTTGTAGTGGGGGTACCGTTGATATTTTTTATTACATTATATACTATTGTATGTGATACATGGTAAAACTTTCCATGGTGAGGCTGGGAACATAAAACGCATATTTATGTGATAAGATAGATTCACTTGTTGCCTAATGTGCATTACCATGATTTATAGAATTTTTTCATTTGAGTATATATATAGGATCTTACCTAGTATACCATTATAATCAGCCTACACGGATATAAATAGTTTTTTTGTCACATGGAGTAGGTAGGAGATCTGGCTGTTTACTACTAGCTAGTGGTTGTAGGAGCTGTTCGAGCTTTGTGGTTGCTGTCTTTTTTACTATCATTTGGTATATGCAGTTTTCCCTTACCATTGTAGTAGTTCCTCATGAAATTAAAAATGTGTACTTGGGATTTATGTTAAATTGTAGTCTAAGTTATAGTTGATTGGTCTCTCTCTTATCTCTCTCTTCATCATGTGTTATCTTAAAGGGTAATTCCTCCCATTTGGGTGTTTACTATACCCTCGGTGCTAGTTACTAGCTCGGGGCCTACTAGAGACAGGACTTGGAGGGTCACTATCTCCCATCTCACAGTTCCTGCCTTGGAGGGGTAAAACATGTTTGGAGGGGACATGAAAACATAGTACAATTTAGTTTATTGGAACCATTTTCACAATGGAATTTCATATTAAAACATTTCAATCATTTGGAACATTTCGCATTAAAACCTGTATTGTCATCCCGTATGTGGGATTAATTTTAAATTAATATATGGTACTACTATTATTGGAATTTGGGAAAATATATATAATATTTATAATAATAGTTATTAATAATTTCTAAAATGTAATAATATTTTTTACCAAAAATATTTGTGAAATTGATGAAAATTAATTATAGTGATTAAGAGAAAAATTACCTTAACAACAAAATGAACATAATGTTATAAATGTAAATGACCATGAAAATTATCCAAAATCTATTGGATGTTCATAATTTGAGCATATATTCTATTGAATATAATATTGAACAATATTAGAGACACTTTACATGTGAAAAGCTTTGTGGAATTACATTTTAAAAAATTTAAATGAATACCACTCTTCCATAACTATAAAAAGGATATCTTCCCTACCACATATTCTCACCTATAAATCTATTTTATAGCCCATTATGTTATCAAATGATTTCCATCAATAATTCCATTAATCATAGAATCCTATTTTGTTCATTAAATCTAAAAAAGGAATCCCATTGTTGCAAACCATGTGGAGTTACCCAAAGAAGAGGTTACATCCTTCTTTAAGATCTGTTATTTTATATTAATTATCCACCCACTAAAATATTATAATTACATGATTAGATAATAAGTTAAATAATCTAAATATACTTCCATGATTTTTTAATATTGTTTTGAAAAAAACATACACATAATTCTATCTAATGATTAATTACCTTAATGTTCTTGTGTACGACGAACTACTGCCTCGCAAAATGATGTCATTCGTTTCTCTATTAACACCTATCATGGTTTAGAATTATTATTAAAAATTTGTATTTATATGATATATATGTTATTTATCATTTATTGTTTCTTCTAATATTTTTTATATTACATACATCATCATGCTTTCGATTTTATGTAAATATGATACTTTTGTTTTTGGATCTGTAGACTATCACCCCCTCAAAGTGATGTGATTCAGTCATAATTTACCTTGATTATATTAATGATGAGTATAGTGAAATTATTTGATATATATTAAATTTTAATGATAATATAAAGATATTTTATATATTCATATATTTCATTAACTTTCATTCATTCAATTTCAACATAAAATTAAAACAATGTTCTAGCATACATACGGCCAATCGTCTTAATGAATGATGTATTACATTTCAAATTTCTATATTTTATATATTACTATAAATAATTATATAATGAATATTTATGATATTTACATCACTATTAAAATTAAATATATGAGTAAATCATGATCTATGTAAGAGTATCAGGATTAAGGATCCAAAACGTATATGAAAAACAAAGAAAAAACTACCCAAAACAGAACATTTTCATAGAGTTTATTATAAATGTGTAATATAATGTTCAAAAAATAATAAATGTCATTATAAATAATTAAATGTTTTTTCTGTATTTTTATAAAAAAATTATATTTATTATATAGAACATTTGAAAATGTACGATGATAGTTAGGACATAAGGTCATGGTTTTCACATCTCACTTTGTATATGAGTTAGATAATTGCATTATTCACAACTCATTTTTTCGGTGTATATTCTACCCATGAATTTATTCTATTATTATTATAAATTAATTAAAGGATATTTATATATCTATTTTATTAATTATATTTCATGGGGATTATGGTTAGAATGTTACCAAATTGATAATGAATTTTTTTTCTGATGTTGCCTTCTATGAGATACATTCCATGATATACACACATATTTTTCTGTTGGTAGTATATATTGACCATATACACGTTTTTTCAGAAATATCCTAATTTAATTGTATTTTAAGATTCATTTAATTTCATTCTCTGGTATATAGTATCAGTAAATGTCACAAAAGTTTTTATCGTTTATTACTACAATCTCATTGTTTATCTGGATATTTTTATTATGATTTCATTGATGATATTTTATCATCCGTATATCAAGAAAATGATTAAATTTTATTTTCCTATAGTGTTACATGATATTTCATGTATTAGTACCATTTTTAAATATTTGGTACATAATATAATTATGAAATTTATTTTAGGAAAATATGACTTTATTTAATCTTGAAATCAGAAATCTATGATCTATCAAAAAATGTTTTATAAACAAGTTATTCCAAAAAAAAATTTGTCTAAATAATGCTTATAATTATTTCAAGCATATTTTAAATGTTTCTAGGATAGTTTTTATCCAGTTAATTTCATTCATATTTAAAATTGAAATTTTTAATTTCATTGTAAAGGTAATTATAAATGTTTTAATGATTCATTTATTATTTATAGAAGATATTTTTTTAAGAAGTATGATCATATAATTCCTTATTTATTATAAATAATTTTTCAAATATGAAAATATATTTATCTCAATAAATTTTTTAAAAGAATATAAATATTTCATTTAGATTTTTTCATAGTGTTTTTTATGAAAATTATTTTTCAAATGTTCTACGTTTTAAAAATTAATTTCAATAAAAGGTTATTTTACATATTAAATTATTTAAGTGATCTTTCAAAATAATTTTCTATTTAATATGACTTTATTTTTTATAAATTATTCTTTGATATGGATATATTATAAATAGTCCATTCATATTCTTTCTATAATGGATTTTGTTTTTATGGAATGATGTTTATGACACCCATTTATCTTCCATGTGTTATATGCTTTTGAAACACACTTTTTTAATAGATTATGAGTTGGTAAAATTATTATCATACTTATCTATTTTACAAAGGAAATAATAAGATAATTGTTTTATGATACCCATTACATTTAAAGTGTTATGATATAATTTTAGTGTAACTCAACACTTTTTATGAGTAATGATGCATGATTTTATTATGTTATTGGTGGGACCTATATTAACCTCCAATTCATTGGGTGAATATTTATATATCATGGGTATTAATGTGTTGGAATGGGTATTGAAATAAATATATCCTAATAGGGATCGAATGAGGCGTGAACATGGTTTTGAATGAGACAGGATGGAATGAGGATTTAACATGGTACAATATGTTATGGTTGGAATGAGGAGTGATACCATTTCAGAAATACATGGTTAGAATGGGAATTGAAATCGGTTCAAAAATATTGTTAAGGAATGGTATGTGAACTCATTTCGGTAATTAATGTCTAGAATTGGGAGTGATACCGATTAAGTAAATGACATCTTACACTAAGATGACATTTATAGTAAGAAATGACCACATTTTAAATTATTCTATATCTCTGCCACAATTACATATCTTAGTTCTATGTTATTATTTTAGGTATTTTAACATTGATTAACTTATGAATCATATCTTATGAATTACCAATATTTATGCCATGAATATTAATTAAGATAATTGATATAAACCGTATTATATTCTATGGATACAATCATGTTCTCATACCCTTATAAAATATTAGTGCTTACATGTCTCAGTGTTTTCCCTTATTGGTAATTTGAGCTCACCCATATCTTATATTTCATTTCCCCAAGATATAAAGAAATGTTGTAATATGGATTACTATAGTTGAAAGTCATTAGATGAAATTTTGATAAAATTTAATGAAACATGATGAATTGGATTCATGTTTCCAAATACACTAAACTATTATAGTACATGGGAATGTATTTTAGTAATATTAAAAAGGATCATAAACAAATATGTAATATCCATATGGGTTATTCCTCGGTTGACATAGGGGAGACCTATGTGGAAACCTATATCATTTTATGAGAAAATTATTTTTTTATAAATCAAAACATGTTCTTATTAAGTATAGGTCATTTTAATCTTCCTATAATGCATTGGGGGTGATAGTTTGATAACAAATTCCTAATTTTTATTTTATTTTATGTATTTTCTAATTGTTTTGAGTGATGGACCCAAAATATTAAATTTTTTATAATTACTCATATTTGATCCACCACCCCATTGGAGTAGGTTCTAATCAATCATCAATTACTATTCGCCCATGTATGATTGAAACCAATTTTTAATTTTAATTTCAATTATTTTAGATTGAAACTATATTAATAAAAAATAATATTGTTATTCTAATCAGTATTTATTGTTCATTTAAACATTAATTGATGTGTTATCGGTTTCATTGGGACTGTATCTTAGGCTACTACTTGAACTCTTAAAATTATAATTTTAAATTGAATATAATTTAATTTACATATTTTTTTGGCCACATAGATACCAATTCTATGGAAACCGGGGATTACATAATTGTGTAAAAAAAATTTTTTTTCAAAATAATACACTAGAGTAGTGTTGTAAAATATAATTAGATATAAAAATTCATAAAATCAACCATGGGTCTTGTGAAATTATATTTAATCATGATGAATAAAATATGATTGATACCATAAATGGTATATTATTAATTCAATAATGCCAATATGATTTTATTATTATCATCATATAATGGATCAATGGTGACAAAAATGTAATTATCTAGATAATTCATAGATGAAAAATAGACCTTGATTCATATTACATTTATTCATGGGTTGTAGTGTATTAAATCAATGATCATCAAGATGTCTCATTGATCACGTTATAAATAAAGACTTTATTTGGGTAATCATGATTGGTAAGAATACATTCATCTATCTATAAATCCCTATAACATGATTGACAACAGGTATAAGAGAAAACACCTCTATAAATTCATTATATGGAAGATTACACAATTAATTTGTCTAAAATTAATTTATATATTAGTTTATACTATCCAAAATTATTCTGTGGTCCCAAAAATGATATTACTCCCATTTAAGACTCGGTTATATACTAATGAATTGATGAAAATTATTATAAACATAACCCAAATTTTATAACTCATTTGTAAAAATATATTGTATTATATGATGAAATATAATCCATTAACTAGTATTGTTCCTCTTTTATTTATTTAATGAACTTTGAACCATTAACATTTGTTCAAAAAATAAAATATTTTCTTATACAATTTTATAATTAAACTACAAGTGAATACCTAACTAAATGAATTTTTGTATTATTATTAAAAACTACAATAAGATAATTTAATTATTTTAATTTGGATCATTAACAATTGGACATTCATGGGACTCCCCATAAGGGTCCCATTTAGTTTTAAACTTACTTATATGAAAAAGTTGAACATACAGGTACAATTTTTATGGGACCCCATCAGTTGTTATGTTGAAATAAATGATTTGTACCCATATAAAAAGTGTATTATATAGAAATATATCATGGAACCTATGGAGATAACTACAAATCATTATTGTGAATAAATATTTCAAACATGATCATTGTATTGTAATCTCTTTTTCTTGAAACATCTCTTAAATTGAGATGCACATTTTATGTCATCATCTCCACATGATGAATTTTTTAATGAAAAATATAGTTATACTACTCTTCTTATACCATGAACATGGATTTAATAAAAAAGATCTACCATCCTGATTAATTTTTCCTAAAATATTTCTTTAATTCATAAGTGATAAATCATGTCTTGATCCTTCAATTTATGTCGTACAACTAATGGCGCAACCAACAAAAACTACCTCATCACAAGATAAATTATATAGTTTTCCCTCCAATTAAATAACACAATAAAATTGTCTATACTGATAATAAAATCATGTGAAGTGACCCCATCCAATTTTCATTGATAGGGAAACACAATGACATATATAAAATGAGTTTTTTTTGTTACTGGTCCGGTAATCATGATCTCCTCTACTCAATAACTAAATTTTTAAATTTCATGAGTGTAACACCCTAGCCAACACTCCTAGATGCATTTACATAAACACATACTTTACACACATTAATTAATATAATGTTTAAAATTATGGATATATCCATCCATTATTACAAAATAAATAACAATTATGGAATCTATTATGTACCAAAGATCTTTTTAAGTTTATCGATTTAGTGAATTTGAAAAAAAACTCATAATGCTCATGTTATTTTTATAAAAAATTAATGTTTCCATCATATATGAATCTAATTAATCCAAAATTATTCTTCAACATATCCCACAAATTACTCTACACATAATATCCCTATATAAATGATACATGTATTAAATCACATTATAACAAAATGAATTGAATCAAAAGAAAGGGTTGACCTCCATTGCTAATTAAGGGACCATATAAAGAAAATTAGCAAACAAAAAAAGGCTATATTTGTACAATTTTATTTGAATAAATAACCAAAATAATAACAAATATATCTAAATCTAGTAGTATTCTATATCAATGATAATAAATGAAAAAATGGATACCATTAATAATGATCTCATACTATTTTAATTCATAACATTAAATATTAAAAAATAATAGAAAAATATTTTTTGAATAAAAAATACTTTATACACTAAATAACAATTTATTTTTACTAATGATACCTATTTAAGCATCATGGGTCTTTAATATTTCGTGCCCCACACATTACATCATTATTTCAAATGCATTCACCACAAGATTCAACAATTCAATTCATATTGTAATAGAAAAAACCACTAGCTGAAAAAGAATATGGTTATTCATATAATAAAAAATATGGATTTCAAATTTATAATAATGTTTCATTACACGATTATAATCATCAAGAATGTCAATTATTTTACACACGTCAATATATGGGATAAAAATATCATATCCAAATAAAGAATAAAGGTCGATGGTCAAAAAATAATTTTCCAACTGCAAGATTAATTCTCTATATTGGTATAACAATATATAGAACACCAAAATATTTCCACATGCCAATAAAATATCATTCTTTCTATGTGAACATCATCCAATATAAATTAACTATAATTTTATGTCCACAATATATAGAGTAATGGGTTAGTGGCTATATTAAAAATAGAATAACATGATCAAAATCCATCTATATAATCAAGAAGGATTCCTATAAAATAATATAATCCAGGTGTGACTCTGGAAACTTATAAGGATGTTGATATATATGAAAAAAAAAACCTGGTAAAATAATTCGTCAAATAGAATCACACAAGAAGAGATCATGAATCAAAATTATTTGATACCCTGAGTTCCAACCCCCAAATGATAAATATATACTATATTATAAATTATCAAACAATAACCATATTAGTGTATATTATATGAAAAATTAAAATGTGAATAGATGGTTAAAATTAAAATATCTTTTGGAAATAATTTTTAACATTTACATAAAAGATTAAGTCACCCGTCACCTCTATTTTTTTTAAATGTTATATTTAAAATTAAAGTAAAATATTTACTTTTAAAAATAATATTTAGTAATAAAAGATTAAAAATAAATAAGGTATATATTGGGGATATGTGAAGGGTAATACCAAACATAATAAAGTGAAATGTAAACCAATTTTTTATATCATTAAAAATACTATTGTTCAAAACTCATATTGTAATAAGAGTAACAAAAAATTCATTTTCCTAAAAATATAATTTCCTAATATGTGGTGTAATATTACCACATAATTAAATATTTTCAAGGGAGATACCAATCATGGAAGAAATAAGTTCATTATTATTCAATATAACTCATATAAATGTCACATCAGTTATCAATATTCATTATTATAGACACATAAAATTAAGTGATGATGTTTTTCCAAATGAATCATATGGTATGTACATATATATATAAATAATAATTATATTATTTCACATAATAAAATAAAATGAAATAATATTACAAACATATATTAAATGTGTTTAAGGATATATAATAACACAATGAATGACAATCGAGTTACCTGAAATCCTTAACAATAGGGAAACAATCAAATAAATGAAAACAAGAATTAGAAACATGATTTGGATTTAAAATTACATGAAATAAGAAGATAATTATAATAATATATTACTAGTTAGTGAATAAATCCTATATATAAATCATGGTGCACAAAATGTATTATTTTTCAGAGAATCAAAATCTAGTATTTGAAAACCCTTTTAGGCTAAGAAACATTCAAATAAAAACCCATCGAAAGTGAGGACATGTAATTGAACATAAAATAAAAAGATTAAATTATTCATCATAATCATCATCATAAAGTAAATTTTTTATAAGTCGAATCAATGGGGCGAAATACAATGGGCCTCATGGGGGATTGAAACAATGAAGGCCAATGGAATCCCTTCTGTTTTGGATGGCCCCCTCAGGTTCGAGAGTCATTACATTAGGAAGACCAACAGGATCAAGAAGAATAACCTCAAGGTAAGCAAGTTGGTATGTATCTTGATTAACCTCACACGAAGATTGTAGCACTTTGGTGGTATTGATATGCATTCCCCTACACTTTATGATTATATATATGATTGACTAGGGGGAGGCACATAGACCAATAAGGAAATTTTGGAAAATCATGGATTCAATTTCTACATCTAAAATTTCAATATCTTCCTAATTGAACATGCTAATACCGTAAAAAATTCCAATTCCTTAGCTTGAAGGGATGATACATTCCCTAAGAGGGATGAAAACACCATGATCACCAGCCCCTTGGTATCCAAAAAAATGTCTCCTCTACCCATGAACCATATTCATCATGAACCATCAATTTTGATATTACGGCCCCAGGATGGTGGGTTCTAATAGACCTAGTGTCCCATGGGAATGCACGTATCGAACTGGTTGACGTTGAGATCTCTTAAATAGAGGACAAGAGAAGGAGCCTCTCCCCATTTTTTTATGGAGTGGGGAGAGGTCATAAAGAAGGTTTTTTTCTTGATGATAATGGACTAGCTGGAGGAGAGAACCTCGTCATGCCTCTATTTGTTTCAAGATTATCCCAAATTACATGAACATACATTTAACTTATGTATACAAAAACCTAGATATCCTTATGACCTAATTAATAACCCATTTTATATCCATTTTTATGTTATACTCATTGTACATATTCATTATTTATATTAATTTCACATATTTTTGACATCGAGTGTTTATATTGTGGATCATTTTTACTAGTGTGATAATAGTGGCGTCCATATTCATTGTTCATCTACAGTTCATAATTACAAGAACATTATAGTTAAAATTATGTATAATTTAAATTCATTTATAATTATGTAAATACCTTTCATTTATGTTTTTGTATTCATCCATGATGATAAAATAAAAAACCATCACGTTTTGGTCATTCTTAACAATCAAAGGGTGTTCTCAAAATTGATGAATTATATATTGTTATTACACACAAAAAATTTAAAAAAAATTAAAATAAATATTATAATGTTAATTTAATTAAGATATTGTGTCCCATAATTTAAATAATATTAATGAGGTTGTTTTTTATAATATCAGTTTAAAAGTAGAATAATAATATTATTTTGTTTCTAATTGTATTAAATATAAAAATTATAATGTATATATAATTTAAATATATTTTTATGAAAATATCATAATATTTCAATAAAATATATTCCCATTAACATGATTATTTTTAATTAATTAATTCACAAAGACCCTTTATTTGATAACATCAGTACTAGGATATAAAATTTTTTATACAAGAACTTTATAGATATCATTAAAATAATATTTCTTCATTAAAAATATTTTTTGGACCATAAATAATGGGGGGATATCGAAATTTAATTGTATTTCTCATGGTGGATGTAGTATCCAGATTCGCATGAACGATGATTTTGTTTTTCATAATAGAAGGGACATATAAATATACAAAAATAATAACGTTAAAATAGATATAAAAATGTAAAAAATTATATTATAATTATTATATTAGTTTATATAGAATAAATATTAACAAATATAATAATTTTGATTTTTTATGTACTTGATAATACACATTTCATAGAGTCGAATTTTTAGAGGTGTGCTTGCAAATAAATGCATTATACATACTAATGGTGTGAAAGATATTTTCAATATGGGAGATAATTCATGGATGATAAAATTAGTATATTTTGAAGTCTAAATTTGAAGGAAATGTGAGTCATTATGTGGAAAAATTCTTACCATTCAAATAGTGAATAGAGGAACTCTATTGGAAGCATATTCACCATTTTTAATAATTCAATGTTACTATTCCAAGGTCAATGGGTAAAAAATGGAAAAAATAGAAGGGGAAAGTAAGGGTGGTTTGGAAATAACATAAACATTTCATTTTAGAGATAACTTGTGTGTTTTAATTAATTTTCATTATTATTTATTTTTAAATATTTTCACATTTTACTTTTACCTTTGTATTTAATTGTTAAGAATAATATTTAATATTAAAAAAAATTAAATGTTGAAATGTATGAAAAATTTACATTATGAATTTAATTTTTAATTTTTTTTTTTAAATAATCCTTATAATGATTTGAAACGTTAATTTTTGTATTATATTAGATAATGTGTAGAAAAAATTCAAAAAATGAATTTCATAGCGTAAACTTTATATGTAAGACATAGGTATTACAATATTCAAATACCATTAAATATTTTTTATATTGAAAATAAAATAAAATATATGATGCTTTTAGGGAAATACAAAAATTGGATCACTCCATGAAAAAACATTATTCAAATAAAAGACCAAAACTATTTTTATTTAAGTTTCTTTTTTTACATTAGTTTTAAAAATTCTTATTTTAGGTTTTTATATTGAAAAAATATTTTTGTAAGAATAATTTTATTCTTTACATACATAATTTGTTAAATAAATGGGTTTTTATTCATTTATGATTTCTTTAGATGATGATAAAATCTTAAAAATTGTAATTTTATAAAAAATAATAATATTGGACCATAAATCACACTTCTTGGTGGAAAAAAATATAAAATTTAGATATCCTTTTAATTCTAAATAAAAAAAAATATTTCAATATTTTAAAAATTCATATTAAATATTTTAATTTTTTTTAATAAAATAATGAAATATAATTAAAACAGATTTTTATTAGATAATGAAATTTTCAAAAAATTTATTTCATTATTATTATTTTGTTCCATTTATCAAATAAATATGGGTCAAAAAATTATTAATGTTAAACATAATTTTTCATCATTAATCATACATTTCTTGAAATAATAATGCACATCCGATTAAATGGAAATTTTTAGATATATTCTTTTCTAAAAAATAAATAATATTATTTGTCATTATAGGGAAACTAATTGAATTTTATTTATATTAAATGTACAATAATAAATATATATCATAATGTGGATACTCCTATTTATTCCCGTAAATTCAAAAGATAGGTTTTATACATCCATATATAAATATTTAAATTTTTTTATATAAATGTTGCATGTTTTTTGTTATGTTTTGAGTAGCATGTAGTGAAATATATCGAAAAGATTGAAAAATTTATATGTAAAAATATATTAATATGTAGGATGTTATAATGAGTTGAAAGGAAACACCCCATGATTTTTTTATTCATTACATTAAATAAATATCTTATTGAAAATATTGTGATATAAAAAAATTGAAATAAATGGAATAATCCATTATTGAAATGAATGTCTTACATCAATAAATTATTACATTGATTTAAAAAAAATTGATAGTCATTACAAATTTATATGTAATAGTGTTAAGTGCACTTAAATTTTCAAAAGGTCATTTTTATATAAAAGTAGTTTTACTATAAATTTTATATTCACATTTAAAAGATAAATTTAAATTTTTTTTGAATTTTAATTTTATAAAATATACTCAATTCAACATTTCAAAATTATATTATGGTATTTTTTATATTCTTAAAAACTATAAGTTTTGATTGAATAGTGAAAAATATCAAATTTACCCATACTAAAACATTTATGAATTCATCCTAATGTATGCTTGAGTTAAAATTGTATAAAAAAATTCCCTTGAAAAAATATGTTTTGAGGAGTATACACCATTCTAAACTATTATGTTTAAATTTTAAATTGATGATTTTACTTTTAAAATATAAGTAATATTTTATTTTAACAAAAAAAAATTTTTGTTTATTATCATTTAATATAATGGTTGAATGGATCCCTTCAGTTAGGGTATGGTTATAATGTAAATGAAAATTATTTTTAAAAATAATAATCTAATAAAATCATGTTAAGAACCACTACTCAATAACAATTGTCCTAAATAAGTATAAAATCATTTTTATACCTAAAAATTATTTTTTTCTTCTAAAAAGTTTTATGCATTTTGAGAACCTAAATTAGAATTAATTTGTAAAAATTTTACTAATTGATTCCTATAAATGGATTCTATATTTTTAATAATAATTTTTAAATAATTTAATTGTGACTATCATATTTTTATCCACAATGAATAGTTATAATGATTAAAATTTTTCATGATGGTAAATGTTAGAAGGATCAACAAGGGAGTTTACATAATAGATTTGGATCAAAAAATATCAAAAAAACATCTAAACGTTATTTTATGTGTGTATTTAAACCTTAAATAATTTTATCATTATGAAAATACTAATTTGGAGTAAATTTTTATTACAATTACATTTATTACATTTAAATGTTCATAATATTTATAATGATGACACTCATCTTAATTATAAAAAGGAAACTCATATCCCCAATTATTCAAACAAATATAGTTGTTTTTATTGACCATGGTTTTATAAAATACCTTCTCAACAACCATATCCATATCTAATTGTCGTTGGAAAATACCAATCCTATATATCTTATGGTTCAATCCAAAGGATGATATCCAAAGAAGAGGTATATGTCATAATAAAATTGATTCATGTTCATTTCTACTTATAATAAATTAAAATATATTTTATCCATTCTAATATAATTAAATAATTATATAAATATACCAAAAATATCATGTTACAAAAAAAAATAATTTTTTACGGCCCTTACGACAAAATGAAAATGAAAATGTCACTAGCTTATATATATATATATACAATCAAATCCCTGAAGTGACGTGATTATTTTTTGCTCACTACTAAACATTGATTGTTATAAGGATTAAATTAACTGATATATATTATTTATTACATAATTTATTTTCCTTTAATGATAATATATTATATAATTTATTTATTTATCTCTAAATGAAGAATGAAAATATCGCCAATGTGTACGTGCAGACTACAACCACTATGAAATGACATATCTAATCATTCATTACCACCTTACATGGAAGGATTTAAAAATAATATAAATTGATAAATTATACATTTAAATAATTATTAACATATTTAAAAGCTAATTTCCCTATATTATTATTAATATTCACAATAAATGATCATTCTAATATTTAACTGCCCAAAACGAGATTACAGAGTCACTTTGAAGTAATAAAGTCTTCCATTTATTTTCAATTTTATTATTCATATTAATTATATTGAATATTATTTATCAGTTTTACAACATGTTTTTCAAATTATTAAACTTATGAAAAAGTGATCATATCATTATACAATAGCATGTTCTTACTAATTCAATTATTATAATATATTTTTTCTGGTTTAATCAGTTTTACAACCTACATAAACATTGTTATAATAATGATGATATAAATGACTGAAGAATGTTATGTACATGTAATATTACTTAATGATGACGGATTTATGATGTTTTAATAATCCTATATTGGGAATATTCAATAATATATTTAATTATAAATTTAGTTATTTTTTAATTCAATAATCACTTAATAGAGAATTTTTACGATTTCTATATGAACTATTAAGAAAAGTCCCATAATGTGACTATGTAGAACTAGTACCACAACTTCTTGTTTACTGTGGCACCCTTTTCATATATAATTTTTCTTACACAATTCACCAATAACGTCATTTTTCATTAAACAAATATATTTCCTTAATTTTTAAAAAATGTACCCTTTTGATCGAAGCTCCTAGCAGAGTATTATTTCTTATATTCTGTAATAACATTCATATTTTTAAATATTATTTATTTTATCTCATTGAAGTGATTTTTCTAATTTTATAAACAAGTATATTTATTTATATTTTAAATTTATTTTATATGTATTTGTTTAATTATATATTTTAATGTCATTTATCATTATTTATCATTATATTAATTAAATTTTATATAATATAATTTATATATGACATTATAATAAATTTAGTATAAATATTTTATAATTTTTTATTCATTAGATTTTGTTTTTTGATATTTAATCTTGACGGATGGGACTAATTTTTTAATCTCATTACTAATTTGTTTCTATTTTCTCTTCCAATGCATATCATTCCTTCAGGAGAAAAATGGTCCCAAATTAAATAATTTAATTTTATAACGTTATCTTCCATTATGTTTTTTCATCTAGAAAATTGAAATAATAAAAATCTGTCGCATTAAAATGTTATACTTAAATAATCGATTTCTTATTTTGATATAAATTATTTAATGTTCTGACTAAATAATCATTTATCCAATGTTTTTACCATTGTTATGTCCCCTTGATCCATGTATAAAAATTCTCAATTTCATAATGTCTTTTTAAGGATAAAATCACATACTCATCTTTCAAAAAATTTATGATTATTTTTTAAATATAAATAAATATTAAGGAAATGAGTTCTCATTACCTTAATTTTCATGAGGAAATTAAATATATAGGGTACGATGATAGTTTTATCAATGATGAGGAGTAAATTTTCTTCATCCTATAATTTTTATTTCATTTTTAATGTTATTATTAAAATATTCCTCTCATTAAGACAAGAATTTTTTTTATACATTTCTTCTTCTCTAGTTTATAATAGATTAAAATGACTCATTGTTTAAATCAATTTTAAAAAAATTTAATTTATATTTTATTAATGAAGATTCATTAATAGTAGACATGGAGAACTAATATCTTTTTTCTACCAGGTTTATAAAATTACTAACCTAGAAAGATGGGTTTTTATATAAGCTATTAACAAAATCATTTCAGAAAACCATTATTTTTTAAAAATATAGTCCTAATTTTTTTTCTCTAAATATAGATGAGGATTTAATCTGAAACACCTAATTTATCACCTTAGGTGATCCTCGCCACAAATTCATATCGACAACTATCATTAATCAATAATATAATGAATTAATGTATTATATTTTATTAATAATCAATTTTTTTATTCTATCCCATTTATAAATTTAGTTGTAGATTTTTTTGGATTCAAAAGATAATTTAATATTATTTAGTGAATAATTACTAAAATTGGTGAAATTGTCAGTTTAATGGGTTTTAATAGTTCTTGGAGTTAATTATATTACCATATAGTGATAATATATTAAATTGTTATTTTGAATATAGTGATGAATGTTCGATAAGCTGTGGGAGTTTTTATTGAATTGTTTACTAATTCATAATATAATATCAGTTAGAATACAATAATATTTCATAATATAAGTTGATGAACACCTAAAATATCATTGAATATAACATAAGGACTCATATTTATTTTTCATTTTGAATGTAATTTTTTCCAAAATAATTTTTAAAAAAAGGGAATATTTATGGATTCCTCAACACATGCATTACGGTAACAAGATTATAAATTTTAATAAGAGAGGAAGAATCCAAATTCACGATGATAATATTTTTGAAGATTATTGAATGTTTACGATTTTAAGAAATGTTTATTAAATTTCATAGGGTTGAGAACGAAAATACAGTGGATTAAATAAAATGAAATACACTTATTCAATACATAACATGTTTGAATTATCCATTAGAATGGTGCATAAAGATCCCACACAGAGTTTCCAAGAAAAATATTCAAAGATAAAACCCATACACATTAAACAACCCATTTGTATGAGTCAGTATATTGATTTGTATGAATGATTTATGAAAAAACATTAATACTAAGGTTTATTCCCTTAATGAAATGAAGAATTACCCAATACATAAGATTCATTTTCATAGTACTGATAATATTTATTGTCAATTGGATTTGTTTTGGGGTGGAAAAAGCTGATACGTAACGGTTTTTCTAATTTCCCTTGAAATATGGAATTATAAGTAACTTGGTGATGGGGGGTGATGAGAAGTTATTCCTCCATATATTCTATATTTTATTCCCATACATAATTAATTTTGTCATATGATATATAATTTCAATGTTGAATTGATTATATTTAATAAATATTTTAACTTATGTATGATTATATCATTAAAAAAATTGTATCATACATATGATTTTTCTACACTCAGATACGTATTTGTAAAATTTTTCTATTGTCAAAATTATTTTTTGATGACAATGAAATTCCAAAAGAGGATAAATATTTTTGAAACACTCTAATGGAATTACTGTATTAGTGATAATATTGATTCCATGTGAAATACATGCACAATAATAAAAACGATAGGATATATTCATATGTGATTTTATATCAAAAGTGAGAAAAAATTATAACTTTAGTCTACATGTTATATGAAAATGATGAGAAAAAATTATATTGATAATTTATGTGAAATATAACATATTGAAGGAAATATTAAAAATTCACTTGTAATAGATCTTGGGAATATGGTTTGGAGAGGGAATCATGGAAGGAAAAGAAAAGATATATAAAAAGAGAATATGAGGATAGAGTTCTAGTTTTTCTTGAGATTCTTTCTTATTTGTTCTTCTTCAAATATTATATTTTATATTCATTATTCCATGGATATTATCCAACACATAAAGGGATATACCCATTTCGATTATAGTTGTAATGTAGATAAGAGTCTTCTAACGATTCATGAGTCTATATGTCAATACAAAATTCTTATATTGTTAGTTGGTCTTGTTATAAAATTTTGAGATTTTCAATTGAATATGATTATATTTTTGTTGTATTTCAAGCATATTACAATTAATAGGGTACTAAAATTATTTTCCTCCTCCATATTATCTCACCCATATATGATGGAATCAGTATAGTTTTTGGGGTCAAGTATCTATCAATTTCTAATATCCATGTAGAGAGTATTGGACATTTGTAGACTACATAGGGGTAGTATCACCTAATGGGGATTTTCTAGAGTAAATCCAGAGAACCCATTAGTAATCCTAAAGTCATATGAATGAGGATTAGTTAGTTGTGAAAAATATTATTTTCAAACTCATATATGCTAACACACCTTGAAGAGACAGAAGTGTCTACATAGTATCTTATTGATCAAGTTATATTATGAGTGTTAATCAATTTACAATCAGGATAACAATGAAATTTTTAATCAAGCCCATTAAAGAAATTCCTATTCCATTATTTGATCAAATCACATTAAATTACATATCAAATATTCCTACTTTTATCAAATATAATCTAATAACCCCCGTCCATTCATTTCACAAATGGTAATAAAATGAATTTTCAGCCCTCCTTGGAGGCTAATTTTTGGACTCCACTATAATATAGTTTGAAATTAATTAATTAATAAATTTTCCACCACACTATGAGAAGTTTTCCAAACACATTGTGCTGTTTTCATGGAGGTGGTGTCTAATTTTATTACAATAATTTTCATGACTTCATCAAATAGTGAAATATTTTCTATCTTGATCTAGTGATATACAGATCCATACTAACTAAACTGAGAAAATTAAATATGCAACCAAAATTTTCAATCACTTCATTAGCAATTTAATGTTGAACATTACGGTATCACTGTGAATCTATGACCATGTATGGATATCCATACCAATACCATATAGATATTTTAATACAACATTTTATTAATGAAAATAAAAAACTTCCAATGTTGTATTAATAGATTATTCTAAATTGAAAATAGGTCTAATTCAATTTTCCAAAAATTTCATAGACTATCAGTTGATGATCCAAAAACATGAATATTAATGAATTAAACATCATATCTACTACACATAATCCAATAGTATTGTCATTACCCGACCCAACGGGGCTCGCGTTGCGACTCTCCAAGCCTGCCTCCAACAGGCCAGGGGCTGGCGACCAGCACCGAGTAGGCCATCACACACATGGGAGGCATTAGCCTAAGGTACCTGTACACACGCACTCACATACAACCCCATGAAACAGTGTAGATATATGTAAAACTGAAAAGAAAATGCATGCAAACACTATCCCACAACTAGAGTATAGCAGAAGTACAAAGGGCAAAATAGGCCCCACCAAAAGTAAACTACAAAAGCGCGTCCAACCTACTTTGAAGATGGGGAACACTGACACAAACACCGCCGGAAAGCTCCCTCAGAACCACACCACCAAACACCCCGGTCAGTCTCGCTCACTCAGCTCCGCCTTCTCCGGGTCCTCCTGGGACTCTGTCGAAAGGCTTGTGGTCTGCACAAGACCCAAACATGTGCGGTAAAAGCTAGTGCCGGGGTGAGTATAAACATACTCAGTAGGCACCCCAAAAACCGAAATCCAAAGAGAGAAACTGAAAGGAAACAGTCCGCTCATCTCATCCAGAGGGATCCCAGATGAGAGAGAAACTCCATCTCATGACCATCCTCGGCTAAACACAACTAGTCAGCTCAACTCATGTGTATGCCCATACATACACCTTGAACAATCCAGATATACTCAGCTCACGCCACAAAGCCACAAGAGGTACCGACCTCATCACCATCAATTGTACACAACCAGGAGAGTACACCCCATGATCACTGTCATCCCAGATGACACTCATCCGAGAGATACACTCCATCGGGTTTCTCACAAACCTCTCTGATGCTCACCCGAGATATCACGCTCGTCGTTTAGCATCACTGCGGAAACCTCGTTGAAATAACAGAACCACCAAACTCCTCGGATAGGGGATCGCTCCTAGGGTCCACTAGGTGACACCATAACCCTCTCTGGTATATGAAGCTCACAGATAGGGGATCACTCCCAGGGTCTTCTGGGGGATACCATGACCCGATCTGGCATACGTCGTTCTCACAGATAGGGGTTCACACCCAGGATCCGCTGGGGGATACCACAACCCAATCTGGCGCTCGACAGAAGCACATCACTCAGATAAAGGATCATCACCCATTTAATGGTGGTCACGACGATACTAGAACACTATCTGGTATAACTTGAGATGTAGGGGATCGAACCGACGATGTTGAAACTCTACCGAAACCACGTGCTGAGTAGGGGATCACATAACCAACGATACCGCAACCCTACAATAAACCTCATGCTGAGTAGGGGATCGTAAAATCGACGATACCGCAACCCTACTATAAACCTGATGCTGAGCAGGGGATCATATACCTGACAATGTCATAACCCTACTGAGCATGACCCACTACGTAGGGGATCATATTCCCAATGATGCCACAAATACTACAGGGTTAACCTGCTAGATAGAGGATCACCACCAATGAATAAGCGGTCAAAGCGATACCAAGAACCCGATCTAGGGAAAAGATGCTAGAGGATCCCGCTCCGGGGCCACCAGAGGGATGCCACAACACTAAAAGTTTAAACATCCCATCGAGAGGATCCCAAAATTATACGATGTTTGTGATGCCACACGAACCCTCATGGGAACGATCCAATGGAGAACCCTCCACCACTGCTGGTCCAAAACGTCGCTAACCTGAGAGAATCGCAAAAACGCCACATTGTGCATCTTCAAGGCCAAAACTGAGTCCACCATCGCAATCTACGCGGAAAAACACGCAGGATAGGCTGCCTACTCACCCAAAACGAAGCACCGGTGAAAAAGGCACTATTCACCATAGTTAGCTCGTGCGGGGCCCACACAACGATCCAGAAACCCATCGAGCGGATCATACCACGGCGATCGCCTCGAAAAAACAAGAGGAATCGACTACTTGCTCATCCGAAACGGACACCTGGTGAAAAAGGTACTGTTCACAAAAAGCCAGCCCGGGTGGGTCCCACGCCTCAATCCCAAAACACATCGAACGGATCGCACCATTGCGGTCTTCTCGGAAAAACACACAGGATTGACTAATCATCCCCCAAAATTAGACTCCTGGTGCGAAAGCTGCGATTCTCCCCAAACTCCAAAACACGGACTCGTGGGTCCCGCACCCCGTTCTCAGTCCCAACACACGAAAACCATCTCAAAAAGTCTTTCGTACCACCACGGTCTCAACGCCACTGGCGGCACGTCATTCAGACGCTTCGGGTGGATGTTACAACGGCCTGAAGTCGAATAATAATAAAATATCATTACATTATTCGACATTTCACGCTCCCGGGCCACGATCTCGAACATTTAAACCCTCTAACCCACGCCGGAGCGTTCGTCTCGTTGTCAGGGTCGCGTCGCCGCAAACAGAACGCGAATCCGACTCCCGGATTGCAAGATACGGGGGTTTAAAGAACCCCCGGAAAAACCTGGCCGGACCACCGTCTGCCTCGCCGGAAACCACGAGGCCGCCGCTGGATTCCACCGCGGCCGCTGCCCCTCGTCGCCGGAAAACCGAGTTTTCGCCGGAAAACATCCGGGAGCCACCGGGAGCACCCCGGTGCTCCGAATTCAGATCCGAAACATGTTTCGGAAAGCTCGAGACCCCAACTATAGAACCCTTAAGAAAATTTGAAGAAAAATACCACAAAAACAGGATCTAGGATTTTAAAAATCAAACCGCCTACCTCGCGGGTGAAATGCTGAAGTTCTGCCTTAGATCCGCGCTCCAGAGCTTCCAATGCATGCTCTTGGAACATCTGCATTGAAATCCAAGCTCGTGTGCGCTTCGTTTGCTCGATTTGGTGGAGCGGCGGTGAAGAACGGTGAAGAATGTCGAGAGGAACGATAAGGGGGGGTGCTGATATTTATATCAGCCACCCGCCGGCGCCAAACCCGGCTTGGACCCGACGCCCGATGCGAACAAAGGTAAGGTCACCAGATGGGTAAAAGAGCCGTTCTGAACGCAACTAAAGACTCATATTTTCAATCCGAGACTCCGTTAAGAATTTATTCGAGCAGACGCTCGCACACTAACTTCTCCACTTATTTACGAAAACACCCCTGGTGGCGTTTCTCACTACAGGCCCACGCCCGCAAAGTTTACACCTCACCTAGGGTAAAGGGCACATTCTGGATGTAACCATGCCCTCAGATTCATGTTCTGAGCTACATTTTAGGAGATATCACACCCCTGCCACGTGCATAGTATAAAAATACTTAATATTTTTTTAAAATTAATTCCGGGCACACCGGGAATCAGAATCGCACGCCGTCTTCGCGCATAGCTCTGGAATTATTCATCGAAATAATCCAAAGTCTGACAGGGCCAAAATCCGTGTCTCTACAAATATTAGCTAATGAATAAGTAAAATAGAGAGACCTTCCATTTTATTGGTAGGGGAGTCAATAGAATGATAGAAAAACATAAAGCATGGAGTAGTCGATGACTTTGATGACCTTCAAAGGAATTTACATCAACAGTTCTTCCCAACATCAAGGATCATAGGTATATGGAATGATATTTATTACATAATAGAAGCCATAGAATGACACTCCATGTGTATTGGAAAATATTCAAAAAACTATGAAGAAGTATTATAGACTGTGAATTTGAGGAAAGCCAATTCATATTTTTATTCTATAATGGGCTTCTAGATAATGATATAAATGTAATATAGTCATAATTAAGAGTATATATGATCAATAAGGAACCAATTCACAGTAGATTTTTTTTATAAATATAAATGAAAATAAGTATTCATTTTTAAAAGATGAAATTGTATAAGTGGATTGCATGAGGTAAGATATATAGAATCAACTTATAGTTTAAACATGAGGAAAAACAAATCTATCCAGGTAGATAGCTCTTAAAATGAAATTCATAAAATCGCACCAATGTTGTTATTCGATTCATTTTCATTTAAATATAATTATATTGACTAATATGATAAAGTATAAGAATAATAATCTATACAAATTCATATCAATTGAGAAATTTTCAACAACCAAATAATGGATGGAGCGACTCTACCCTATTCCAATATAGATTTGAAGGCCAATAAAATCACGTTGTACCACCATTCCAATAGTAATATCATAAACCAACACTATTTCAAACACTTTTCAATCAATAATACAATAGAAATGTCATCATTTCATTTATAATATAATATAATCAACATGTCACCTCAAAAAATCATTTATCAACATTTCCAATTTATTTATTAATGTTTATAAATATGGATAATGTAACTTCCAATGTTTCACTAAAACATGGTTAAAAATGATATCAACAATTTATTTCCATTTCTAAAACCATATTGTTGTGTTTCCAGGAATCAACTAAAAATGATTAAAATAATTTCACACATTTTTAAAATGGGGCTAAACGATTTTATTAAAAGTATATTTTTAAAAATATTCATATGATACCTCAATGGGCCTTAAAACCCCTCACTCCTACCCACCACTCCCTTGCTATCACTCTCCCAATTTCCCCCATGAAACCATATCACATACTTATCCCCTACTATCGTGACACACACCTCTCCTTGAACAGTACAACACATGCTTAATCCCACCCTATCCCAAGTACCTATGAAAAATGATAAACCCTCTCTCCTTGTGTGTTCCCTCACCCAATGACACACACATGTTCATCCTCAAACTCCCTCGCAAAAATAATTCTATCATCGGGGAGATCAAATCCACGATGTTGAGTGATTGATGAAATTATCACTCCACTTATTCATGCATTAAGTTATTTTTAATGATAATAAATTTTTTATTTATTCAAAATTGAAGATAAGTATAATAATTTAAATATTATATATCTATATTAATATATATATATATATATTATTTAATTTAAATTATTTCAATGATTGTTTATATATTTATTATTAATTAAATAGAATTATTTCTCAATATTTTTGTCTGTATTTGAGTCTGTATGTATCTATATATGTATATATTTAGATATGTTTGTGTTAATTAATGTTATAAAAATAATATTTATTTTTAATTTAATGTGATAGTATTATATATATTCCATTATTAATCTTTTTATATGTATATATTTGTGTGTGTATATAAATTTTTATGTATATCAAATAATTTATGTCTTTATATAAATAAATATGAATAAACATATAAATTATTACATTTCTATATGAATGTTAATATATATTTATATATGAATTTTTATAATAATGATAATATATTTAGTTTCTATTTATTTATTATAATTATATTTTTGCAATTTTTTCTTTGTGTTTGTAAGCATATTTGATTCTAAATATCAATTTGTTTTTCTATATATATATATATACATTTATATAAAAAATTTATTTTTGTTGTAACAAAAAAATATTATATTTTGTAATATTACTAATATGTTTTTACGTATATATATATAGATATTAATGATAATTTATTTCATTATTATAAATGATTTATAATTATCATTTTTTTCTTATCAATGCCTCTTTGACACTATATATATATATATATAATAAATACCTTTTATATCTTTCATTAATTTAGTGATGTTTCAAAACATGGAAAAACTGTCGCTAAATTAACCACATTTTTAAATTAAAACATATCTAAATTAAAAAATAATCTTTTTTTAAAATTTATCTACAAAATGAAACTAAATAATGTAAATTATTATGAAAATAAAGACCATTAAAAAAATCAATGTTCATTAAAAACATGGCTATAAATTGACGATAATTAACGGTTTTTTAATATCGATCCATACTACCACCACCATTTTTAAAGGAAAAACCATGAAAAACTATTAATTTGTTTATAAAGTAATTTTTTGAACAAAATATATTCATGAATTCAAAATTTTAAGAAATATGTGTGTGAATTAAAAAGTAAGTCAAGAAGTCTTGTAGAAATGATTGTAAAAGTCCTATGAAATATCCCACAAAACCCTTCCAAAAATATAGGGATATGTTATTGTGGTAAGCACAATATAGGTATAAATATTCCCACTATTCATGAATTAGAAAAAAAAATGGCACTAAAATTACCATATTTTTCCTTTTTGGATGATAATTGTAAAGACCTGTAAATTTCAAGGAAATTTTTTTTCTTAATTTTCTTTGGAATTTTACAAGAACACAGTTTCTGACGGCGCCTGATTCCGAGGCCCGGTGTGCCTGAAATCATTTTCCGAAGTTTGGCTCGGGTACGTTCAGTGAACGGATGAGCGGGTTTTTCTAACTTTTGAACCGGTGCCCGGAATCGAATTCTGAGGGCACCGATAAAATCGCAGCGCCGGTATTCGCTTAGAAACGCCTCTTCCGGAGTTGCGTTTGCTCAGATGTGGTTTTTATTTTTCGGGCTTAAAGTTAAGAAATAAAATAATTTTGCGACAACTTTATTTTATTTCACTTAAGCCGCTTGGAAGCCACTTGAAGCCACTTAAAGGCGGCTTGAACTGAGTTGAACTGGATAGGATGCTATCCAGAAATATCCTACCCCCTTGGTAGGATATTTGTGAGGTTGGGCCCGCACGAGCCCCGCCGTTTCATTCCGCTAAGAAACGCACCCGTGAAAACCCGTCTTAATGAAAGTCAACTGACGCGTTTTCTAAATTCTTAACAGACCATTTAATTTGGCGGTTTATTTCGTGAATTAAATGGGCTGTTTCTTTTGTGAATTAAATGGGTTGTTTCTTTCGTGAATTAAATGGCCTGTTTCTTTCGTTGAATTAATTCAACGAATTAATTCAATCGTTTTTAACCTGTTTTCGTGTGTTGGCATATTAATAAAATAAGACCAACCCAAAATCTTTTGAGAAGATTTGAGGGATCCTTGTTTCTTCTTCTCCCTCGCGAAGAACGTGAAGAACGCGAAGAACGCGAAGAACGCCGAACCCGGAAATCGACGACGTGACGCCTTGATCCGCATCGCCGACAACGTTCTTCTGCGACCTCTCTTCCTCCGCAACGGATCTTCGATCGGCTTCTTGAGGTAAGAATCTCGGACCTTCCTTTTTATCTCCTTCGTGGTTCTTAACCAAAAACACAGATTTAATTAATTAAATTAAATCTGCTGTTTCATGGTGCGTTGAGTTCACCGACTCAACATTGGATTCCGCGACGACGCGATGATCCCTCTCTTCCGCGACGAGCTTTTCCGCGAAGAACGCCTGCGCGCGACGATCGACGAGGTAGGGATTTTATAATTTTGGAAGACCCCTCTTTATATTCCCGTGAACGTTCATTAAAAATTAAAGAGCCGGTTTCAAATGATCAATTTTATTTTATTAAAATTGTCGGTTCATGTGTTGAACAATTTCTCCCGTTGTTTATCTCTAACGCGGAGGGTGCGGGCCAACGAACACGGCCCGACAACCCTTCGACGTTCTTCTTTTTGTGCGGAATTGACGGGCGCCGACGGAACGTGCCGCAACGGATGTTGGGTGATCCCGCAGTGATGAACGGAACCCGGGAGGAACATCGGCGCAGACGGGAAGGAAAACGGGCCACCGGAGCGACTCCGGCAGCCCGCGGAAGCCGGCGGCGGCGCCCCGGCGCGCCGCCAGACAGGCCGCCGCAGCTGAGCCGCGGTGGCGGCCAGCGGACCCACGGTCCGCGGGTCCGTTTTTTCCGGTCGGGACGCGGCAATGCGCCGCGTCCGCTGACGACCCGCGCGGCCCGCACGCGGGCCGCGACTCCCTCGACCGCGGGCTGCGCCCGCGACTTCCACCCGCGCCCCTCGGCCGAGCCGAGCCGGCCGAGCCGGGCTGGCCGGGCCGGGTCGGCCCGGGCCCAGACCCCCATCTTCGTACGGTTTTCGTTCAAACGCCCGTAACATGAGCTACGGGCCTCCGAACGACGCGCCGTCAGTGGCAACGCGATCCTTGGATCGAGACGGTCGTTTCGGTATACTATACTCAAGGTGAACCTTCCTTTTCGGAAACCTACGTAGTTAAAACCACGTAGTTAAGCGTGCTTGGCCTAGAGCAGTGATCAGGATGGATGACCTCCTGGGAAGTTTCCCAGGGTGGGTGTGAGACGGAAAGGCCAATAACTAACAGACTGGGCGTCCGATTGACGCGCCGTCTATTTCGTTGAATTCCTCTAAGTGAGACAGATCTTTTGGCATACTCCGCCTGAGGTTTGGACGCAGGTGGAGTACGGTCGGGTTGGTTTTGCCTTAAAACCCAACCGGGCCCCTGGGACGAAAAAGCCAATAACTCTCAGACCGGGCGTCCGATTGACGCGCCGTCTATTGCGTTGAGTTCCTCTTGATGAGACGGAACTTTTGGCATCCTCCGCCCGAGTTTTGGATGCAGATGGATAGTGGCCGGGTTGGATCGCACTGAAATCTAACCGGGCCCCTGGAACGGAAATGCTGATATCTTTCAGACCAGACGTCTGTTTGACGAACCGTCAGCGGCATTGGTGATCACGTTGAAAAACGGTCCCTATGAGTATACCATGTGAGTGTTCGGGGTATAGTTGAGTTACGGTCGGATTGGTTCGCTCACGAAACCAACCGGGCCCCTAGGACAAAAAGGCTAATAACTCACAGACCGGGCGTCTGATTGACGCGTCGTCTGTTGCGTTGAGACCCCTATGACGAGGTGGTCCTTAGAGATACTTCCTTGCGGGACTTTGTGATACTTGGATTATCGACCAGTAGCTCGTGGAGTGGACCCTCCCGGAGACGAGCGGGCGGAGCACGGAGACCGTGTAGCTGACTGAGACCCGACGACTGCTGGTCGAACGACTCGGTGTGTGACAGAGGTGCGCTTGGTTGTAGCGGCACATGGGAGCGCTTGGTTGTAGCGGCAGACCCACGACAGAGGTGCGCTTGGTTGTAGCGGCACATGGGAGCGCTTGGTTGTAGCGGCAGACCCACGACAGAGGTGCGCTTGGTTGTAGCGGCACATGGGTGCCCTTGGTTGTAGCGGCAGACCCACGACAGTGGTGCGCTTGGTTGTAGCGGCACATGAGAGCGCTTGGTTGTAGCGGCAGACCCACGACAGAGGTGCGCTTGGTTGTAGCGGCACATGGGAGCGCTTGGTTATAACGGCAGACCCACGACAGAGGTGCGCTTGGTTGTAGCGGCACATGTGAGCGCTTGGTTGTAGCGGCATACCCATGACAGAGGTGCGCTTGGTTGTAGCGGCACATGGGAGCGCTTGGTTGTAGCGGCTGGCCCGCATTACTTGATAGGTGGAGTACTGCAGCAGTCTTAAGTTAGTGGGAAGTACCTCGGAGTTGTGACAGGACCACTGTACACTCCAGAGACGGAACTCTTCAGCAGTTATGGTTTCGATGATGAAAATCCTGGTTTGAGCTGAGACTTTAGTCCTTGTGTTTGCCTCATGATTGAGATGGGTTACATGATAACTCAGGTATATGTATGGGAATATATCTATGTAGAGGTTATCTGTTGAGATCTTCTTTGTGGTTATCCTTGTTGGTTTTAGAGAGACCTTGAGGGTCTCGGGGTCCCTACTGTGTATCGTTATACTCACCCCTGCACGGGCTATGCCCGCACCTCGTTGTGTTGGTTGCGGACGACAAGCAGTGCTGATGGAGGCCGAGTGTTTGAGGACTGGACGGTACCCGGAGGTGGACTACACGACGAGTCAGTACCCGGAGGTGGACTACACGACGAGTCAGTACCTGGAGGTGGACCACTGGGCGAGACGTGCTCGGAGCGGACGGCGGGACCCGAGGAGCATTGGAGCTATCTGTACCCACCCTTCAGGTGGGACTTCCAGAGGACGGCTCGACGCTGCAGTTTTTCCTTTCAGTGGCTGTTTTCCTTTCAGTTGTACTTTAGAGTTGGGATTGTATTTCCGGCCCCTTTTACTTTCAGCACACCTTGTACAGTTTTTACTTAGTGTTTACTTTTCTGCTTGCTTACTCTGTGGTGCTTGTTTACTTTTCAAAGGCAATGCCTTCCCTTTTTGATGGGATTTATGCCTTGGTGCTAGTGGCCAGCCCCTGGCCTATGGAAGGCGGGCTTGGGGTAGTCACGGCACGGGCCCCGAGGACGGGTCGTGACAAATTGGTATCAGAGTTGGTCGGTTCTACCGGGGACTCTGATCTTTCTTCTATGTGAAGCAATAGTGTTTAGCGTATTGGGTGTGGTTATCAGTCCAGGGAGTCCAGTGTTGGTGCGGCGGCCGACGTATCCGTACACCAGGACCCTGAATTCTGATTTCCGACTTAATGCACGAAAACATTGATTGCATGTGTGTTTCATGTTTTCCTTGTGATTACTTCTGTCAGCTCACCAGGTATACTGTCCTGACCGTGGCGCACTTGTTCCCTTTTCAGGATGGCCCCACGATGACAGCCAGCTAGGATTCCGAGAGTGGAGTGTGATGACAGCCCACCGAGCGTCGAGGACTCGGTACAGGGCCCTTTGACAGCTGAGGCATCGGCGGTACCTATACCCGCCGAGGCACCGATGCTACCAGCCCCAGCCGCTGGCGATGCACGTCGCCTTAGTGCACTGCATGAGTTCCAGTGCCAGCGACCGCCCAGGTTCCGCGGGGAGACGGACCCTCAGGCCACCGAGGACTGGCTGGAGGCAGTTGTTCGGGTTTTCAGATTAGTGAGGACACCAGCAGACCACATGGTGATCCTCGCAGCGAGTCTCCTGCACGCGGCAGCAGGCAGATGGTGGAGCTTGATGCTCCAGGTGCACGACGAGGCGTCTCTCCTCTGGACGGACTTTGAGAGCATCTTCCGTTCTGAGTTCGTCCCAGCCACCCTCCGAGCGGTGCGCATCCAGGAGCTACTACAGCTGCAGCAGGGCAGCATGTCAGTGGCCCAGTACTCGGCGAGATTTACTGATCTCTCACGCTACTCCACAGATATGGTACGGGACCCGTTCTTCCGGGCCCGGACCTTCGAGCAGGGACTGAGGCATGAGATCAGGGCTACGATGATCTCCCTCAACATTCCGACTCAGGAAGGGGTGTTAGAGCGAGCCCTCTTAGTGGAGAGTTTCCTTGCTGAGCAGTCTCCAGCAGCAGGACCCACCACTTACCGGCATGCGGCAGAGTCTTCTACAGTGGGCAGTAGACGGATGACGCAGGGGTCCAAGAGGACAGGACCTACAGGTGGTTGCCAGCATGACTCTGGATCGTTTTCACGAGGCACTCGGGGTGGGCAACGACTTGCCATGAGAGGGCAGTGTTACTCCTACGGCGGGGTTGGTCACATGGCTCGTGACTGTCCGACCCGCCATACAGATGACCAGCAGACGAACGAAGGACCCCCCAGGAAGAGGCAGAGGTTCGATCAGGGCGGGCCGCAAGGAGCAGGCGGCCATGACAGGGGAGTTGGTCGTGCAGCAGGAGTTGGACGGCGCTTCGGGGTGTTGCCACCACCACCACCAGGCGGTCCACCCCGACCGCAGGGGACAGGAGGACATGGGAGAGCCCAGCTTCAGGCAGCTGAGGCCTACGATCATGGAGCTCAGGGAGCAGATGGACAGGAGCGGGACTAGATCCAGACCTGGAGACTTTTGTTCACGTTGCTTCTAGTTTTGTTGATGTGTGTTTATAGATGCTTTGTGTCTTTGTACTTGAGCTGCAGTAATAAAAGACACCTTTTCTTGTGGCATTTTACTTTCTTGTCCTCTCTTGTGTTGTTACTAAGAGGTTCCGGTTTAGACTGTTGACTTGACCCTCACCTGTGAGACATCTACTGGAGGAGACCCAGTTATCACCCACTGAAGCCGACAGTGTGACTCGACCCTTGTAGGCGAGAGTAACGGTTGGATATCTTGGTAGTAGCGTCGAGGCCTTACGACGTCATCCTTGGTTTGGATTAGTATCATCCATGTCGGGATTGACCGTATTAGGCGAAGAACGTGGTTCATCCAGGGGATGAGACCATATTTCTCTAATCGGCAAGGAAGAAATCGTGGCAGCTCTAGTGGGACTAGAGGTGGTCCGGGCCACGACAGAGAAGGTCCAGGTGAGAACATGGGAGCGGAAGGCTCAGATGTGTGCTCAGTACCGCCTTTGTATCCCTAGTTTGTGTTGAAGCTTTACGGGGATGTAAAGCCCTGTGGTGGGAGTAATGTAAAGACCCGTAAATTTCATGGAAATTTTTTTTCTTAATTTTCTTTGGAATTTTACAAGAACGCAGTTTCTGACGGCACCTGATTCCGAGGCCCGGTGTGCCCGGAATCATTTTCCGAAGTTTGGCTCGGGTACGTTCAGTGAACGGATGAGCGGGTTTTTCTAACTTTTGAACTGGTGCCTGGAATCGAATTCTGAGGGCACCGATGAAATCGCAGCACCGGTATTCTCTTAGAAACGCCTCTTCTGGAGTTGCGTTTGCTCGGATGTGGTTTTTAATTTTCGGGCTTAATGTTAAGAAATAAAATAATTTTGCGACAACTTTATTTTATTTCACTTAAGCCGCTTGGAAGCCACTTGAAGCCACTTAACGGTGGCTTGAACTGAGTTGAACTGGATAGGATGCTATCCAGAAATATCCTACCCCCTTGGTATGATATTTGTGAGGTTGGGCCCGCACGAGCCCCGCCGTTTCTTTCCGCTAAGAAACGCACCTGTGAAAACCCGTCTTAATGAAAGTCAACTGACGCGTTTTCTAAATTCTTAACAGACAATTTAATCGGGCGGTTTATTTCGTGAATTAAATGGGCTGTTTCTTTTGTGAATTAAATGGGTTGTTTCTTTCATGAATTAAATGGCCAGTTTCTTTCGTTGAAATAATTCAACGAATTAATTCAATCGTTTCTTAACCTGTTTTCGTGTGTTGGCATATTAATAAAATAAGACCAACCCAAAATATTTGGAGAAGATTTGAGAGGATCCTTGTTTCTTCTTCTCCCTCGTGAAGAACGTGAATAACGCGAAGAACGCGAAGAACGCCGAACCCGGAAATCGACGACGCAACGCCTTGATCCGCATCGCCGACAACGTTCTTCTGCGACGTCTCTTCCTCCGCGACGGATCTTCGATCGGCTTCTTGAGGTAAGAATCTCGGACCTTCCTTTTTATCTCCTTCATGGTTCTTAACCAAAAACACAGATTTAATTAATTAAATTAAATCCGCTGTTTCATGGTGCGTTGAGTTCACCGACTCAACATCGGATTCCGCGACGACGCGACGATCCCTCTCTTCCGCGTCGAGCTTTTCCGCGAAGAACGCCCGCGCGCGACGATCGACGAGGTAGGGATTTTATAATTTTGGAATGCCCCTCTTTATATTCCCGTGAATGTTCTTTAAAAAATAAAGAGCCGGTTTCAAATGATCAATTTTATTTTATTAAAATTGTCGGTTCATGTGTTGAACAATTTTTCCCGTTGTTTATCTCTAACGCGGAGGGTGCAGGCCAACGAACACGGCCCGACGACCCTTCGCCGTTCTTCTTTTTGTGTGGAATTGACGGGCGGCGACAGAACGTGCCGCAACGGATGTTGGGTGATCCCGCAGTGAAGAACGGAACCCGGGAGGAACATCGGCACAGACGGGAAGGAAAACGAGCCACCGGAGCGACTCCAGCGGCCCGCGGAAGCCGGCGGCGGCGCCGGCGGCCGGAGGCGGCGGCGTCCCGGCGCGCCGTCGTACAGGCCGCCGCGGTTCCGGTTTTTCCGGTCGGGACGTGGCAATGCGCCGCGTCCGCTGACGACCCGCGCGGCCCGCACGCGGGCCGCGACTCCATCGAACGCGGGCTGCGCCCGCGACTTCCACCCGCGCCCCTCGGCCGAGCCGAGCCGGTCGAGCCGAGCCGGCCGAGCCGGGCTGGCCGGGCCGGGCCGGGTCCACCGGGTCGGACCCGGGTTGGGTCCACCCGGTTCAGGCCGACCCGGTTCAGCCGACCCAGGGAGGGTCGTGCCGGGTTGGCCCGGGCCCAGACCCCCATCTTCGGACGGTTTTGGTTCAACCGCCCGTAACTTGAGCTACGGGCCTCCGAACGACGCGCCGTCAGTGGCAACGCGATCCTTGGATCGAGACGGTCGTTTCAGTATACTATACTCAAGGTGCACCTTCCTTTTCGGAAGCCTATGTAGTTAAAACTCCGTAGTTAAGCGTGCTTGGCCTAGAGCAGTGATCAGGATGGGTGACCTCCTGGGAAGTTTCCCAGGGTGGTTGTGAGACGGAAAGACCAATAACTAACAGACTGGGCGTCCGATTGACGCGCCGTCTGTTTCGCTGAATTCCTCTAAGTGAGACGGATCTTTTGGCATACTCCGCCCGAGGTTTGGACACAGGTGGAGTACGGTCGGGTTGGTTTTGCCTTAAAATCCAACTGGGCCTCTGGGACGAAAAAGGCAATAACTCTCAGACCGGGCGTCCGATTGACGTGCCGTCTATTGTGTTGAGTTCCTCTTGATGAGACGGAACTTTTGGCATCCTCCGCCTGAGTTTTGTATCCAGATGGATAGTGGCCGGGTTGGATCGCACTGAAATCCAACCGGGCCCCTGGAACGGAAAAGCTGATATCTTTCAGAACAGACGTCCGTTTGACGAACTGTCAGCGGCATTGGTGATCACGTTGAAAAACGGTCTCTATGAGTATACCCTGTGAGTGTTCGGGGTATAGTTGAGTTACGGCCGAATTGGTTTGCTCACGAAACCAACCGGGCCCCTGGGACAAAAAGGCTAATAACTCACAGACCGAGCGTCTGATTGAAGCGCCGTCTGTTGCGTTGAGACCCCTATGACGAGGTGGTCCTTCGAGATACTTCCTTGCGGGACTTTGTGATACTTGGAGTATCGACCAGTAGCTCGTGGAGCGGACCCTCCCGGAGACGAGCGGGCGGAGCACGGAGACCGTGTAGCTGACTGAGACCCGACGACTGCTGATCGAACGACTCGGTGTGTCACAGAGGTGCGCTTGGTTGTAGCGGCACATGGGAGCGTTTGGTTGTAGCGGCAGACCCACGACATAGGTGCGCTTGGTTGTAGCGGCACATGGGAGCGCTTGGTTGTAGCGGCAGACCCACGACAGAGGTGTGTTTGGTTGTAGCGGCACATGGGAGCGCTTGGTTGTAGCGGCAGACCCACGACAGTGGTGCGCTTGGTTGTAGCGGCACATGGGAGCGCTTGGTTGTAGCGGCAGACCCACGACAGAGGTGCGCTTGGTTGTAGCGGCACATGGGAGCGCTTGGTTGTAGCGGCAGACCCACGACAGAGGTGCGCTTGGTTGTAGCGGCACATGGGAGCGCATGGTTGTAGCGGCATACCCATGACAGAGGTGCGATTGGTTGTAGCGGCACATGTGAGAGCTTGGTTGTAGCGGCTGTCCCACATTACTCGATAGGTGGAGTACTGCAGCAGTCTTAAGTTAGTGGGCAGTACCTCGGAGTTGTGACAGGACCACTGTACACTCCAGAGACGGAGCTCTTCACCAGTTATGGTTTCGATGATGAAAATCCTGGTTTGAGCTGAGACTTTTGACCTTGTGTTTGCCTCATGATTGAGATGGGTTACTTGATAACTTAGGTATATGTATGGGCATATATCTAAGTAGAGGTTATCTGTTGAGATCTTCTTTGTGGTTATACTTGTTGGTTTTAGAGAGACCTTGAGGGTCTCGGGGTCCCTACTGAGTATCGTTATACTCACCCCTGCACGGGCTATGCCCGCACCTCATTGTGTTGGTTGCAGACGACAGGCAGTGCTGATGGAGGCCGAGTGTTCGAGGACTGGACGGTACCCGGAGGTGGAATACACGACGAGTCAGTACCCGGAGGTGGACTACACGACGAGTCAGTACCTGGAGGTGGACCACTGGGCGAGACGTGCTCGGAGCGGACGTCGGGACCCGAGGAGCATTGGAGCTATCTGTACCCACCCTTCAGGTGGGACTTCCAGAGGACGGCTCGACGCTGTAGTTTTTCCTTTCAGTTGCTGTTTTTCCTTTCAGTTGTACTTTAGAGTTGGGCTTGTATTTCCGGCCCCTTTTACTTTCAGCACAACTTGTACAGTTTTTACTTAGTGTTTACTTTTCCGCTTGCTTACTCTGTGGTGCTTGTTTACTTTTCAAAGGCAATGCCTTCCCTTTTTGCTGGGATTTACGCCTTGGTGCTAGTCGCCAGCCCCTGGCCTATGGAAGGCGGGCTTGGGGTAGTCACGGCACGGGCCCCGAGGACGGGTCGTGACAATAATATTAGACCAATGAAAAGAATGTATATATTAAAATTACCATAAAAGACAAAGGGAAAAATAATCCCTCCCACAAGATTGATTTAATAAAAAATGATTCTCGGGGATTAAATCTCAAGGGAAAATCATGAAACATTCTTCAATGATGAATTAAATGTACCATATGTTAATTCTCTAAATATTATTTCCAAATATGGGAACACTCTCAAGGGAAAATGTACCAAAAGAAGAATACATCATGGAAATGGGAGAGTAAATTTTGGGAGGAAATATTTTCACATTATCTCACCAAAACTACCAACCAAATTTCATGAATCATGTATATTTTCTATTCATTGTATAAGTTGATCCATGTATATCATATATACATATATGATGTATGATATTCTATAATGGTCATTCCGTATTATATTTTTTAATCCTTAAATATGAGAAAACTCAAACCAACAAGAATGGATGTCCAACTAGCCAAAAAGTGGACATCATTCATAGTTGGAGTTATTAAAGATGATATAGTCAGAGTGAATAATATCAACATCCATGTTTTGTTTTATATATTTAATATCGATGAACTCACCACAAATACTTTGTCACCAAATGTATGAATAATAACCTTCCTTAAATAAGTATATTAAATTAAAAATGATATTTATGTCACATTAATAAGGGGGTTTGGTGAAAACATTATTCACATAATCAATTCTGATTCCATGAAATATCCAAAAGTAGATAATTATATTTTTATATTATGATATTTTGATGAATCTAATCAATAAATGGACAGTAAATTTTTATTGTAACTTTTGATTTGTAGTGACATATTATGATTTTAAATTTCAATGAGAAACAATTTGGGACGGTTAGGATTGGTGTGTGCTGAAATTTTCAAATTAATAATTAAATTAACCAAAATGATATAAATTCCAATGATTTTTTATTCAACTATTTGTGAATGGTTAAATTCTTCAGAAATAGTTTTATTGAACATAATGAAATTGGTAGTCATTCCTAAAATAGAATATGTAGTTGACCATGTTATGGGGTGAGTTACACTAGAAATATGAAATGAACAGACTATAATTATTAAGAATTTCAAATCAATTCCTTATTGTATTTGGATGTAAACACAATTTATGGTGTTGTCATATCCTATCCCACCATTTCCCACCTAGTTAACGATAATCCATCTGCGACTACCCGAACTCAACCACTAACAAGCTAGGGATTAGAGACCAGTATCATGTAATATCTATCAAATGGGAGGCCTTATCTAATATACCTACACACACACACATCTCTAATTTCATACAATTCATAGAAAAAAGAAAATAATATCATAAATTAATTAAAATATTTCCCCCCACATCAATGATAAACCATAAATACTAGAATGTTATAATGGGGGAAAATAGAATCCCAACCAAAAATATAATGGAGTCTGGCCTACACTAAAGTAGGGCCCTAATATCAAAATTAAAAACCTATAAAACAACTCAGTATATCTAGCTCAATATATCTTCTGACTAATCAGGGTTCTCATAGAACATCGTAAAATGGTCTGTCATCTTCATAAAACCTAAAATGTATGGGAAAATCCTCGACATGGGTGAGAATAAAATTACCCAATACGACACTGTGAATTTACTAATCATAAATTATCAATACTAGTCATCTCAATAAATGATCTATCAAATATATTTGTTACATAGATATAATAAACAACCACATATAGACTCAGAAGGAAAATTACATCAAGGGGTATCAACCAGTACTTCTGAAAAAATGTACCACTCTGAGATTCTATGAAATTTTATTATGGGTGGGATCAATCCCTAATGCATGGGGTCTCTAATGAAAATCATCCAAGAGGTTGTGATTTTTTGTGTTTGAAAATATGTACAAACTAGATCTCATTTAATCATGGTGTCCTGATATAGAATTACACCCTAGACACCTATGTTAAATCACAAACCATAGATGATAAATATACTTTATTGGGGATCAACTTCCTATTAATTTTTTTCATTATGATACCACAAACCTCACTTAGGAAGGATGTGATATAGGATCTCACCCCATTCCTAATAGAGGGATACCACAAACTCTATCCAAATACAAACCCATAGAGAGAACTGTTATAAGATGATGAGGATGTAATTCAATGGAAAAACCTAATAGGAAATGACAATGGATCCATAGTAATATGAATCTACTCTACAATGAGAAAATGAATGGTTCCAAAGTCCCTTAGAGGTAGTACAAGTGGTGCAATAGAGGTGCACGAAATGTCATGACAACCCGTAGTCTGCATGTTTTTTGGTATCTCACACAAAATGAAAATATCCAAATAAATAAATTTCCTCAAAAGGTTCATTACTTGCGGAGGTCAGATGACACTCTGACCTTGCTATTTTCCAATGCATGTGTGTCCCTGACTATGCACATGAACATTATTTTGTGCGTCTGTGTTATATTACTTCCTGTGTACTATGTAATTTTTGAGTACTCGGTTGTTCCCATATACTCGACCCATTATTTTTTTTCTATCACATACATATTCATATACTCAAAAACTAAACACCAATCTAATAGCCTTTCGACACATTGTGTATGACATGTGTCAAATCACATGTGATACCTATCGCATTGTTAAAACCCTAGTACTATAGACTATATTTCCACATGTTTTCTATATAATAATTATGCATCGTGTAATATAGGATTGGAATAAACCCATCCTTTCATCATATATACAACTATGAATCCATCCCCTTCAGATATTTGGGTAATCTCAACTAGGCTTGATGATCGAATCTAGTCAAGAATTTACATTACTGGAGATATGATTTGGGAAATAAAAACTTATTAAGAATCCATAAAATTATCTTGTACCATCACAACAAATCAAACATAGTTGAGTGGGAATCGTTGATCCAATATCTTTCAACCTATGGTCACCCACCACCATTATCAAACCGGAATCAAACCCTTGATCAGTAATCATACTCACATTGTTAATATTGTTCACTAAATAATTGTCATAGAACAATTTCATACCTAGAATTCATAAAATCTAGGGCAACATAAAGTCATTGTGTTTAACAGGTGAGGAAACTATGGAAAACACACACACCAAAAAATTAGTAAGGGACCATGGACATTTTTCAGTTTGCATCAATTAATTTTTATTATAATGACGAACAAAGTGAAATAAACAACCATCAAAATAACTTTAAATTAAACTAAATATCAATACATGAATCAATTCTTGTCATTTGAATTGATACATGTTCAATGAAGGATTTAAAAATGAATCAAAACTATATTACAAAACATCCTTCATCATGTTTAAATTACCCACTAATGAATAATGATCTCGCATCATATTCATTCATGAAATTAAAAAACTCCATTAGATGAGATAAACTTTGAGGTATCTATTCAATAATATGATCCTTTTTCACCTGGAAATGATATCCTCAAACTCTCTCTCTCAATTTTTTGGGATAGTCATATTTCTCGATGAATTGGCCATAAAAACAGATTAATAGATCATATTTATATTTTTAAATTTAATTAAAAATTTAAATAAAATATATAACCTATTTTAATAGTTCTCCCATGAAGGTGATCAGTCCCAACAACAAACTATTGAAATGATTGTGTCATGCCTAGTGTAAAATCTATGTTCTAATCACAACTATGGTCTTAGATTTTATATCCAGATCATTGATTCACGGTTATTACACAATTTTCAGAAAACTATGCATGGGGGATATTAATATAGTTAATATTTTAATAATATCAATTCTGGGTTTCTTGAGTCCATGAATCACACAAAATATTTAGAACTATATATGATGATATTACTATAAATATTTAAAATAATTAAATGAAGTAAATATGTTACATTATACCCAATGTGGTATTTTTTTCCTAGAAGTGAAATATTACTACTCTTAATGTTATGGGTACTAAGATTGCAATTAGGTCTCCCACTCCTAGGTTCTCTCGTGATGATTCTTGTTCTAAAACCAGGCATACATCAAAGGAATCAATCATACACAATGTATCTTTTTCAGGAAATCCTAAATCTCTAACACGTAATCTCTTATGGTTGGTGCATCATCATTTTTTATATTTACCCAACTGATAACAAGTGATGGATCTTGCACATACCCCATCTATATGACATATGGAAGACATCAAGTACCAGGTCTAACATCGGTTATAAGGATAAGTGGAGTGCCACCTCACCATCCCAGTGTCGTATCTATGAAGGTCCTTTGTGTTTCATAGAAAATATTTCACCCAAAAAAATAATCTTATTATACATCATAGTGAAAACTTAATGAACACATGGTATCCCACATTTAGCTCCAATGGACTCTATTATTGGTCATAATTAAACTTTTTATCACTCTGTAAATTCCTCATTCACACACATATAATCCCTAATATTTCTTTATTAGCATTAACCAACATTTGGACCATGATCGATGACTCTCTTGGATTATCCCAACATTGTAGTGACTTATAGGGGTGCCTGTACAAGTCCTACAATGATGTTATACCAATGGTGGAATGATAGCTATTTTTTATGAAAACTCCACCAAGGGAAGGAAATCATTCCAAAGATAACTGAGGTCAAACATGTATGTCTGCACCATTTATTCAATAACCATAATGGTTTTCATTGTCTTACCATTATTCTAGGGTTCAAACACAGTGTTCAAATGACACTTTGTTTCGAAGGCCTCCTCAAATACTCTATATGATCATAATGTGATGTGAGAATCATGGTTAGAAATTGTTTTAGAGGGAAATAAGTTAATCCATACAATACCATTCTTGTAAAGGCATATGAATAGATTTACTAAACTCTACTATATTAAATCCATGAAGAGGTCCAACATGGTGAGTAAGTATATGATCAACCAGATTGAATAATGTCATCTAGAAACAAATGTTAACCCCATTATGAAATCTGAATATTTCATATCTCACTTATTATATGGGACCTCAATGTGTTGAGATTAACCCATAGGAACATTGTGGTCAACCTTCAATTACTAAAAAGGGAGTCATTTCGAGACAAAATCAGTTATGCACACCTTCATTACATACATCCAAAACTAACATCGGTGGACCATGTAAAACATTTCCACACCATTATATACTTCCATAGGGGATGTATGAAACTATTTCATCAGAACCATTAATAGCTTAACTACGACCATAGTCCATCATTTAAAAATTTGGAAATAGTCCCCATCTTTATAAAATACATCATGAACACATCCAATGGATATCCAATTATGTAAGGTCACATTATTTTAATCTCCCTATGGACCATCTCGAAATAGCTATATAATCAATGGTTTAACTGAAATAAACTAAAAATATGATGTAATATCCATTTTAACTAAAATTTTATTTAAACGTATTACTTATCTTAAGCCTTTATTGACCACTACAAAAAATATCTTATTCTAAGAGCGTAATACACCACCCTACCCTTCATGGAACTATATAAAATCTACGTGTAATAATCATGGAGGAACACATGACATTACCACATTCTAAAGAAATTAATATTATTAGAGAATATATACATGAGACTCTTATTTTCAGATTAATAAATAAAACAATCACCCATAAGTTAGATTCACCAGATCAGTAGATGAAGAGTACCACAACCTACACAAGATCTTGGGTTGTGTAGTTATAATGCTTTCTCAACTTCCAGGTCTGATATGCCATCATATGTGCCTATGAATCAATACACAATCAATTTTGGCCCACATGTAATTATACTTCACAAAATAATTGAAACCCCCCTATATAATTATCAGGATGGGGGAACTCATCAACCTCAACCTAAATGTCTGAAAATCCTCATTGAACCCCTTTTTCTAATCAAATGTATGCTCTTTTCTAGTCAATGAATTCAAAATAAATGATATAATAAAGAAATAAAGCTCAAATATCCAATAGTATCCTACCAAACCACGAAATATCTACACATCCATCATGCTCTATGGATGATCCCAATATTAAATTTCCTTGACCTCAATTAGGTCCACTATTATACCATATACTGAGACAACATGTTCCAAAAATTATACCTTTTGAATCCAAAATTTACACCTTGATATCATTCTATATTGTCTGTTCTCATGGAATACATATAGAACCATCCTTGAGTGTCTCACAAGACCCTCCTCAGATGTTGAGTACACTAGGATATGATCTATGAAATTTACACAAAACCATTCTACGTAAACATTGATGATATGGTTCATGAGTCCCATCAACATTTTTGGGGAATTAATTAGGCCACAAGACATAATTATGTACACATTATGACTATTCCTACATCTAAATACCAACTTCGTTATATCATCATCCAATAATTGTAGAAGGTGATGACTTCTTCTGAGGTAAATAATTGAAAACCATCGTAACCCTCTCAAATGATGTACGATGGAATTGATCATGAGTAGTGGAAACATATTCTTGATGTCAAACTAGTTAATGATGAAATGATCAAAAAAACCTTAAGATGAAGTTCACATTCCCTGAGAAAAACACATCGAAATTTTAGGGTGAAACACTGGGTCTCACAAATACATTTCACTATATGTCCACAAACTACACCCTTTTCTCTTGATTCAGTGTGGGATTCATCTAATAAGATGGTATAAATATCATAAGTGGCTCATGGAGAATTTGAATGAATTAGTATATATAATTGTAGGGAGTTAATCCTGGTATGTCATCAGGAAACACATCTATGTACTCTAACTCCATAAGAGCAAACTAAAATCTCAATGAATTGACTACTCCATTTAAAATACTAGCGAAATTGAATGAGATCAGATAAATTCTCCTATATATGATCCCTTCCCCCCCCCTCCTCTATTGATTTTTCTTCAATTACTTAATGTAAAAACTCATCTAATCACCGAAGACAAACCAAATCATCTACCTATATTATTCAACCTATGAATGAACTATGGATAGATATTCTATTCCTAATATTACGTTGTATGGACACATCATTGCTCTAAAGTTATCATATAAGAAACACTCACATGAAATAGTCAGATGACAAATTCATTAGAAATTTTTGTGATCCCTGAGTCCCCTCTAGTTAGATTATCAAAGTGAAAGGGTCAATATAAAATATAAAATAGAATTTACATGTATTGAAACATATAAATGAAATAAAATGGTCAATTTCACCCATATCTATCTGTATAATTAAAAAGGAAGTGTAGTAATATATCATAACTCTAATCCTGAAAGGAACCTTATGGTTGTAGGACTACACTGCCTAAAATCATCCTCACCAATGATCACCTGCTCCCTATGTCTAGCATTGACTACCTAGGTGTTATAGTGGAATTAAGCCAAATCACCTTTCACTTCCCACTGCTCTACCTTCTCTCATTCCTCACATCCCACTGCATATACATCCTTTCCCCTACCACTACCTCTTAATTGGTGATCCATAAACCATATCCTTGTTAGCTGAGTGGAAGTTACATGAAATCTATAGCATGATATCCCCAAACATCAAAATAGTATCAGTGGCTCTATCTTAGGTAACTCGATACATCAAAAGCGCCATGTACAACCAATAAATTATCTTCGGATCATAAATTAAAGAAATTTTTACAAAAAGATAATTGTTACTAAGATCAACAACATGCTACCATGGTTTCATATAATGTGTGACCACTAATAGAACACATTATCGGCGTCTGCTCATCCACAGAGAATTGTACTACTAAGACATAAAATTAACTAAAAAATAGTTTAGAATTAAAAGTAACATCACTAAATCATTATTATTTAGGATCATTCCATTATTAATGGTCCATTATCTAGACAACATATATCAAACCACATTTATTGAGTGTCTTGATAGGTTGGATAACCTCGGTGAATACTCTTCTATTATCATGTCAGCCAGCTAAACCAATATAATATCCTATTTAAATACATATCACATCATGGTAAAATAAAACTCTCATATAAATTCATTCCCAAAATATATCTAGTATAGAGTTTTCTCCTAATGTGATTTATTCACAAGACTCCACCATTTTAAATAAAATTCATAAAAATGTCTGGCTATTAGGACGCCATATTATATGATGGTGTCCTCAATAGTTATTAAACTATGAGGACTGCCTGTTCCTAGTTCATAACCACACGAGGGTCTAGATCACCATAAAATATGGGAGGTTTATTCCTCTAAATATCATGGAGTGATCTTAGCTAATTAGCATCCCATGACTGTACAACAAGACCTATATTTTGCTAAATTAGTGGTGCCCCAAATGGAAGAAAACATAGATGTACTACCTAATGTAAAATCCCTTATTTGGAAGCCTTATCCCTTTTTGGATCATCCGCATGATAACGTAGTGGAATATTTCCTCGTTGCCTTCAAATTGGAGTACTTAAATAAAAAAGTCACACAGTGGTTAATGATTATATCTAGGTAGCTAACTCAATAAAGACATGAAACCATAAATAATTCCCATATTATTATTGTACAAATGTATTCCACTAAAAATATCGTCAAAATTTACAAATTAATCATGTAGGTTAAAAGAGATTAGGTTATTTGATACATCAGCCTCAACCCCAATAATGGAGACCATAACTTGAAATCTAGTCTCCAAAAACGACTAAACTAATTCCATCAATTAGATAACTTCTGCAATGATAGAAAAAAATCTACACTCTTGTCCTTAGGTAGTACAACTCTAGGATTCCACCATATCATGACTAAAAAAATTTAGACCCACTTGTGGGTGATAAGCTGGGTGTGAATACTCCAAACCATCAACCAATAGACAATGGGATAAAATATTGTGCAAGTAGGCATATCTCACACATGAGAGTCCATAGACCGAGTACCCAAACAAATGTACAAATCTTCAATCCCATATAATGTAGATAATGTAAAAAAATATTGATACCTAAAATGCATAAAAATATCTATACCACATCATAGTACGATAATATGAACTAGAAAACTATAATGCGGAGAAATACATGCCCAACGATAATTGAAAAGAATTCAAACATGCTCAGATGGATGAAACTACAGTCAAATGAATCACCTGGTAAAATCCACAGTTAGTCTAGACTAATCTAATATCTTCCCACTCTTGGTCCTCCAATGATGTTTTCAAATATAATGTCACCTGCATAATATATTCCATGCATGAGAAAAATCCATGTAGGTTTGAGTCTAATAATACCTAGTAGGACACCCAAAAATCGCTTAAAATAATGGATCAAGAGTAGGCATCTTAACTAAATATATGATAAAAAGATAAAATACATAATAATAATAATAAAAAACAACAAGATATAATCATTATCTAAAACTAGTCTGAAGGGTTCTAAACCAACACCACTAGCCACCAGATACTATTAGAGTCATCTAGGTAATAATTGTCTTGGTGGACATGATACCCAAGCCATGTGGTCATTGATGACACTCATTAAATAGGTCATACTACTCTATCGTCATGAATATGAAATTATGGTATACAATGATAACACAATATCTAGATAGGGGATCACATCCAAATTCTACATTAAGGATTGATTCCATTTGCTTGGTGGCCATGATGATCCCAAAACCCCTCCTAGAATGTATATGATAGATGATCCAACCCTTGACCTCAAAGAGGGATAACATGAAATCATTATGAATATTAAAGTATATAGGGGTTAAAAATAATGATTCAAAGACATAATTACATAAAAACCCTTATATGGATATACCAAGGAATCATAATCTTCTTACTCTATTCTATACAAAGGAATCTAAGGTCTCCCAACACCCTCATTAAGAGTACATGGAATGTTTGTCCAACCATTGGTCTAATACATTCTCACCATCCCACACAACATTTAATTCAACAAATCCCAAACATTTCCTCCCTGGTTACATTACTATTAATAGTCTTCAGAAACTCTTCCCAAAATTTTTTCTCATTCCCATGTACAACTTCTTCATCTTGTGTACTTTGGGTCATGACCATGTAACGTGGTTGTACCTGTGTACAAGGACATGTCTGAGTACTAAGTCTATCCCATGTACACTACCCATGACCATGTTCTTAAAAATATACATTCTAATATACACTAAATGAATACAATATGATTATATTAATTAGAAATATAGTATGTGACATGTGTCACATGACATGTGATCATTAAAATTCCATGGAATCGCTAGAACAATAGCTGGGGTCCCATATGACATGTATCGATGAATTAAATATTGTGTAATGAATAATTTTTAGAAACCCATGGTTCCTTCGTATGTATTCCCACACATCCATAACCCCTAGATACTATTCCAATATCACCTAAGAATTTTAAACCTGATTTTCAAGAGCTTTACCATCACTAGGGATCAAATTCAGACCATAAAAACCGATCAGATGACCATTTCCATAACACACACTATAACAAAAAATCAAACCTGAAAGAACGGGAAACTAAAATATGGAATCTATCCTCCTTTTTCACCCACTATCTCCATTTCACCATGATCACACTGTCGATCATGAACTGATCCTACAATATGGATATGTTATGATAATGAATTGCCTTATAATAATAGAATACTTGGTAGTCGTCGAACTAGGGGTCAATAAAATTTCCATTGATGAACATGTGATGAAGCAAGGGATTAAATAATACTAAAAAAACATGTAATGAATCAAAATACTTTTTTTGGTTGGCTTTTATTCATTTATATTATAAATATAAATGAATAGAAATAAACAACCATCATGTTAACCATAAAATAAATCAACCATCGAACTGAAAATCAATTATTGTAAGTGGAATTTAATTTCATTCAACATATTATATCAATATGGGATAAATCCAGACAATCAAAATGTACTAACATGATTTTGGAGTGTTTTTCAATAATGAATGACCCTACATCATAGATGTTGGTGGAATCTATGAACACTATCATCACATATGATCCATTTTGTATTGATATGATCCTTAAATAATTTTTCATCCACCAATGATCTCTACCAACATAGTCTCTAAATTCATTGGTTTTCCTATTTTACCATGTGAATTACCAATAAAAATCATTTAAATTATATATTTAGGTATTTATATTAAATTATAAATTAAATAAATTATTAACTTTCTCTAATTATGTCTCCCATGATGGTTCTCGTGAACAACACCTGATGAAATCAACCATAATCTTACTATTATGGTAAATCACATGTTCTATAATCAAAAGATGTATAAAACATGTAACACGATAAAATATATGATATTTATTAAACTATTTAATTAAATATTTTCATACATGATATTAAAATATTTATAATATTTAAAATATCAATATGAGGCTCTCCATTCCTTATAAACTCATGCCATCATAGTGTATGGCTCTAAAAAAACATGATGTATTAAAATTAATTATATGTAAAAAATAAATTTGAAATGTATGATCTAGTAATGTATGCAATCATCCATGACAGAGTAATTAAAAATATCAATGATCAGTGACATGATGTGTTCATAATATGATGATTGTTTGGGAGTGGAACTGAAATTACCAAATGAAAACTACTTTATATGTGGGGTCTGATCACATATACTAGTGTGTGCGAATACAACAAACTAATTAATATAAAACAATTTTCATCCTATGAATTGGAATTTCATTAAAATTGTAATATCATTAGATTACCTCTATAATATATCTTTTACTCAATATTATCTATTTTTCTTAAACATTTTAATTACATTAGTTCCATTATTTTGATTTATGAATTATATCATTGAATGTTGATCTTGGATTTTTTTATATGAATGTCTATACAATTTCTTGGAGGGTGGAGGATCAATGATCATGGATAGGGTATATGGATTTCTGATTCAGAAGAAATATTCCTATAGAGTTGGTATATTTTTTCCCTTATGGAGTCCTTGTAATATTATTGAGGAAAACAAGTTAGGTTGACTATAAACTAGTTCATTCAATTGAAAGAGTTGTATTAGTGTTTGGTATGGTATATTACAGGGAAGATAAGTTTTATATTTTCGTAATTTATGAGTTACATTTTCATTACCATTTTTGAATTCAGTATTGTTTTTCTATATTTGGAATATTTAATTATAATTATAGAATTTTAGTATTGAAAAGTTTTATAAAATAAAATTTGGATTTTAGTTGATGAAAATATAATATAGCTTGTTCAAAAAGGGTCTCAATGTACTTTTGGATGGTAAAAAACCATATGTAATGAAAAATATATAATTTTAATGACATGATTAGAATAATTTTGGAGTTTTCAAAATGAATATATCTTGAAACATGACCTCAAAACCTACAAAAATGGAAATCTATATAGTTGATGTCTAATTTTTCCAACATGTTTTGGAATATTTTCTAGAAAAAAGGGTGATCATATTAAATTGAATTTTTGATATGGAGATTCTGTAAGGAAGGTCAATTGATAATATTATAAATGAATTAAATGTGAATTGGAGATGGCTATAATCTGTATGAATGAATTTATATGATGGGAATTGTCATTTATTTTCTTGTCATTGCTTTCAAAATCACAGTATGCAATAGTGACTATTGTGAGTAATTATATTAGGATCAATTACTAGCTCGTTAAGGAGACTCATGATATGATATTTAATGAATATATCCATAGGAAGGAGGTCTCATAAACTTTTATAATGGCATTCCATTTTTATAAATATGAGGAATTTTACACCTAAAGGATTTTAGAAGAAATGGGGATGAAATAGAAGGGATAAAATCTAATGTAAATCATATTTTCCTAATGAGTATTCATATTGTTAATATATAAAGAAGACACGTGTACATAATTGTTTCTATCATATGTGTGTAGTTTTTGTATTTTTTAATTTAATATTTTCCACAACATTATGATTGATGAATATGGTGGAAAATTGATTAAATGTATCATGAGTTTATAGGAGTCAAGGATCCTTACCTATAAATGTTCATTTTAGGAATCTCCTAATATTGAATGAATGGAGAATTATTTTTCCAAAAGTTATGGAATGTTTAACATTATATAAAGAGAAGAGTTTTTGGGTTTTGATAAAGTAAATATGAGTTGGAGAATATTAAAATGTATGTATGATACATTTTCACGGTATCTCACATATCCAAGGACTAAAAAAGAAACATATTTACATTGGATATATTTATGAAAATGGGGTTTCACCTTGTTTTTCTTTGGATTATGAAATAACACATTTATTTAAATTAATTTATCCTATGGTATAAAATGTTGAATGTTTTCTTAGATCAATCTATTAAATGTTATCATGAAATCTAGAGAAAAATCTGTTGAAACATCATTAGAATCATAAATGTTATTGCATGATTAAAATTTTTACATTATTATTAATGTGCAAAGATGTAAATATAAGAGGATTGTTGATGGTTGAGGACAATATTTTTATTAATTGAGAGGGTTGATTCCAGTGAAATCATTGAATTGTATCCCTTAATTGAACTATAATTATATTGAAGATTATGCATCTTGAGAAGGCTCTTATGGTTTTTTGGGGATACAATATATTTCAATCTCATGGGGGAAAATTTTTACCATTTCTGTAATATATTATTCATCAAGGATGTTTTGTATTTTATTCCATAAATAAAATTATGTGTTATTCTAGAATTTTATCAGATGGGGACCAATGGTGTAAGTTGGGAATGGGGTGAATGAAAGAAAGGATTCCTAAATGTTCCAATGGAATAATGGAATCTTGATGGAGAAGAATTTTACATGGAAAACTATGAAGTATGGTGTGGATTAGTGAATGATTAAAAACTCAATGAGTGTTCTTGGAATAATAGGTTATGCTATGGTTTCTTAATTGAAATTTGTGCTGAATAAGATAACTATGATGCTCTTTTCATGAATGAAATTACATAAAAAAATTGGAAATAATATTTTAGAGGAACTCTTGTAATACAATGAAGTGGACTTTAAATAACCAATATTTATCATTTTTATCATATATGCCTATATTGATGTAAGGAAACATTCTAATTGCAATTTAATTTCTAGAAATTAATAATTATAAGATAAATTCATGATTTTTTGGTTTACTGAATTTATAAAATAGTAAACGATATGTTATTAGAGTATATAATGAATTCTTTAATTAAACATTGTTATATATATATATTAGAATAATTTTTTTAACATGGAACCAGTTAAAAAATCTAAGTGTGTGGTGGGAAAAAATTTGTTGGTGACGAGAAATTCATGGAGCATGGATAATGGATTTGGAGTGGTATGAAAATATTTAAAAAAACTAGTGAATATTATTAGGTTAAAAATTACCAATGTTTGATGTACAACTGTTATTGAGGACAAAATTATATTTGAAATATGTTCTAAAAGTGTGATGTATAGTAGGTGAAGAACCTTTAGATATGGGGTGATATAACAGGTCTAAGATAACAATATATTTGATTGATTCCCATATGAGGTTTATATTTCTCATTGATGGATGAGACAAAAAATCATGGGTGAGGTGAAAATTATGATGGGGTAATTTTAGTGGTATTTATTAGTGAACTAATAATTTTTACATGAATATTTTTGATACATGAGATATATCACATCGTCTATAAGGTAAAATATAACTATAAAACATATGGTTATATTGTATGAAGGTGTAATGGAATGGTTGTATTTTTTATAATACACATCTTATTGTGAAGGGGTTACAAAATCCAGAGAAAGATTATTTCATTGGGAATTTATCCCATATTGTGAAACACAAAACAATTCACATGATCCTCATCATTGTTACCAAAGAAATTTTATATCCATTATAAATATTTTCCAAGAGTGAATTATATCCTTGAGTTTTAGGGGGAAAATTATATAAGGTGAAACCAGAAGGGTTCAAACTGGAATGGGTCTAGGGAATGGTGTGAAAGCACAGGAGAAGACTCTACAGGGACAACGAAGCACTAAGTAAATATAATCATAATTTCATAATCCTCATAATGAAATATGGTCTCAAGTGGAGCAGTATGGTTAATATGAATTATAAAAATATTCATGATGATATAAAATTCATTATAGGTCTTGTCTACATTGATTACTTAATATTTTTTATAACATTGACGGAAATTATTAATGATTTGATGTGTGGGTTTTGTAGAAGATTCTTGATGAATGATCTTGGTTCTTCTAAGAGAATAATGGGTATGATGATTAGAATACACTTTGGTTTTGAATCATTTCTAATTCCATAAATATTGTATATCTAGATGGTATGGACTAGATTAATTAAATGTGATTCAAATCCTTTGATTACCCCTATCAATAAAACATAATGAATTTAAAGGATAATGTTATTGAAAATTAGAATGTGGAAAATGAAATGGAAAATGATATTTATGATTAGGATGTGGGATGTAATATATATTCAATGCTGTGTACTAGGATTCATAATGATCAATTGATAGGGTTGTCAAGTAGGTTTGTAGAGAATATAGAAAATTATAATGGGATTATTTCCAGAATAACTTGTGGTTTCTCCAATGTTGAGTGGATCATTCTATTAGTTTTGTAACAAATGATCCCATACATTGGATATTGAATGTTGAAATTTTTGGAGATGCTTATTTTCGGTTGGGAACTAATGAATTCTTTTTTATTTTTAGGTTAATTCAATGATATTGTTTTTATGGTTATAATATATATATATATATGTTTGTATTACAAAAATTTGAAGCTAATTATGTTACGATAATTGACTAAAGGAATGATATAGTTTCTTTAATGATGTTTGTGATGATTTTTTTATGAAGAAAGAGTTGAAAATATTGTGCAATGATTGAAAAAGTGTGATTATAATTTCCAAGAATATGAAATTTCACACATATATGAAGAATAGTCCCTTTATTAAACCATCAACTTCATTATTTTGTATAGTGGGGTGATGAAGCTACAAAATATTAAAGTGACGAAAAATTCAATAGATATTGTATCTAGCAGTATAGATTACAAAGTTTTAATAAGTGTCACTATTTATTAGGTATTGGATAGCATAGTGGTTTTATGATCTGAGGTGATCCATTAGATATGAAGAGGTTATATTAGGAATATATTCCTGACTGATGTTGAATTTTATATAGTGGACTTGATGACATATCCGGATAATGATTATCAAGGGGAAAATTCTTATGATTTGTGAGAGAATATATTTTATGGATGAAAATTAGAATAATCAACCATCTGTAACTTGATTTTTTTTACCAATTGAAGAGGTGTACGTTCTCTAAAACTATATTATTAGAACATTGTAGCACTAATAATTATTCACAATCTGGGTTATACATGTATTAAATATGGGGGGTGAGGTATTCTAGAAATAACACATGAGAAGATAATGAAGAAGAGGATATGAAAATGAATTTCATAGAGTCTCCAGAAGTATACACTATTTAATTGGTGTTCTAGTTGGGGAAGTGATCATACCTAGATGAGTGATTCACTGATTAAATATATCATATCCTTTAGGCTTTCCCTCTGTGAAGATAATTTAGATCTAAAATTTAGATTACCATATGAAAACTATTATATATGATGGGATCGGTAAATTATGACATGTGATTGTTATTACTATAGAATAATTGAGCTAAAAATTCCACAAGCCTATGCTTCTAAATTAACATCCCTTTTTAATCACTTATATTTCACTCTCATGTGATGTTTTTCTTTCTAATGGATTATGAAATTTTATGAAACATGAAAATCCATTGTTTCACATTTTATTTATTATATTTTGTTCCATTTCATATAAAACTTGGAGTTTATTTTTTGAGTTTCTATTTAATGATTCAATGTGTTTGTGGTTTGGGTGTGTGGATATGGTCCATAACATCATGATTCCTGTGAAATATTCGTATTGTTCAGGTATCCTATATTCCTTTTAATTTCCTTATTTAATTCTTGATGATCGATGGATCGATCAATAAAAATTTAGTGCTTTGAGAAAAATACGATAAATAAAATAATCATATGAAACAATCAAAATATGTGGTATTTTAAAATTATTTTATTATTTATTCAATGAGTTATATGACTATGCATAATATATTTTTTCAAAAGTTCACACTTATGTGTAAGTCAATCCAAATTTTATTTCAGTATTTATCCAACCCCAAATTTAGAATTGAAACCTTTTCCAATGGATTTAAAGTAAGTTTTTAATGTTCTAAGATAATTTTCTAGTAATTATTTCAAATACATTTTATTTTAATAAAAAAATCATAATAATCGTTTGAGAGTAAATGTGACAACTATAATTTACAATATTGGATAAATTCTTTGTGTATATTCTAAAAACATCATGAATTGTTTTTTATGGAATGTGAGGAAAACCCTCTTAGGAAACATTGTATGATACATATCACAACAATAATGGAAATATTTAAAATGTAAAATAATAAATTATTAGAAGAATACATAATTTAACCAATTTATTATTCAAAATGGTTTATAATAGTTCATATATTTCCCAAATTTTTCTGTCTGACTGTTACAAAGGATAATGAAAATTAATTAATTCCCAAGATATTATAAATTATTTGTAGAGTTTGAATTGAATATAGAAAACTTTATTAGTTCATAAGAATATAAAAATTACAATACCAATATTTGACCAAATAGTGAAATTTTGTTATGAAAAACACATTACTACATTTTATATGGATTTATAAGAATTTTTTTGTGAACATTCTACCTGAGTCGTAGTAAAATAATTCCTAAACCTATAACTATGGTACATTTTCTAACATATGAATAACCTTTTTATTATGTAATACTCTATATTTTATGATGTCTACCTAATATAATTAAAGAATGTATTGAGGTATTTCTCTAAAATTTCATTAAATTTGGAAATTTATTTGATCACTATTTATAATGTGTGGATAATGAAATTAAAACTAGTATAAAAAACAATATTTTATTGATTATTTTCATTTTTATTACATGATGTAGAAAATAATTTTTCTTAGATGTGTAATTTTGGAAAATTAAACTCTGGTTTATAAATATATAATTGAATTTATCGATGTATTTCCATTGCCATATTTTGTTAAAAAATAATAGATTTAATTTAAAACATGAATTATTTTTTTACATTCTCATCATGGATTTTTATATAACTTATTTTTGGCATTCAAGATTAATATTAATATTTTTTATTTTTTATGATAATATAAAGAATTATTTTTGATGATATAAATTTAATTTCTCAGCAATACCGTGCAAACAATCACATAATTGGGGCTTTGAATTCAAGTTATTAATTAATTTTTCATAACATTATATTAGAGTAATTTTGTCTCATGAAAATGGAATAATACAAGATATTATTTATTATTATTAAAGAACACTAGAAAAATATCAAAAAAAAAACTATACAACCACTGTAACGTAGTTTTAGTTAATAGATTTTACTTAATTAAATTTAGATCATATATTCAGGGTTCTTTGGTGATATTTTTCCCTGACCATGTGGCCTATAAGTACATGATGAAGAAGGGTGAAGAAAATCCATGGATAGTGATATGGATTATATTTATATAAGAGTTTTATTAGGATATTGGAAATAAAATAAGAGCTTGAAATCAAGTGGAAGATGACTAGAGAATGATGACCCATATATCCAAGCTAGAAAATCAATATAAGAATCATATTAATTACTTAATTCTTGTTTAATTGATTTATTTAATTGATCTCATTGTACCATGGTATATTGACATTGTATGTTTTATGGTATCTTTTCATTTTTGTAAATATAAATCCAAACAAAATACTTTGAACTGAATCCAAATTTTATGTTTGGGATGATCCATATCAATTGATGGTCTATAATGAAAAATTATTAGGATTGTTTTTCATGAATGTATTGTACAATATCAAATATATTTTTCCATACATTATAATATAGATACCATTTTGGACATAAAATAATTTCTATCATAGAAATAGAATGAGGAATATACCAATCCAGAGTATATAAATACGCCCATTGGTTTTTTAAGAAATATTCTCCATTCCAATTCATTGGAATACATATCAAAGTGAAAAGAAATTAATCAAATAAAAATTATTTTTTTTAATACCTGATGTATTGTAATAGATTTTAGGGGTCCCTTTCATATTTCATTTCGATATTTGTACACCTTGTTATATGAAGACTATGATTCAATATTGGTGGATGCTAAAGCCACCAAAAATGATGATTCCAAAAATCATTATTTCAATGTTTAATATATATTTTAGATTTATAATCCAATTAGAAATAAATAGTGTCCAAGGATTCAACTTTTAAAATTATATTTCTTTATTCCTAATGTAGAATGATCGGGTAATTGCATATGATTCACATAAATTCGAAACTCATGAGTTTAATTACCCTACACATGATTTGGAACTAGATACTATTTTAAAAAAAATCATGGAAACAAATGTATGGTGTAAAATGTGCAATATATACTGACCAAAAAATATTAATGTATATATTCACTCAGAAAAAATTAAACATGAGACAGAGGAGATAGCGGTAACTAATCAAGGATTATGATTACACAATTCATTACCATCTGAGAATGAAAAATAAAGTGGTGGATGCTTTGAGTCCAAAAAGTAATGTTATATTAACCATGTTACATTTGTAACAAGATCCATTGATTAAATATTAGATTAAATTTGTAATATACTTTGTCGATGTAATAAATTTAACTATTTTGTTTCATGTATTAGTAAAATCATCTCTATCAAACAGAATTGATTAATCGCAGAAGGAAGATAGTGAGTTGAAGAAAAAGGAAGAGTTGGTTCAGAAAGGTATGCTTCCTAATTTTAACTTTAAAATTGTTTTTTCTAGGATCGGAAAGTGATTATGTGTGCCTTGAGATTCACAGTAGAAGAAAGAGTTGTTATGTGATCTCATAATTCTCTTTTTTCAGTTCATCTAGGTTGTACTAAGATTTATAGAGATCGTAGAGAGTATTGATGGTGGGATGAAATGAAAAGAGATATTGCTGATATTACTGTGAAGTGTTTGAATTTTCTATAGGTTAACGAAGAGTGGCATTTACTAAAAGGGATTCATTGTCCTTTAACTATGACAGAGTGGAAATGGGAAAACATGTCCATGGATTTCATTGTGGGATTACGAAAGACATATCGAGATAATAATGAAATCTGGGTTATTATTGATCGATTTACCAAATATTCTCCTTTCATTCCTATTCAATATATATTGTCTCCAGATCAACATTTATAGTTGTATTTTAATGTAATAGTATGGTAAAATTTAGTTCCTCTTTCCATTGTATTTTATCCTGATATGAGGTTAACTTATAACTTTTTTAAATGCCTTTAGAATTTGTTGGGTACTGAATTATATTTTCATTCAACTGTTCATCTGGAATCATATGGGCAGTCTAAATGAACAATTCAGACGATGGAAAATATGAAACGTGCATTCTCAATGGATTACCGGATAATTTGGGACCAACATCATTATTTGGTTGAATTTTATTATATAATAGTTTTCATTCTAGTATACAGTTGAGTCTATTTCAGTAATTATATGGAAAGAAGTGTCAAACTCCACCTTTTTGGGATGAAATAGGTTAATGGAAACTGATGGGAATAGAATTGGTAGAATATATGGCAGAAATAGTTAAGTTAATTCTGAAGCACGTGAGAATATATTATAGTAGGAAGAAAAGTTATGCAGATAACAAGAAGAATAATGTTTCTTTTATGGTAGGTGATCATTTATTTCTCAATGTTTTCCATGGAAAAGTGAGACGTGTTTTGGTAAGAACGGAATGTTTAGAATGAGGTTCATTAGACCCTATGAAATTCTAGAGAAAGATGGTTCATTTACCTACAGTGTGTATTTACTTCCATGTTTTTCTCAAATATAGAATGTTTATCATGTTTCAATGTTAAGAATGTATATGTTGGTTCTATCCCTTATTTTGAGTTTAGAGGTAGTTCAGTTGGATAGAATTTCTGTTATTAGGAACTACATGATTAGATTGATTACCATAGTGTGAAAGTGTTGCGGAATAAGGTAACTCATTAGGTAATGGTTTTTGGAGAATCAATTTCATTGAAGTGGAAATGAGTGAATATGAAAATTCAATGAGGGATATATACCCCCACTTATTTGATATGTGAAAAAATACTGGTGACACTATTCCAATAAGGGGGATGATTTTAACTTCCTAAGTAAATAAATAATATAATATTTTAATATTTATTAATATTTGTTAATTAAATACAAATTTTTCGTTAATGGGGATATTATGTTCGATGGTGTACCCGACACACAATAATGGGTTTTTCAGAAATCTCATGTTGCACACAAGGATTAGTAATACTGAAAAATATAATAATAATATTAATTTAAATGGTAGTTAAGGCCTAGTCATTTTATTGGAGGGAATGATCATAACTAACTAAATTATTATGATACATGTTTGTTATATGTCTTTACATTTATCTAATATATTTTAGAGGCTAACGACGATAATCAATCTGATTTTAAGCCTGAAATACTCTAATATTCTATAATTGTCATTTTACAGCCTTTTGATGGAAATCCTCTTTTTAAATATATTTTTGTCCCTTTTATATGTCATGTTAGAAAAATAATATTATTCATTAGAATCAGGACATAAAAATTTACATGGTATGAAATTTTGGATTTTTTTGTTAATGTTCATTTTTTAATAAATAGTTAAAAATACTTCATTTTAATTCAAAACATCCTTTTAATCTAATTTATTTATATCGTATGATAATCTTATTAAATGGTTTTAAAGTGTAATTGGGTTATATTTTGTCATTTAATCCAATTTTTGTCATTGGATGTTATTTTACTTTGAAATGTGACATAAACACATGCCAATCATTTTGTAGATTTTACTTATAAAAAATCTGCTTTTTAGTATTGATAAAGGAAATTAAATTTTAATTAATTAATGATACTTCTATATTTTTAATTTGGTAAAATATTTATCATTTTTTGAATTTGTAATATCAAAATTAGCTTTGGGTGATTATTTTGTATTTTTCGAAAAACATTCAATCTTTTATGAAAAGCGAAAAACCCTACATATTAGTTAAAAATTTACATTTTCATTTAAATGAAAATTTACCACATCATGTAATTGAATTCCAAAAATCTAACAAACATGTTCTTCATCAGTATGTATAATATGGTTCAACAATATGAATATAATTTTTTTGAATAGCAACTTATGATTTTTATTTACTTCGGTTAAAGGTAAATAGGGTAATTCAATGTAAAAATAATATTATAATAATTTACAATTACATTCACACATGTCCTGACCCTATTGGATGAGTCATGGCTGAACAATAAAATACATGGGTGAGATTTTTGGCATTTGAAAGCCATTTGGTAAAGATAATGACGTTAATAACTTTTTATTTTAAGTAAAAATAAAAATATCAAAAACATGTATTGTTTTGCTAAAACATTTCTAATATGGTGTTATATAATTGATATATTTGACTATAAAAAGTCATTATAATGCTAAAAAAATTCTTACATCATGGTATTTTATTTATAAATTTTAGACATCTGATAGATACTTTTATTTTTGACACAACAATGATGTAATTATCACATCGTTAATTAATGTTTTAAATAAACTATATTTTAAATATTGAAATAAATTTATTTTGAAACTTTTTAGGTCATCCACGAATTTTATAGATTATTATTACTTGTTATATTTTAATTTATGAAGGTTTTTAGAAATAATGAAGTTGAATTGGATTTTTTTAAAAGTCATGATATGAATAGTAAAAAAATTGACATAAATTAGTTTTTAAATCAATTATTATTTTATTAAATGATAAAATAGTCCTAAAAAACAATATACATCCAAATGATATATTTGATGATAAAATATTGTTAATGGTCCATTTTGGGTAACTTCTCATTTAATAGTGAATATATTAACCATATAGTATGAATATACAAGAAGACATTGTAAAAGGAAGATAAGTTAACAAAGGGATAAATAAAAATGATAAGGAATGAAAAATAACAAAAACCTATCCAATAATTATTGGATTATTTTAGTTCGACTAATATCCATATTATCATCAAATTTTTTGAGTTTTGGACCTTTTGATACAAAAAGTCATTTTATAATAAAATTATTCTATCAATTATCCCTAAATAACCCCTCATCCCTCTTATAAATAGAGACCACTTCTAACACATTACTCACACCTCTAAAATCCAATGGATCATCCATAATCTGACCAAGTATGCTCCCAACATCTCTATCTTCATCCTAGAAGTATTACCATAGGTAGAAGGCACTTCATGAAATCTTTTTTTCCAACCAAATGGAGTTACCAGATTTAAAAATAATGCCTTCCCTCTAGTTCACTTCTTTTAGTTTGCTTCTTCACTCCTTGTTCTATTATAATTCAATGTTTTAATAAAAAAATGTATCATAAATATAATACATTTTTTATGAGAAGGATTCCAACAAATCATATACACACACCCATCTAATAGATACAAACATATTGTTTCTCTATACGGTGAACTGCTACCTCACAAAATGATCATTATTCAATTATCTACTACCACCTATTATGGCGGTCATTATAATGACACAGTATTTATATGTGATATATATATATATATATATATATTATTTTTATATTGTTTTATTAAATCTTTATATTTCATTTATAACATAACTTTATTGTTTCCATAATGGGTAAATACTATAATTTCATTTGAGGAAGGGCAGACTACCTCCCCTTCAAAGTTATATGAATAGTTCTTTCTATATGCAGAGCATATAAATAATGGAATTCATGAAATTATATATTATAATGGAATAAAAATATATCAGTCTATCCTTATTTTTTCATTCCATTAAATACAAAATATAAATGAATGTAGCCTTCAGGAGTACCTAAAGCTAACTATCCCCATGAACAATGTATTTAATTTCTTATCTCTAAATGTTATGTAATCATATTAATACATATATATACATGATATATATTCTATATATGATATATAAATAATTAATATCATTCTGTAGATAATGTAATTATTACTAGATATTGAATTTTTAATTATAATAAGTTCATTGGTTACTCAAGTACCAAATATCAACAAAATGACCATTATTAACTTATATAATTATATAATGTTTCAAACATGGTAATAATTGATATAAAATGAATAATAAACTACAAAACGGTTCTGAATATATAATTTATTAGCTTTAGTTAATTAATTTGGATATTAAAGAATGAACGATTGATGTTGGGAACATGGTAAGAGACTTCGTCTCAATCACCTTTAAGTGAGGCATACATTGATTTAAAAACAAATTTCTTTTATACAATGTATAGACACCACTGACTATTAATTTCATTCAATCAGAATCATTTTTCTATGAAGTGTTTTACTAAACCACAAAAATAATGTTAATTTTTAATGTACGTGACACCAATGACCTTTCTACCATCATGAGTATTATTTAATATTTGGCTTCTTTAACAAGACGAAATGTTTTAAAAAGGTAAATAAATAACATATACTCTTTTTATGTATTATGGAATAGAAAGTGGTTCTAATAATGGATTGAATATGGAAATATATTGAATTGTTATATAGTGATTGCAATATGAATGTTTTATCTTTCCATAATGCTTTTTCATGTGATATGATTATGTTATGGTTCTTTGACAATGTTTTCAAATACATGTGTTTCTGTGATAAACCTAGGGTGGGTGAGCCTGAGATAGCTCTTCCATGGACTAGGAAACGTGACAGAGGTAATAATTACTTATTCTCGTAATATATTTTAGGAAATATACTATGGTGGGTATTCCAAACTTAACTCCCTCCATAGTAGTTAAATCTACTATGTATGTTTGATATGAATTCCATAAGATTACTTTATGATATATGATTTCTGTGTGTTATTCATAAATCTTATGATTTCATGAGGAATGTAAATGAGCTCTTGTTTTGAGTGTATTGATAAACTGATGATTTATTTCTTTATTTAATAACATATACTGATCTATTTATGCTCATCCCTCATTTTTTTTGTAATTTTTTTCATATGGTATAATGCAAGGTATGAAATAGTAAGTTTTCATGAAGATTTATATCAAGAAGGCAATAATTGTTTTCTTTTAAGAATTTTAATTTTATGATAAATATGAATAATGAGTACAACTATCTACATGGTAATATTTGAGATGTATTGTATTATTTATGGCCATATTCTCTAAAACTCAAATCCTGAAAAGAGCCTCAATGGGAATTATTAACATGATTCTAGATTTTATAATGTTTAATGTCGGGTCTTTATACCAAACTCCTAGGTTATTCCATAATTTCATTAATAGTAAAATTATTCATTTCTTGAGAAGATAAAACAAAAGAAATTGGTGAGCTCAAAATCTCAGTAAGGGTTACCAAATAGCAGAAGATATATAATCATTACTCATGTTGAATAAATAAAACTTATGCCTTTAACAAAAACATGACCACATTATGGCAGGAATAAGAGTTGAGTTTGTAATGGAACAATAATACATAATCATGGGTATTCTACTAGTTGAATAACAACATGAAATATCAATGCAGTTTTCAAAATGAGGGAATTCATAATTAGGGTCATCATCACCATACATTCATGGCCTAATTCCAAGACCATAAATATTCATTTTGTCAAGTCCGTGGGCCAAGACCGTAGTTTGACTCATGAGAACTACTAATTCACTAAGTGGATATAGTGGGCCCCACTCAAATACTTCTATTTTTAATTAATTCCTCATATGAATGTGGAAAAATATAAATAACATGTATATTTATATTCAAACAAATATATGAATTGTAAATAAAATTTCCCAACCATTAAGCATAAACACTATCCATTCAATGTAAATTGGTGAATGATTTTAAGATAAAACAAAAAAAATAACATAAACCATTAAATTAAATATTTTATATGATACCACGAAATATGGTTCCATATACTACATAATAATCAACAATATTGTTGATATTGATGAAGATACTATTAAAAATCATCGAATACATCATGAGATAAAAACTGTTTTACTTTGAATATAATAGTAATTTTAGAAAAATATTTGTATAAAACCAGAAGTGAAGTATGATAATGTTTTCATAAAAATACGAGTCCTTTTATAAAGATAATTGTTTTCAAAAACAGTTTATAGGGTGCCCATTAAAATAGGTTATATGTTTTTAAATTCTCTTGAATCGGGCTTGTATTTCATATTTTTTAAAATGTTGTTTTTAAAATGTTTTACAATCCATAAAATAATGAAGGATTATGATTGGTGTAAATATGTAAAGAAATCACACAAAATTAATTGTGAGTACATAATAATAAACAATACATCCATTGTGGTAATTAGAAAATTAAAAAAACCCAAATGGAAATTGACGTTTGGGTGAAAAAAACATACCTTATGCCTAAATGTGTTCTGCTTATGAACATAAGGACTTTGAATATAAAATTAACCTTATGAATTTCTTATTTAAGAACCTGTTAGAAATATATTTAGTTTATCATATTTTTTTTGTAATTTTATGTATTTATAGTTAAGTTTTTATATTGAATTTTGTCATTCAAGAGTGTTTTTTGTATTGATATATTAATTGGTAAACTTGTATTTATGTAATTGAGTTCTTGTGGAATGGATGTAAATCACCAGAATTGATATTTCGTAATATTTATGAACATACATCAGTGTTAATAGTCATTTCTATCATTTTGTTACATGTAAATATAATGAATCATTAGATGAAATAATAATGCAATTCAATTAAATTGTTATTGCATTATTTTATTATTAGGAACTAAATTTGTCATATGATTTATTAATACCTATGTATACAGGTTCATGAATATTAATAAGGTTAAAACACATATGTTATAGTCTGTTTAAACTGTAAAAATGGTTTCATGACCCGTAATGAAGGGGAATTCGATGAAAGAAACATCATAGTCTATGAATGATATAAATTAGAACCTCATGGTTGTTGATTTTGATTATAAAATAAAAGGGAATGATTAAGAAAATTGATGATGGTTCTTTGAGCACAGGATATAATTAGAGTATAAAGTTGATACGTGAGGTATCAGGGTAATTTGGATAGAGTATATGTGGTGATGATTACCAAAAAAAAAGAAAAATTTAAATAAAACTAAATGAGAAAAGGGTTTTATATCAATTGAAATAACCTCCTTGAGAACCTCCTAAAAGGAATGATTTTTGTCTTTTTTCAAGAACAAGAGAATCCTGGAAATGGGAAGTGACTAGGGAATGTTATTTGGGTAGAACATGGATAAGATTCAAGGCTTAGAGGAGTCTATTGAATAGGAAGTGAGGGGGGGTTTCATAGTGGAGGAGAAGAATGATTTTTGAATATTTTATTCGTTATATTATTAATTCTATCAGGACAACCATTAGTTTTTTTAATGTGACCCCAAATAGTAATATCTGGATGTTTGTTCGAACAACGTGGACTTTACATCACTTATGATGTCATAAATTGTGTATTTAACTAATTATTTTTATATACGGTATTTTAACGTATTTCACTATTCATTTAAAATCCAAGATTTTCAGAAAAAATCCCAAAACTTCACCCCTATAATTTTTCAACATTTTGAATTCAAAATTGAACTCCATTTTCCAAAAATATCTAAATATTTTTAGTTAAATTTTCAAATAAATTCATAGTTATTTAAAAAAAATTACAATTTTAATGTTATATTTAGTTTTATATCACATTAAAAATTGATTAAGAAATCATTATCTTTGTACCTTAAAAAATAAAATAAAATCATTTATTACTATTCACAAGGTTTATATTTTTATTCATATTAATATTCATAATAGTATGTTACCAGTCACCAAAAATCATGTTTGTTCTATCAAACTCTTAATTACATACTAATCACTACTCTAGATGATTGTTTTTTCAAAATTCATAACATAGTTGAGGAATTGTTGTGTATAATGGATAAATAATAAAATATTTTGTCTAATAGGGACATAGTGTTTAATGCATTCAATGTTTATGTTCAAAACCTTTGTGTGTGACATTATCCCCTCCTTATAATAATTTTATCCTCAAAATTCACAACATGTTACTTAAAAAGATTAAGGTATGTCTTTAACATAATCTCCTTAGGTGCCCATGTCGCTTCCTCCATCTTATGGTTCCTCAGAATAACCTTTTCTAGATGAGTCATCTGAATTCTCAATACATGTTCTCTATTATCATGAATCTTGATATGCTCTTCGCAATAAGACAGATCGGGCTCAAGTTCTATTTCCACATAGTTGAGTAAATGTGTTGGGTCTAGCATGAATTTTTATACCATTTATATATGGAACACATTGTAAACATTGGAGAAACGTGGAGGCACTACCAACTGGTAATAGAAAGCTCCAATTAGATCCAGAATTTCAAAAGGTATGATGTACCTGGGTTATAATTTTCCCTTCATACCGAATCGTATAATACCCTTCCAGGGAGATTCATTTTTGAAAACATGTTCCCCTTCTTGAAATTCTAAATCCTTATTTAGGTTATCCACAGTGGTATTTTCCAACATTTTTCAATTTTGACATGGGTTTGGATAATTTTCACCTTTTCTGTTGTTTCCTCAACATGTTATGGGCCTATAAATATTCATTAACCAACATCAAATCATAATGTAGTTGTATAACAACTCTTTCTATATAATTCTGAATACAAATCCATCTAAATACATGAATGAAAGATATTTGTAATGGGAAAATTCCATGATAGGTAAATACTAATCCAACATACCATGAAAGTCATGTGATCACAACATCAACATGTCTGTCATTGTTTGAATATTCCGTTCGGATTTTCCATCTTTTTGTGGGTGGTATGAATAATTCAAACAATGATCAGTATCTTGGTCCTTATGAATACTTTCTCAAAATTGTGATGTAAAATAGGGGTAATTATCAGAAAAAAAATGATAAGGTTATACCATAATGTCTTTAAACATTATTAATATATAGTCTTTCAAAACGTTCATGTGGTAAATCTTCTCTTAAAGATAAAAATGTGTTTATTTTGTATATCGATCAAAAATGACCCATATCACATAATTATTTCATGGATTCTTTGGTATCCCCATGACAATGTACATCATAATATCATCCCATTTCCACATAGGTATAAAAATTGGTTGCATTACGCCTCTGGGATGTTGTCTTCCACCCTTCACCTGTTGAGAAACCAGACATCTTAATACATAATAAGAAATCTCCATCTTCGTGTTTTCCCAGCAACAAAATTCCCTTAAATATCTCTACATAATTTTGATACCAGAGATTATAGGAAAATTTAGGCTATGATAATCATTCAATAGTTCTCTCATTAGATCATGAATAGTATAAATGAAAACCATATTTCTGAATTTCAAATTCCCAACTTCGTAAATGAATTCAATCAACATCCCATTATTTAGGATGTAATTTGCATTTAAAACTCATCATCATTAGACTAAAAACGTTTTATCATTTATAGTAAATATATTTCGGAAACCATTTGAAAAAGCTGTTATGTGTTACCTCCCTTGATAATTCCCATATTAATCATTAATAGATCCATGAACATATGATCCCTTTTAACTCTCATATTGTTCATATTTCAGTTTTCCTTTATACTCAAATCATCTGCAACTTTATTTGCCTTCTCAGGTGGTAGTGTATTGTGAAATCATAATCCATGAGTAGATCAATCCATCTCCTTTGAATCATGATTAGTTCATTTCTGCGAGAAGATTTATTTCTAACTCTTATGATCGGTATATATCTCATATTTTTATCCATAGAGGTGATTTCTCCAAATCATGAGAGTGAATATTATAGCTTCTAACTCTAGAATGTGAATGTGATAGTATTGTTCACGAATTTTTAGCTTCCTAGATTCCTATGAAATCACTCTATCAATCTGCATATGGACACATCCATGTCCTTTCTTTGATATGTCACTATATATCATTATACATCATTCCGTGGTAGATGATTCATGATTGTATACTTCATTAATATTCTCTTTAATTCATTAAAAAATTCTTCAAATTACATTTTCCATTCAATATTTAACCCTTTTCATAGGAACATGGTCAATGGGTTGGTTAAACTGGTGATGTTCTGAACGAAACGTCGAAAATAACATATTAATCCAATAAAACTACATAATTCATCTATGTTTGTTGGTAACTTCCATTCTTGGAAAACCATTGTATTCAAAGGATAACAAAGTATTCCATACATATAGATAATGTCCCCTAGATATGAAACTCATTTGAACCTAAAATCACTATTTCTGAACATCCTAGATAATTCACATCTTCAAAGAGTCTACAAAATAATGCACAAGTGATTTTCATGATCTTCATATATATTAGATTGTACCAGTATTTCATTAATAAACACCACAAGAAGTCATCAATATATTCCTTGAAAACAATATTCCATATATCCATTAAAATATATGATGCATTATTTAGTCCAAATGGAATCACTGTAATCTCGTAATGCCCATACATGACTCAGAATGCTGTTTTTGGAATGTCTTCCTTCCCCACATGCCACTTATGATATCCAGATCAAATATCAATCATCATAAAATATTTATCTCTAGGAAGTGGACCATATAAATCATCAATGTGAGGTAGGGGATACCTTTTCATTATTTTTATTGCATTGATCTACCTGTAGTCAATGCACATCCTCATAAACCCATCTTCTTTCTTAATGAAAAGAACATGGGCTCCCCATGGGCAAACACTTGGTAAAATAAATCCTTTATAACTCAATTCCTCTGTCTTTTTCTTCATTTACCCTAACTACACATTGGCCATTCAATAAATTTTCTTTCATATGGGCCATTAATGAAGAATTAAGTCAATGGAAAACTTAATTTCCCACTCTTTCGGATGTCCATGTAAATCCTTTAGAAAAATGTCAACATATTGATGCGCAATAGGTTCATATTCTATATGAACATTATTTTCCTCAGCCATAGTTATTTTATTCCCTTCCTACCTAATAATTGAATTCAGTAGAGCTAATAGGGGTGGATGTAGATGAGAATTATATTGTGATGTTTCTACCCTAATGATAAGGGATTCAACATCATCCTCAAAAATTGTGTCCTCCTTCTTCAAGAAATAAAGTTTTGCATCATGGTTCAAAATAAAATCCATACTGAGGAATATATAAATTTTAATCTTGTGTATGACAATAGAATTAGCAAATAACACATGTTAATATGCCAAAATGATGTCTTCCTGACACAACTTTTATGCAATGTTACATCCCTTAAATGTTTTGAATGAATATTCCCTTGTAAAATAAAATTGGAAATATATTATTTTATTTAAAAAATGGGAATATATGAAAGAATATGATAACCCATAATCAAATAAAACATGGTCTATGTTTGATGAAAGGATTAATGTATCTACTACCACTTCATTAGGAATATCAGCCTTTGCAGTTGTGATCACATATGATAGGCCTTACTCCCTTGGCCTTCTTTGCGGAACTCTTCCCAGACGCATAAAATATCCATATTCATAATGTCCCATCTTACAAAAATTGTATCGCTGAACATTGGTATATTCTTTCTTCCTTTTACAATCTTGATATAGGTGGAGTTTTTCTCCAAACATGTAACAGACTCACATTCCCATCAAGAAGGTGCTATGGTGTTTCTTCCCACAATTACTGCTGGAATTAAGTACAACTCATCCCTTCTTCCCCATATTCTTATTTATTTTTCTTAAGATTTAATCACCCCTATTCTTCTCTTATTTTGTTTTAATTTCATCGGAATAATAAAATTCCATTTTTCTTGATAATAGTTGAGACTATATCTTCATTTGACGAGAAACATTGGGTGATTTGAGCCTTTAGGAGGAACGGTTTTAATCCTTCAAAGAATAGATAAATTATTATCCATGTATTACTTATGTAGTCCATATAATTCCATTCATTCCTTGTAAATTTTCCTTCATACATGGAAACATTTTCATCCTCCTTCTGCCTCAGATTCAAATATTACCTCACCATATTTGCTCGTTGTTCACGAGAGAAATAGTTTTATTGGAATAGTTCCTTAAAATCCCACCATTAAATCTCTTATATTTTTACTTCCTCCTCAGTGTATTGTATTAATGACCATAATTGATTCGCATCTCCCAATACATGATAAACTTCCATGAAAACCTTTTCTCTTTCGTTACATCCCATAGCTAGAAATATCTACTCTACGGAACATATCCATTGCTCTTCTAAAAACAGGTTTATAGTCCCATTGAATGATTGATGTTGTTCTCACATAAAAAAATTTATCCTAGATCCTCCACATGGTGGATCGAAATTCTCCATATGGGTAAGGATATTATTAATAACCTGAGTATGTTTTCCTAGTATAGTTATATGTTTATCTTCACTACTGACAACACCCGATCCAACTACATTATCTTGCATTGGAGGGAAATACCTACAAGGGAAAAGTGCATTCATGCAGTTTACCTTCCTTACAATATGATACATTTCTAAATAATTGAATACTTTGTACTAGTTTGTGAATCATAAACTATAATCTCAATGTTGGAAAAAATTACATTTAATAAATCAAAATTCATTACATAGCTGATCTCTTAATCATATACCCAGTGTCTCTGAGGAAAATATTTCATTTAAATCATTCATAATTGTTTCCCATGAAAATGATAATTATCCAAAACAAATACCCTAGGGGTGTCTACACCATGATAGTAGAAATACCCGTTGTCATGTACCAGGATACCTTGGGTCAAGCCCAAAATTTCTTTTCTGTGTTTTCATTCATATTTACATCTATTCCAAATCCACCTATACCTGTTTGTATCCCATCATGGATTTATTTTCGTGATGTATCCACATAATCAATTCCATACCAAAATTATAGGACATTCATTTATATTGGTCAAAAAAATACTACCTTAGTGTTATATACTATAATATACATTTTCTAATCTAGTTTCAATGTTTTCTATTAAAATTTCATTGATACCAACTATGAGAACCCACCCCTAGTAGCCTGGAATTGGTGAATTATTTAATTACCTTATCAAATAATCATGGAATATGCATCCCAATGTAACATGATGTTTAGTATTATTGGAAAAAAGTTACCCACATAAGTTCAACATTCTTACATGAAAAGAAAAACAACATAGAAACTCATTTGGGAACATCCATTACCCCTAGGTTATTTTAGTATTTCATTCATAATATAAATTTTCATATCATGAGAAAATGAAAAATAAGAAATGGGAGAGCTCCAACACTCAGTAAGGGTACAAAAATATATATATATAAACATTAGGAATGATTAATAACTAAAAGCAAATACCTTTAACAAAATCATTACCCCATTATAGATGGAATAAGAGATGAGTAAGTAATTCCCTAATAAAACAAAATCATTGGTATTTTAATAGTAAAATAAATAATTTAACAATCATTAATATTTTCATAATTAGTGAAACCATATTGGATAAATCATCACCATACTGTCAATTCCTCATGCCAAGACCATAAATAATCATTTGGTCAAGGCCTTATGCCAAGATCGTAGTTTGTCTCATGAAAAATATTGATGCACCCATGGGATTTAGAAGGACACACCATACTCTTTATATGTATAATGAATTCCTAATATGAATGTGGATAAATATAAACATCATAAAAATTCATATTGAAACTAATATATGAAAGTTTAATAACATTCCCTGAACATTATGCATAAACAATATCCATTCAGAGTCAATTGGTGAATGGTTTTCAGATTGCACATCCACATTAAAATTAATCATAAATAATTGAATTAAATATGGTAGATGATAAAATGAAATACTAATCCCAATAATACATAATAACCAACAAGAGTGTTGAGATAGATAAATATACACCTATAAAATCTTCAAGAAATTCAGGAGATAAATACCCTTTTACATTGAAAATCACTGTTCTTTAGGAGGAATATTTGTATAAAACCATAAGATAAGTATGATAATATCTTCATAATAAATTGAATTATTTTATAAATATAATGGTTTCCAACAACAAATTATATGTTTCCCTTGAAAATCGATAAAAATTTGAGAAATTTCCTTGAATCCGTATTTTATTTCAGAAACAATTTTGTAAGTTCCATTTAAAACGTGTAACCGTCCATAAAATAAAGCAGGGTTATTTATAGTCTAAATATACATAATAAAGAAACAGAATTTAATAGGAGTACTTAACAATAAAAAATATTTTTTTGAGGTAATTGGACAATAAAAATTACTCGAATGAAAATGGAGTTCTTGGAGGAAAAACCATTACCTTATGTCTGACTATAATATGCTCATGAACTTATGGTCTTAGAATATGAAATTAAAGGTAATAATAATTTATTTTAGAACCAATATTAAATTTATTTAGTTTATCATAACACTATTGAGTTCATTTATTAACTTATTGATATGTTTTTATATTGAATTCTATCATTTCCAGAATGTTTTTTTCATGATTTTCGTAATCACTTAATTTGTTTTAAAGTAATATAGTTCATGTGGAATGATTGTAAATTTAAAGAATAAAATTACATATTATTTATTAAAATTCATAATTGTTAATGTTCATTTATATAATAAGGTAAAAATGAAATAGTATGGATCATTAGATGAATTTTTAATGAAATTTATTTATATTATTTTATCGGTATTTTGATTATTAGGAAATAAATTGATCATATAATTTAATAATATTTTATTATACTAGTTAATGAATAATAATTAGGTTATAATACATATATTATTGTATAGTTAAACTATATAAATGTTTTTATGACCAGTAATTATTGATAAATTGAAGGACGAAACTTCATTATCCACAAGGGTTATAAATTGGAATCTCATGGACGTTGATTTTGTTTATAAAATAAAATGTGGAGAGTATGAATATTGATGATGGTTATTACATCACAAGATATTATTCTATTATATAAATGATAATGGAGTTATCATTTTTATTCGGATAGTGGAGGGGGGAAAGGATAACAAAATAAGATAAACTGAAATAAAGCTAAATGAAAAAGAAGGGTGCTTTACCTCTTGAAATAACCTCCCTGAGAACCTCCATAAGGAAAGTAGTTTTGGACTTTTAGAAAGACCAAGGGCGTCTTGTACATGGGGAGTGACTAAGGAAGGGTATTTGGGAAGAATATCTGGGAAGAATAATTTGGAGATTCATGACTTTGAGGTGTAAAAGAAGATGGAGTGAGGGGGGTTATTTAGTGGAGGAGATGACTAAATTTGGAATATTTTAATCATTATTTTATTAATTCCCTCAGGGAAAACAATATTGGTTGTTCATGTGACCCCTAATAGTAATACATGAACTCCAGTTCGAACCATGTGGTCTAGCCACACTTATGATTTCATAAATAGTGAATTTATCTAATATTTTTTATACGGTTTTTTCTATATTTCATTATTCATCCAAAATTTAGGAATTTAAAAAAATATATGAAAAATTCACCCGTACCTAGTTTCAAGATGTAACATATAAAAATGAACTCCTTTCTTCAAAAATTACATTCTAAATATCAGTATTTTATTTTTTAAATATATCATATTTAATTCGAAAAATGCCAATTTAAAAGGTATAGTTATTTTTATATCAGAATGAAAAATTAATTATGATCTCATTTCCTTTTTACTTTATGAATATAAAATAATTTCATTATTTACTGCTCATAAAGTTCATAAAACTATTCATATTAGTATTCATAACACTATGATACTATTCACCCAAAATCATGATTGTCCAATCAGACTCCAAATGACTTAGTGATTGCAAATCTAGATGACTATTTTTAGAAATGCAATACATAGTTGAGGAACATTTGTGTGTAACAACTAGATTATATAATTTGTTTTCTTGTGCAGACAGAGGGTTTTATGCATTCAATATTTATTTTCAAAACCATGTTGGGTTACAATGACCCCCCATTCCAATGTGGGTTTCATTTAATTGCTAAACATCCAACAAGGGAAAATGAAACAGTAAAAACACAAAACATTTAATGAATCAAATGGTTTAGAAATGAATTTATTCCCAATGGTGTTACCTACAATGAATATCCCTTTATAAAGAACAAGTTACGACTCATCATAATGACACACTAACAGAAGTTTATATGTATAAAACCAATAATCTAAGAAATTTCCATATAAATGAAAACCTATGGTAAGTGATTGTGCTTTCGTTACATGGAATCAAAAATATGAAACCTAAAATACCCATACATAAGGGTTTTAAACTGAATGCACAACTATTTTTTCCATTTCCAAGACCACTAAATTTAGGGCCATTTAATATTTAGTCATAAAAAATACTAATTCGAAGCATCATGTAACATGTAAAACAAAAATATATGTGATTAAGATAACATCCCAATAAAAAACCATGAAATTTTCATAAATCATCATTTTAAAACATTATCTATATTTAGATATCCCATAATATATAGTTAATTAAGCAACTAAATTCCATTTTAATAGACAAAGTGACCAATAAAGGACCCATCAAGCCAGCTTGGGTTCTATAGAATGAATCCCAATAGTAGTCGATCAAATATAAACGTTTTCAAACACAAAAATGGGTCATTTCATAAGATAAATTCCCCCAACTATCCCACATGGGTCTGGTTTTAAAATTTATAAACTAACTAATTCGTTTCAGATTAAAAACAAACAATATTTCATTCAAAACATTATTTTAATAAAGAATGTCTTTACATTTAATATGGGTTAGCATTTCCTAATTCAACAAACACATATAAACATCTTGGATTTAAAATTGGATCCCAAAAATCAATACAAATAATATTTTTGAATATAACATGATTAATTTTATAATGTTCTGGTTATAAGGATTTCCATCTACCAACCTACAAAAAACCATAAATCATTTTAGTTTGGAACTGTTATCCCATTTACAATATAATTATCCCATTTCTTGATTTATTATTTACTAAAATTTAAATTTTAATAATTTTTCTAAACATGTATTCATCTTAAATTATGGTTCAAATAAATGGGTTATTATTTCATCATTATAAAGTGTCCACATACCTTAAAACAAAAAATTGCTTCTTGTCCTAATTGAAACCTTTTAAAATCATCTCATTCAACAAATTTCACATTTAAACACTACTGGAAAGATGTCAGAATTGGTAACAAAGAACAATGATTTAACATAATATCATGTCATATAAACACTAAAACATGTTATATAAATAAGCAAGCTACAGAATAAAAGTCATGTCATGACATAAAATAATAATTATACAAATGAAACTACATGGAATGACACATGGATGACATGTTAATACCTATATTCCAAAAATGTTGCATGAAATGATTCATCCATGATGAAGTAAGATAAGGTTATAAATATAATTTGCTCATAAATTAATAAGTAGAAAAAATTATACCTGTCACTCAAAGGGAAATCATATAAACTGTAACATCAAACATCACAGGTAATAATTCCATCACATGGACACATGGTCATTTACCCTATGAGTGCTGATCGGTCCAAATAATATCTATTAAAAAAGCACTAACAAAATCACACCCCCCTTAAAACCAACCAAAAATAGTAATAAAAAGGAAAAAATCAACCATTGATACCAACATATAATGTAGTTCCATGTATACCCTCAAACAACTAGCCAGACAGGTGGGTCACATGGCTTCAATAGAGTCTCCATGTACTCAAGAGGATACTAACTAGAAAAAAGGGTCTAAAGATGTAATATGGGGGATTCAATACCCTAATATCAGAGTATAACTATGGTATAATAGAACCAAATAATAGATAACAATGTAGATCGTATGTAACAACTGACAACAATGCAGATAAAGAAGAATATTATAATAACTAAATTTAAGTGTCCAAAGACAGTTCATAAAATTATTAATGTACAATTAATTTTTAAAGCTATAAATTGTAAACATATAACATTATTTATAATTCAAAACAATACTTTACTGATGTAACAAAAAGAATTAAAAAGTCCAAATGCAATCTCCACAAGCATCTTTAGCTCTATTTTAGTTCTTTTATCCTATCTCCTTGGTACAAGAAAAGAACCAAATTTAGGTCCCTTTCTCCTATTGAAATGTAGGTCCACCCAGGTACCCCATGGTAATGGTGGTTTGAGTAGTGTGTGAGCATTAAATCATAGCTGGCATGAACAAATATTGTCTAGAAAAATCAGAACATTACGATTTAAAGGAAATGGAGTTTATGTATATAAAACCATTAACCAAACTGAATAAATATGAAATCACCCATCTAGGTTCTTAAGGGACACATGATGGCTCTACCAGCTTGGGATCATAGCCAAAATATTAGTCTAATCATGTCACTATATATATATTTTATACATACTTACATACACATGTATATTTTATTCATGTAGTGCATCGAAACATAACATGTAGGCATATGACACTAGTCTACCAGCATGTATTCTCTATTCATGGGATATTAAGAATAATATATATATATATATATTAATGGATTGGACTATTATGTAACATGAAGGGAACCAAAAATAGTATATGAGATGATAAGATCTACTAATGGGCTATTAAAAACGACGAATATATATTTGGCTAGAGTAGATTGGGACAAAACTAGCTGGAATCCAACATTAGTGTATGAGATGATTATCTCTACTCATGGAGTAGTAAGCCCAATGTTAAAATTGAATGGGAGTCTTCACCCCCATCACTTAGGATGGAATGTGTTGAAAACGTGTAAACAATATTTATAGATGATGTTACTAAAGACTAATCACCCATATTGATGATTTGGTTAGGTCCCCATTCCTAACACAAGTGTTAGGGAGAATGCGTGTCCTTGATCATCTGGGCCTCCCATACCATCATATCACAACCTCTTTAAAAGGGGAATTTATAACTATCTTAGGGAATGAAAACCACCCACACTTATCACTATTAATCCTTTTAGAAAATTAATATTATCACATTTGTGATTCATTCCATGAGGAAGTACCTCTCATGATTTGCATTTTTCTATTACATTATAACCAATATTAAAATAATAATAAAATGTATAAGTCAATACTTCTTGTTAAATTAAATACCATGATCATTTTATATATAAATCATTATATATCACAAGATAAATTTAACAAAACAGAACAAGGGGCTTGGACTTACCATCCCATGGGATTTTCAATTTAAAACAAGTTTATTCACATTAAGAAAATAAAGTTGTATTTTTTTGTCATTTCATTTAATAGAATTCCATTGTTTATACCAAAACATGTAAAAATAATTTATGAATCTCAATTTCAATGAAATATACATCTTTAAATATATATATAAATGATGATACCATCTTGTATAAGACATACTATAATATCCATTTAACATAGCCATTCGCATATCCAAAACATGTAAAATTAATTACTGGGACTCAAAGGGTCAAAACACAATTTTAATTGTAACAATGATTTTTACTACTAAATAATTTTCATTTAAACTATCTATGCATGATAATTCAGTTCATATTATTCCAAGGGGGTAAAACCTAACTCTCCACAAAACAAGCACTAAAAATGGAAAAGATAAATATCAAAACAAGAATAAACATGATATAAATAAGTATCAATTATTATTTGTATATAAGATGGTGAACCTATGTTTATGGGATTTTTTAATTAAATCATGACATTGTCTATAAAATAAATTCATTTGATCAATTATGCATCATATCCAATTCACCTAAGGGAATAATTTAAAAAAATATAAAACATGAAAAAACATTAATTAAGGATGAGAAGGTATTCAATTTATGATTTATTAAATTTAAGATGAATATGAATGGGACACTACCTCAAAGTGGTTCCAAGTTTAACTCATAGGTTATTAACATCATTTATTATGGAAACATATTGTAGGTTCACAATTGTACTCACATACATTACTATATATATAAACCGCTTAATCTAATGTATATATTCAACTCTATATGAGGGAATAAGTAAAATTAAGATATTTATATACATGTTCTTTGTTAGTTGAGTTAAATCCTTAGAGGATACAAAAAATTCTTTATAAATAAATCCATGGACACAAAATGACCCAATGAATAGAAATTAAATTATGAAAACACAAATTGGATATAAACCCTTTCCTCGGACAATAGTGGAAAACTAAATGAACCCAAAAATCATCGAGTATAGTGGTTAACATAGAAACTAGCACGATGTAGTCCCAATATATTCACCACATTTCCTAACACTAGAGGAAATAGAGAATCTTATTTCTTCCATAGACCTAGTGTTCGATTGAATAGAAATTGGATGTGAAAGGGAGAAAGAACACCATCCAAGGATTGGTAAATGAGATGAAGGCCTCTCCTTATAGATTTGAGTGATAAATCAAGATTAATATAGTTGAAACCATGAGTGGAGGAGTATGATATATATATGCGTCAATAATGTATCCTTGAGAAGAAGGGGCAGTGCATCTTGATGGTGAGGGTAATAAGTATTGGATATTTAGATGTTAGGTTTCAATTTAGTTTAATTATAATTATAATTTATTATTTCTAATATCGAAATATTGCATGGTTTAGGGTCCATTATTTAACAAAATATGCATCAACCATGAACCATTTACAAAAAACACAAGGCACCCCACACAAGTTAAATTTATGCTTTGGAAACTGTTCCTGAAACATAAAGTGAATAGAGTTAAGGTATTGCATTGTTTCAAATACCATATGAGATATGGGTACGGATTGGTAAAATATGTGAAAAAATTGAAACAACCTTTGCACACTTGTAGAAATCCATATTGTTTCCTAATTTTGGACATACAGTTTTAGACAAACCATGGACCCTCTATAGATCCCTCAAAACATTATTTTCCTAGCCAGGAACTCCAAAAACACATTGAGACACCCATTAAAAATGTTATTCATTTACCAATGTCCAAATATATCATTTTGAAGGGTCCTGAATGTCATAATTTTGTTACAATGTTGTGTTTTAAAATTGTCTTCCCCAGTGAACAAATATGTTCAATGAAATTTTTATTTTCTTTAGCTTCAAAACACAAATTATTATAAGTTCCATTTTTCATAGGGATAATGGTTTTAAGTATTAATAAATTGGTATTGGTTTTATATTACAATCTCGCTATATTTTAGGAGTATTTGTGATTATGTTTTCGACAATTAAATATTATGAACTACTTATCATGAAACCCATGAATATTCTTATCATTTGGCGGTTTCATTAAAATAAATATTTTATTCCCGTTTTACTCACCTTATGTTCTCATGAATCTTATAATAATTATTAAATAAAAACAACATTATTTATCTCTTTTGTAAGAAAACCCTTTTTTCCATATCCATATTTTTTAAAAAATATTTAAATAATCTTATTAATATTATTATATTAATATTAATTTTTTTAATGATGATTTAATTTTAAAAAAATCTTTAAAAAGGAATATTTGTGTCATTTCTAACTGAGTTACTTTATGATATTTTAAAAAGTGAAAAATAATGTTTTCTATTAACATTCATAGTAGGAATAGAATTTACTACCTTCAAGCTATTTCAATTATTTGAATATTCCATTTAAATATTCTATGTTTATTTGGATGGAATATTATTTTCATAATTTAATGAAAATTTATATATTTTAAAAAAGTTATTTCAAAATGGAAAGGCTATTTTTGAAAAAAATATCCTAGTAATCATTCAAAATAATTTTATATATATAATGAAATCCTTCGATGAGATATATGAAAAAATTGGATAATGATCCAATAATAGAATACTTATTACTTCTCTGGATATATTATGTTTATAATTAAAATATTCTTTTGAAACATGTTCCATTTCCACATGTTTTATTATAATGAATTGATGAAATATTTATGAATCCCATTTCCTTTCCATGAGTTATAATACAATTAAAAGTTTACGAAACCCATTTATTTTCATGGTTCCTTTAATGAATAATGTTTTATTATCATGTGTAACACATTTATATATGATATTAAATATGTGATGGGTGGGAACGATATCTCTCATTAATGAATTGGTTAAAAATTAATGTTCTACATGCTCAAAGGATATATAAGAAGTCATCTGAAGCCGAATAGTGGGTTCAATAAAGGTTACCCCATTTCCAATGAATATACATATATGGTCATCCCATGTATAAAATGTTATTAATATCTTGTAGTGTATCCTAGACATATGGTTTTATATGATTATGTATATGCTACAATTCCATGTATAATGCTAATATTCTTCTCTTATGGATCGAGTTATTTGATCCAATTATAATTAATGTCTTATTAATTGCCTTGATTTACACCATGAATCATTATTATGATATATTATATATATTTAATGAATTTAAAATTTAAAAATCATGTTCTCCAACACATATTCACATTTTATTTTTATCTGGATGTAGATATATAACATTTTTACCCTTAATGGTAACTAGAAATCACCCTTTATTATATTTACTTTTCTTATGTTATGAATAAAGGTAATAAATATGATATGTATAATATGTGTACTAGTTATGATGAATTATGTGGGATATAACATAGTTCACTTATGAAATATTTTTTTAGGTTACTATGTTTCAAAACACACAATATTAATAAGATTCATGAGTGGATCTCCATGATATGTAAATAATATTCTTCTTATAAGATGTTATATTTTTATATGAAATGTATGGGTTACTAAATATTTTTTTTGGAATATACATTTATCGATGTGATGAGAAAACATTAGTGAGAACCCTGGGGATAAATCTATGTTTAGTATAAAATAATTTTTTTAAAATATCTAGAATTAACTAGGTTAAACCTATGTCTACATAGATTGAGATTATGTTTTCATTATTTAGAAATAATTTATATGATTTTCATGATCATGTGGTTTCCATTTAGGATTAATATTTCATACACTATTAATTATGGTTTTAGTCCATGGGTGGAAGCTGAAGAAATTTTGTTAATTCTAAATTAAATAAGAAATTATATTATTTTTCACAGGGAAACAAAATTTAATGGGATATAGAATGAAAATATATCATTAAGTTTCTAATAATATATTCTAATGCAATGAACCACAGTAATCTAAAAAATGATAATAAGAGGGAACAACATTCTATTAATTCCTTCATGAGTACACTACCGTCCATTTTTAGTAGGACTGCTGATCCAAAATTTTTGAGTAATGGATTTGTGTAATTGAAAATAAATTTTCCCATATAGGGGAAAATGATGATAATGAATCTATATATTTCGTTCAATTTAAGAGATTATCTATCAGTTAGTACATTACACATATTGAAATAAAAAAAGTAGAAGGGATTATTTGAGTTAAAGTTGAAGGATTATAAATCTTCTTGTGCCTATGAGATAAATATTACAAGGATTTCTATGTTATTATCATGAAACCATAGTGTTGGATTTATTAATTATTATTTGGATTAAAACCATGACTACCAGGGGTATTAGATATTATGGACTTTAGTAGCTATGAAAAAAATCATTTGATGTGCTATTAAGATGTAAATGAGGATTTTATTTTCTTATCAATATCATGGTTTCATATTGAAAATAAAAATGAAATTCATATAATTTTATTAAAACCATATATAGAATAAGATTATACATCCATTATGTTTAATGTGTGGAGTAAAACATTGATTCTGTTGTATAGGGGGACTAATAAACGTTTTATGTGTGGAATGGATTGAAATTGAGTGGATGAATCCCAATGTGATGGGAAAATGTTATCCAATGAAGAAAATAAAGTGAAATTTCTATATAACGCACCAACAAAAATCCGGTTATTAAAATTTCAGGTTTATAGAAATTTTACTAACTAATAAACAAATATGATTGTTAATGATGATGATCTTGAAAAATATGTTAATCATCGTTAAAAAGGAAAATATCACCTGACCACAGTTTTTGATGAAGGGTGTGGTGAAAATATAGTCAAATGTACACTTATCATCAACTATAGAAATGTAAATATCTTATTTTATTATAGATCAACCTACTTTATAATTTATATTGAATTTTATATTGTTTTTAAAGTAACACATCAATAATTAGATGTTGAATTATCAGTGATAAAGCCCT